>JADPUM010001075.1:0-12370 GCA_016618105.1 Dendrobium huoshanense | reverse complement strand
TTCAGGGGGCAGAGGAGGAGGAGGCTCCCGCTCCAGCTCCTATTCCTGAACCTGGTCCTCTCTGCCAGCACTCAAAGATGGATCAATTGGTGGAGAGATTTGATCAATTGGAGACCCGCTTCGACATGTTTGTTGCATACCAGCAGCAACAGTACGCTGAGGATGTGGCCCGGTTCGATGTCTATGTTGCGCACCAGCAACAGCAGCACGTTCCGGACATGGCCTGGTTTGGGGCACAATTTGCCGCATTTTCCACCTTCTTCCAGCAGCCACTACCACCACCACCTCCGTCTGATGATCAGGGGCCCTCGTTTCTTTGATTTTTTCATTTCTAGTTTGTTTCTCTTTTAGTTTTAGTTTCAGTTTTCTGCAGTTTATTTTTTATGTTTTGTTTAGTTTCTGTTATGTTTTTACTTGTGGTCCCTCTTTTTAAGATGTCAGAAGGGGGAGTAGTATGATGTATCTTGTACTTTGAATTTAATGAACTATTTTCTTACTAAATTGCATAACTATTACTGCCATAACTATTTGGAATTCTCTGTTTATGTTTTCCATCATAAAAAAGGGGAAAATTGTTGTGAATCTGAGATTATGGATTAGACTTTTGATGATAGCAAATATTCATGTTTCCCTGCGATTGCTTTTCCTACTAAACTTCTTAGGACCACAAGATTGAATACAGTTCAAGCCAGCTTAAGATCGGGTAGATTTAGGTTAAGTTAAGTATGTATTTTTTCCTTTCTTGAGTCAATTATAAAAATGATTCTTGATGCTAAGTAACCTTGCATACACACACTTGAGGGGTTTTTTGAATTTTTCTGTTTTGAGTACATCGTCCTGGACGATTCTCCTATCGTCTAGGACGATTCAACTAAAAACAAAAATCCTAATTAGGGCATCTTGGTTAATCAGCCATCATTAAGCAAATCGTCTTGGATGATACATATATCGGCCATGACGATAGGCTCAAATTGGAAAGAATCATCCACCATGATCAATTTAGGTATTCTTTATTTTAAATTTTTGTCTCGGACGATCTCCATATCGGCCTTGTTGACCTCATTTTTATATGAGGTCTTCAATAAGATCCTAAATCCAATCCAGACCCCAATCCAATCCAGACCCCAATCCAATCCAAACCCAATCAAATCCAGACCCAAATCCAAGGTCCTAAGGCTTGGTCCTAAAGGCCTTTTCCAGCAAATCTTCTAGAATTTTAAAACCCAGTGAAATGAACTCAGATTCAAGCTCTATCAGTTTCATACTGATGGGGCATGTCTCTAGTATCAACCCTCCAAATTTGAGTCCATTCTGAGCTCTCTAACCCCAGTTACTAAATCAAAATCCAAAGGCTATAAAACCTTCAAATATTTACAGCCCATGCCACTGGACCTACCCTTAACTAGACCCTGGCCTTAGAGACCTCCCCAAAGTCTCTATTCACTTTCAAACCTTCAATCCAAACTCACTGAACATTAAACTACCTCTGGGCTGGCTCAATTTGACCCCTATTTAGCCAGGGGTCAAAATGACCAAAATACCCCCATAGGGCCCAAACAGTGATTTCAAACCAGATGAACTCCAAATTGAATACAACCACTTTCAGCAAGTTCCAAATGCCAAACCAAACCTGTTCAATCCATTTCCAGCCCCTGGGTCAACCTGGTTGACCAGGTCAATAGAGTTGACCCAAGAAGGCCCTTAAGGGTTCAAATGGTGATTTTGATCAAATTGACCTCTCCAGACCCTGGGACCATATTCAATAAACTCAAAATGATGTTCTGAACCTGTTGAACCCCTTTCCAGACCCTGAACCCAGCTGGTTGACCAGATCAACCAATTTTGGCCTAGAGCCCATTAAAGGCCCATCAAGCCCTTTTGGCCTTAATAGCCTTTTAAAATCCCAAAATCACTCCCATCAAGCTCTAAATACTTAATCAAACTTGATCAACCCAGACCCACTTACTGGGTCAATCTGTTTGGCCCAGTCAATCCAGTTGAATCATTTCCCTTTAAGGGTCTTAATGGGTTATTTCAACCCATTAGGGATATCTAACCCATTCAAGCCCTCAATCAAGGTCCCATCACTTAATTAACATGTCATGGACTCCTCATGACCCATCTCATCAACCATTAGTCGGGTTGACTGGTCAAACCAGTCAACTCAATGTTTAAAGACTACTTATATGGTCAAACTTCTCCATCTAACTTAACCTCTCAACTCCCATTCTAGCAAACGGTCTAGACATGTCCTAGGCATAGTTCAAGATGCCACCTCAGCTGGCTTGACCCCCTTTGACCAGTCAACAGGTCAACTAGATCTCTAATGAGCTCCCTTGGTCAAACCGTTCTACCAAAGCTCATCAAACTCAAACCCAAAGTTTTTTTAGCCATCTTAAATGACTCATAGCACACTCCAACTCCAGCTCAGCAGCTCATGCCCCATTGACTGGTCAAACAGTCAATGAGAGCTTGAATGGGCTCATCCGGTCAACACACTCGACCTAGCCTATTCAACCCGATCTAGGCACATCCAGCCCCTGGAATTCACTCTAGAAACTTCCTGTAACTCAGCCAGACCTCCTCCAAACCTTGGTTTGAGCCCAGCCAGCTTGGATGGTCCCCCCCATGTGAAGACAAAACAGGAGGTGGCTAGCTCATCTTGCCCCATACAGTCCTTCCCTCTGCTCCTCTAACGGCCAGAGCCAGATGTCTCACATCTGGGACGTCCCTTGAGCGATCCTATCCGTCCAAGCAAGCTCCCACAGCTGGAATAAGGCAAGAGAGGCGGGAATCCTCATTACCAAGCTATCTTGCAATCCAGAGCTTCCCAGAGTTCTCTAGCATTTCGTTTCGATTCCTCTGAGTTATACCTTCTTCCCCCCATCGTTTCCCGTCGTTTGGACATCGCCGGCGGCAAGGAGCACGAAGGACCGTGAGCTATTCCGTCCAAACCATCCCTACTCTGCGTAGAAGCATCCTCCGAGCTTGAAGCCTGAAGGAGAACAACACGTGGACAGCCTACAAATTCAACCGTGAAAGAATCAACTAAATCGATCCATCCTTCGGTGAGATATCCTAAACCCTAGGCGTTTACTTAGGTTCCTAAATAACTTCCTAAAAATTGCATCAAATGGCAAGAAAACTACTCCCCACTCTTCCTTAGATTCATTTATATCTCTGTTTAAAGTTTCAAAGGCTTTGGTTTCATATTTCCCAAAAACGAAATAAAAATTAGAACTAGGGTTTTCGGATGGCTGGAGGAGGAAGACGGGTCTGTAGCCGTTGGATCTGTCCCCTTTCGATCCACGGCCGTGATTGTATCTGGATTGAATCCCAGTTCAATCCTGTGAAACCACGGGAATCCAGAGCTCCATCCGACCAGATCCGCACCATTCATCCAAACTGTGGGCTCGAATCAGGCCGTCCGATCACCTTTAGATCGAGATAGCCACGGGTTTGATATGGGCCGTCGGATCAGGAGTGCGGGAGATCGAACGACCTCAAGACCCCGCTGAGCTGGTTAAGTGGAGGGCCCGTGTGTGACCGCCGCCTTCGACATGGCTACACCCGCTCCTGCCACGTGTCTGGTCAGCGCCGCCGTGTTGACCAACAATTAAAGTCCTTAAAATAAATTCAAAAATATCCTAAACTTCAAAAATTCACCAGAATTTCAATTTTGATTCGATTTTGGAGTTTTTGGATTCGTTCTGTTCGTATTTTTAAATATTATATTTTAAAAATAACTAAAAATTATTTTAAGTAATATTTTATTAGTAATATTAATTATACATAAAACTCCATTTTATTTTAAATAAAAATATATATATTATCTTGAGCTGAAATTTGGCAGAGACATAATAGGGCCTAAGTTTGATCTCCTGTAATTTTCTTAAGGCCATTTGATGCAAGTTCACTTAGTTTGTGGATTTACAAAGATCTAGGTCAAATCTTGATTTAGATTTTTGGAAATTCATGAATAACCCAAACTAAATCCAATCATTGCATATTAGAGTTCTATGGAGTTAGTGTGAAGTCTCCCTTCCACTAGCAATAGGTCTAGATGTTGATCATGTATAGTTTAATTAAAAATTACCTTACATGTTATGTTTAATCTTGTTTAAATATGCTAAGGAACTATACTTGATCACCACATCAAACTAAGTTGATTCTTGATTTGGAGATATTGATGTGTATATCCATACATGTATATTTCCCAAAATCATATCATCTTAATTTGATGTCTCTATCCCTTTATAGTAAATTGTTAAAGTTATAAGTCATCAAATGACCTATAATTATAATAATTCACTATTCTCATTCCATAGAACATTAGGATGCACTTTTTTTGTTCATGGTTTGTTGTGATTGTAATTAGTGTCCAAAGGGTTAGAAGAACATGATTTATTTGCCTATAATTTAGTGACACCAAGGACAACAATTAAGGACTTGGTCTTAGTCAATTTAGAAAGATTTAGGAAGAACTACACTTACATCCCTTTTGGGATTGAACATAAAAAATAGAAAACTAGTGTCATATACCTTTTTTAATCAAATACATCTTGATTAGACATTAATTGATCTCAAAACAACTAGTAGATTAGGTTTTATTTTTCTTTGATCTTAATAAACTCCTAATAAATCAAATTAAAATCCCTAAACATCCTAATTAATCAGTAATCCAACACATTTCTAATAAAATTCTTTAACTCCTAATTCTTAATTAACTTAAGTTACTTAAATATATCGGGTACCACTGGGTAACCCAGGCCTACGAGGCTATTAACTTAGCCCCAAGGAAGGTGAAATAAACTTCACGGCCTCGGTGTGAAACAAAGGTGGTATTCAACCAATAATTAAAAATCAAATCTCTAAGTCGATTTCAAATCAATAATAAATCAATAAACCTTCATTTCTTAATAACTCTGAATCTTATTAATTAAAATTTATTAATTATTCAATCAAATTACACATTCCTTTAATTTGAATTAATTAGATAATTTGATTGATTAAGATTTATCTTAATCAATCAAATTTGATAATTGATTTAGATTAAATGAATTCGGGTCTTTTATGCCTAAAGTTTGATTCCTTCTGGAGGACTTTGGGCATTTTGACTTTTAAAGATCCTTAAAACATTTAAATAATAAAGAGATCTCCTATGGATTGTGCTTGACTCCTTTTAGGAAGGCACTAATCCATTTGGATTTGGAGATCTTCAAATAAAGAATAATAAACCACCGACCTTATACGACGTGCTAGATTCCTTCGGGAGGGCACATTGTATTACATTTATAAGGTCCCTTTCTCTCTCCTTAATAAATTATAAGGATTCTCAAAATAAATACCTATCTTCTGTCTAAGACGGGTATTTATTCTGAAAGTCCTAGGATTTATAAATTGATGATTTCCTGCACTTAGAGAATTATCAATCTATAGATTCTTTATAACTAAATTAAATAACTCTAACATTCAAAATTGGAATAATTCTTAATAAATTAAAATATACTTTACTTAAATTTTAATTAAATTCCTTTGACCTATAATAAATCAATCCTAATAATACATGTAATTTAAACAAATAAACCTATTAGGACCTATCTAAGCCACACAGCTTTCTTCACACACTTAGATGCTTTTTAGGACAACCAACTCTAGCCTAAGTTAGGCCGGTGGATTGTTGTGGTTTGCTTGCGGGTGTCTTGCCTAGAAGGCACCTATGTGTGATTGCTTACTTTTCTGTACTGCATTAGCATGCATATCTACTTTTCTGTCTGTACACCGGAGAGCGGAGTGAATAAAGTGAGGGCCGTGTACTTTACTTTTCTGTCTTTACTTTCATTTATAACTGTACACAACACACTCATAACTGCATTTATAACTGCTTTATTTATGTCTTTTTTATTACTGCAACAGTAGAAGTTTTTAGGACACTCTAGAATTATGTATATAGATAGTGTACAGCGTCTGGAGTCTGTAAAAGAATTAAGATAACTGCTTATAAATATATAAAGGGGCTCCAAAAAGTAATGTCCTTTTCAGAAGGATGTCCTTTTGAAATTCCAAAGAAGATTAAACTGCTTTATTTCGTAGGTTAGAACAGGTTTGTTATCGGTTGGCCACCATTATATTACTGCAACATTCTAGGTGTAACCGATGAAAATTTATTAATAAAATCAGCTCTTTCATATATAATTTCATACATCATTCGCATACGAGAATTTTTGTTAAGCATTTAGCATTTATTTTAAATTCTTGAATCATCTGATTCCTGTAGAACTCTTAACTCTTGCATTACGAATTGTTGTGATTAGGATTTTAGCTGGCAGCCCACTGGCAGGTGGTAAGTCCAGATTGTATACACTTCTCTCTGCACATTCCTCCTTCTAATCAATTCTAACTCTTCTAAATTCAACTCTATAATCTAAAGCCTGATCGTGAAAATTTAAATTAGCCCAAATATTTAATTAAATTTGTATATAATTTTGAAATCAATTAGTCTTCATTTAAATCGAGAGTGTTCTCTTAGGAGATGTAATTAACTACAGGGGCTTGCCCTATAGGAAGTTTAGATCCCAGAATAATCTAAACCCTACCTAAGTTCTTTTCTGAAGTAGGGGAAAGATCTGTGGAAGTAGATTAGGCTTTGTTCACATTTAGGAGTTATTTCTATAATTAATGAATGGATAGATAGTTAGTTTGTTTTTACTAACAAATCAAATATCTTCTATATTTAATTATAGAAATGAACTTACAATTCGTTAATCTAATCAGGTTAATTAGAGAATATACTCGTCATCCCTTCAGGATGATTTGAATATTCTCTATACTATACCTGATTAGGAGAAAGAATTGTACTGCTTCTCCCTTTAAAATCAATAGGAGGATATTAGTCTGTCTTTTGGGGCAGTATAACATCCGACTATGTAGATTTAATCAGGAGAAATATATCCTAAAAATAAATAAAGCAAATCATGTGAGAAGATAAAATTCATATTTTTAAATAGAAAACCCTGTCTTATCTATACTTTTGTTTAGATTCATTCATTATAATCAAGAAATAGATAGATATTCGATTTACTTTTATAAGTAAATCAAATATCGTCTGTATACTTGATTTTAGGAATGAATCAACGATTCACTAATCTAATTAGGTAATTAGGGAAAATACGGATCATCCTTTCGGGTGATTTGTATATTCCCTACGTCATACCTGATTAGGAAAGCAAATTGTCTGTTATCTTTATTTAGAATTAATAGAAGGATATCAGTCTGTCTTTCGAGGCGGTCTGGTATTCGACTATACAAATTCAATTGAAAGAGAATATTCAAAAAATATAAATAAAATAAATTATTTTCCATAAATAAAAATAGGATAATTTTATTTCAAAAATCTATCTCTCTCTCCTTCTCTTTCTCTATTTAAATTATATAATTTATCATATAGTATAAATTCTATTATTCTATTAAATTAAACACTTATATAAAAGAATTATATTTAAATAAATAATATAAAATTAAGTATTAATAAAATAAAGTTGAGATGATTTTATTTTCTCACAGGCCTGGACGATACAGCACAATTATGCCTAAATTAATGAGGCAATTATGGAAAGCAATTAAGGCTGATTGATACGATCACATTGGCTGGGCCGATCGTAGAATCGGCCAGAACGATGTCTTGGACGATTGACATCCGCCAGACTCTATTCAGGGCGATGTTCAGGATGATTATACTCGAATTTGAACTAATCGTCCAGGACGATACTGTATCGGCCTGGACGATGTAATTAGTTTTCTTCTGATCGTCCTGAATCGTCCCAGCTGATTGAACTTATTTTGTACTGATCGGCTAGGACGATATTTATATCAGCTTGGACGATAAAGTCGGTTCTTGAAATTCTATTTAAAGGACCCAAATTTTCTCATGCTTAAGACCTTGAGTGTTGCTGTCTTGACATGAGAGAGCCTTGAGAGAGAGAGAGAGAGAGAGAGAGAGAGAGAGAGAGAGAGAGAGAGAGAGAGAGAGAGAGAGAGAGAGAGAGAGAGAGAGAGAGAGAGAGAGAGGAACTTATGAGGGGGAGTTTGTGAGAGGGTTCACAAAGGTTGCTCCAAGCAAGGTTCCAAGTCATCATTTCCGTTCTTCATCCTTCGTCCTTGGGATGTTCTTGGGAGGTTTACTTCAGCAAAGGTCTGGTTCTCTGCCCGCTTCAGAAGGAAGCAAAAGGAGTTGGTTCTCTACCGCACCGGGGTTGGTGAAAAGGAGTCTTTTGTAAAGACTTCTCCGCATAGCTGTGGAAGCTAAATGAGAGATACTTAGTTAGTGCAATACTCGGAGGGTGTCTCCAAGGAGTGGACATAGGTCAAGGATTAACCGAACCACTATAAATCCGGTGTGATCACTCTTTGTTTTTCTTCCACGTTTATTTATGTTTGCACTTTGATTTTTGTGGTGATTTGGTATTAAGATTTATTGTGCTTTGCTAAAAGAAATTTTTAAAAATATGAATTCACCCCCCTTCTTGGTTAGCCTCGGGCTAGTTCTTAAAGACTTAACATCCCTAACGAACTTTTAGGCTAACCAAAGTTCACTAAATGTGATTCCATTTGACCATTTGGCTTGTCAGACCGAATTAGGCTAAACCAACCCATTCAATATCTTCCCTTGAATCCCAAGAATTGGCCCACCCAATCTTACCTCTGGCTTGGATTGAGATGCTTAGAAATTTCTAAAAATTGACCAGCAAACCCTTAGTTCAACCGTAACTACCTGTCCAGCTCATCCTATATGGTCTGCCATCTCTATAAGACTATCGACATCATATTGGACCATCCAACACCAGCTTAACACCCAATTATAATGAGCTTTGTTCGAAACCCTTGCTAGATTTAGTTCAAAACACTCTTTAAATACTCTCAAATTTGCTGATAATAAGTTCACAATTTTTATTCCCTCAGTGCTTCCCCAGCTTTCCCAAACCCTCTAGTAGTCTACAAAATCAATATAGACCTAGCACTAATGAGCACCTTCTAGAAATTTTCTAAAATTTGATCCATTAGTCTTCAACTCTTATTATTTGAAGACAAATCACTTCCTAGATCCAGAAGATCGTGTCTAATTAAAAGCCCTATCCAACCACGACTGTTTTGAGGTAATTTTCTAACTTGAGCTTAATTTGCGAGGGCGTGATGTGTTGGTGTGTGTGTGTGTGTGTGTGTGTGTGGGGGGGGGGGGGGGGGGGGGGGGGTGGGTGATACATTTTGAAGAAAACCTTTAATCCATGGTAATTCAACCATTAGATTGAAGGTTTTCTTTTTATAGATCCTATTGGATCCATTTGGGAGAGTTCTATCCAATGAATTGCATATTTGAATAAAAAAAATATGGATGGCTCATGTTGACAACTGGAGGTTGAAAATGAAATAATCGACCCAGATTTCAATGGATCAAAGTTAATCCAACGAGTCCCGTGATTTTGGGCTTTTCCTCACAACTATTTGATTTTAGATCAAATTGCTGTGATGAATGCCACTATGTTTAAGGGGCATTCTATGGTTTAAGTGATCAATCAGCATGCTGATTGTGTAAACATTTAAATTAAATGCAATTTAATAGACATAACTTCAAAAGTTAATATCTCATTGAATGTTGATCCAAATTTGGCAGATAAAATCCTCTATGGATTTAGTATTCAATTGACTATTTCATGGATCCAAAATCAAAGCTAAAGTGTGGGTAGCTTATGAGAATTTAATCAAATAGTGGATTGATTGTTTTGTATACTTATATGCTTAATCAATGTATATTGAGTTCAAATTTGGCTTAATTATAATTTAGGTTGTGTGCAATCACCCTGAATTTCTCATGGCAAATTGAGCTTAGGTCTAGCTTGATTTGAATTTTCAAATCGTTAGATCATTTTTTGACCTAAGGATTTGAAATTCCATAAAAATTAAATGGATATAAATAATTGCATGAGCTTTTTGTATAATGTAAACATGGTATTGGTGGTTAGTTAGCTAGTAATTTTACACAAGATCTTGGTTTAGTTTTCCCTGAGTAAATTTTCAAAGATATACATGTATTTACATTTTAAACTTAATAATAAAATACAGGGATGTCTAAATGGATTCAAATTTATATGAAATTCTCCTTACGTTAGTATAAACTCAAGGTTTAAAATTTCATAGCCATTGGAGTTCAATTGGTTTGTCAATTAGTAAATCCTAATTCTATTAATATAGTTTTCCTACAAAATTAAAATAATTATACAAAATAAATTAAATTAAAATAAATGTAAATAATTTAAAGTATTCTTAAAATCTTAAATGCAATCATGAAAACATAAAATCTCTATCTAAAAACCTTAAAAAAATAAAAAAATAAAAATAAAAATAAATAAATAAATAAATAAAATCATAAAAAATTTAATATAATTCCAAATGCTTTCAAACTTACATAGATCACATAGTAAGTCATTCCTGATCTATTTTGATGTTCTTATGAAAATTGGATGTCATTAGGTGCAAAAAATAAGAAATTGCCCAAATGCCTTAATAAATAAATCATTAATAAGGGGCATATTTAAAAATTCATGCATCATAAATAAAAATCTTAAAAACGCAAACTCAATTGAATTGAATTCTAAATAAATATTAGAATTTAATAAGAATAATAAATTAAAAAAATAGCTTTAAATTAAAAATCAAACTTGTGTTAAACCTTTAATAAATGGATAAATAAATAATAAACAAATAAATATATAATAAAAGATGAAATGAAATAAAAATAAGAATAAAATAAAAATTAAATCATAATTCATTAAATAAATTTATTAAAATAGAATTAAATAAATAAAAATTTAAATAATAAATAAATAAATAAATTTTCATTAAATGTTTAAACAGAGTGATAAATTAAATAAAAAAAATTTAATTGATTTAATTCAAATAAATCAAAGTGATAAAACGAATTCCATACAATCTATTTAAATAAGCTATTATAAATAAATTAAATTAAATTAAATTAAAAAACATAAAAAAAATATTAAATAAATTTCGATGGTTTATGTATTTGCTTTATTCTTTAGAATGAATTAAATGATTTCATCTTAAAAGGCTAGAACTTATTGCTTAATGGCTTCAATGTATATTGGAGTTATTGATTAACATGGTTCATTTATATTCAAAGAAAATAACTTGAACAGATAAAATATTTTAACAAAGGATAAATAATTAAAACTTAAATTAAATCCTTTGGCCTGCAACATATGAATTCAATTTTTAGATAATTCATTTAGAATAAATCTAAAGCATACAGATTAGCACACACATAAAATTGTTTGATATGAAATTTATAAATAATCCAATAACTAATCCATTTATGGCAAGTTTTAGGATATTAGATAAGTTAAAAATAAGAATGCTGGTTTAAATTCATAGCTTAATCCCGAAAAAGGTCTTTAAAGATATTTTTCTCTATTGAAGAATAGTAAAAAACTTCAGAGAAATATAATGAAGCTTAATAATTTCTTAAATTAGGTAACTATAAAATTTGAATATATATGATTTTGAAGATAGATATTTTAAAACTAATGGTGAAGCCTCACAACCGTGATGACCACTAATATTGAATTTTTATGATCGTACTTGTTTTTTATTAATGCTTAATTGTACCTTGCAGCATTAAAGTCAAACTGCATGAACAAAAATTTTAAGGATCATAGTTATTCAAGCACAACACCAAACTGGCCATAACATGTTTATTGCTAGATTTTGTAGGTTTCAAACTTCATGGAAAAGCAAGATGTTCACCACAAAATGTTCATTGTTATTAATAATACACAACGGTTCACAACAGTGGTACACAACAGTACTCTCAAGCAGTACATAATGGTACACTTCAACGATACACTGCGGACCCAATAGTGGTATATAGCAATGGGACACAGTAGTGGTACACAGCGGTGCATAACATCAAAATAAACAAAAAAACCACATAAATGAAAGAGAAAAATGCATAATAATTACAACTAAGATAATAAATGAACATCCACAATTTGTCATTTTACATAAAATTTTACAAAAGCATGCATTTTTGCGACATTTGACATATAAATTTTTAAGAATACATTCTAAGTCAATGCGTGTTCAACATCACAAAAAACACATATATCATTCATACTTAGTTTATAAATTCCTCATTTAAGTATTTCAGCTTGTTTAGGAATTTGACATGCCTTGAAGGTGAACACAATTCTGTTGTATTTGCCTTACGATAGATTTCTCTGTTGAAAAACTAAGATCAACAAAACATAAAAATATATATTGACACATAATATACATTAAAAAGAAGTGATTATGTAAGTAA
>JADPUM010001070.1:0-46245 GCA_016618105.1 Dendrobium huoshanense | reverse complement strand
GGCCTGGGTGAATTTGGATGGCGGGATTGACTCCTGGGCTCTCCAGATGATGCCACCTGTTCCCTGGGAAAGCTGAAGGCTGCCCAAAGGCTGGACATGCCTCATTCCCATTGGGTGGACTTGGGATGAGTGGAGGAGAGGGATTGCCATTTATGGCTAAACCAGGGGCAGAGCCGGTTAAGGGGCCTATTAAGAGCTTTAGGGCACTGATGGGTCGGCCTTGGGCAGTTAAATCAGGGGAAGTGGGTTAAAAGGTCTGATTAAGACCTTTTGGAAAGGTTCTAAACCTTTGGTTTGACTAAATTGACCAGTCAACTGGTCAAGGGGGCTGAGGTGGCATCCAAGCAGGTCATGGAGCCCTTCAAATGGCTGGATGGGTGTGGCTTGAGGTAGGTTGAAGGGTTTGACCACACAAATGGTTCTTTAAGCTTTGGTTGACTGGTTGACCAGTCAACCCCATCAAGGGTTTATGGAATTGCACCTAGGTAATCCAAATGGGTGATTAGGTGGATTGGAGGGTGATTCCAAGATCATGTTTGTCAATTGAATTAAGAAAGCTTAATGGGCCCTTAATGGGCTTTTAGGCTAAAACTAGTTGACTTGGTCAACCAGTTGGGTTCAGCGGCTAGAAATGATTCAACAAATTCAGAATGTCATCCTGAGTCTACTGGATGTGGTCCCAGGGTTTGGGAGGGGTCAATTGGTTAAATTTCCTATTTGAACCCTTAAAGGCTTGTTTGGTCAACCTAGGTTGACTTGGTCAACCAGGTTGACCCAGGGTCTGGGTTTGGGCTCAACAGGTTTGAAATGATATTTCAAGTCCAATGGAAGTGGTTGGATGGCCTAAAGAGGTCATTTGGGTCAAAACACATGTTTGGATCCTTAAAGGGCCTCCTGGGTCAAACCAGTTGACTTGGTCAACCAGGTTGACCCAAGGGTTGGAAATAGGTTCAAAAGATTTGAAATGACATTTGAAATTTGTCAAAGGTGGTTGCATTCAATTTGGAGCTCATTTGGTTTGAAATCCCTATTTGAGCCCCATAGGGGCATTTTGGTCAATTTTGACCTATTGGTCAACTATGGTCAAAAATGGGTCTGGAAAATGCAGTTTACTGCTCAATGGGTTAAAATCAAGGGTCTGGAAGTGATTGGAGGCTTGGATAAGGGTTCCAAGGTCAAGATCTCAAAGGGGTTAGGTTCAGTGGCATAGGCTGTAAATATTTGAAGGTTTTACAGCCTTTGAATTTTAATTCAGATTCTGGGGTTAGAGACCTCAGAATGAGCTCAAAGTTGGAGGGTAACCTCTAGAGACATGTCTTATCACTTTGCAAGTGATAGACCCTGAATCAGAGATCATTTGACTGGATTTTGAAATGTTTGAAAAATCTAAAAGGGTTTTAGGACAAGCCTTGAGACTTAGGATTTGAGTCTGGATTTTTGGATTTGAAATGAATTTCAGGTTTGAATAATTAAAAGAAACATCCAAAACCATTTACAATCATGTTGTGATTGTTAATGGATGGATAGGGTCAAGGCTAGATTAAGGATAGGATCAAAATCTAGTTGAGATTTGGATTCTCAAGTGGATTGAGTCAAGGTTTGGATATGTTTGAAATTTGAAATTAGGTTGGATTTGAATTGGAGGAGTTTGAGATTAAAATTGATCACAGGTAGGAATCAAATTGAAATTGGAGTGGATCAAATTAGGGAATTAATTTGAGGTTGAGGTTGATCAAAGGTGGAGATTGATTTGAAGTTGGATGGTCCTAAGATCTAGAAGAATCTAAGATCTAGGATTTAAGGGAATCCTAGGCTCTAGAGTAGGTCTAAAGGTCTAGAGTGGATCTAGGGTCTAGGATTTTAAATCTGGATTCTGGAAGGGGTCTTAGGTACCTCATACAAAAATAAGGTCAACAAATGGCCCCCAATGTGTGTGGTAGAAGGAACTTTCTGCTGCACACAATTGGCGTTGACCGAATGGAAGTAGAATTTGAGGAATGAAAGGGAGATCATCTCCTAACCTCAAGCCTATAGGATGCTAATGAAGGCTTACACCTATTAGATAAGGAAAAACTGAAATGAAAACCAAGGTAGGGAATACCTAACCTGGGTCTAAGGAAGGGCATCACCCAACCTTAGGTCTACAGGATGCTGATAGAAGACTTACTCCTAGTAGTAGACGGATCAACTGGAAACCAAGGTAGGGAATACCTAACCTTGGGTCTAAGGAAGGGCATCACCCAACCTTAGGCCTATAGGATGCTGATAGAAGACTTACTCCAAATAGGCAGATTAACTGGAAACCAAAGTAGGGAATACCTAGCTTTGGGTCTAAGGAAGGGCATCACCCAACCTTAGGTCTACAGGATGCTGATAGAAGACTTACTCCTAGTAGACGGATCAACTGGAAACCAAGGTAGGGAATACCTACCTTGGGTCTAAGGAAGGGCATCACCCAACCTTAGGCCTATAGGATGCTGATAGAAGACTTACTCCAAATAGGCAGATTAACTGGAAACCAAAGTAGGGAATACCTAACTTTGGTCTAAGGAAGGGCATCACCCAACCTTAGGTCTACAGGATGCTGATAGAAGACTTACTCCTAGTAGACGGATCAACTGGAAACCAAGGTAGGGAATACCTAACCTTGGGTCTAAGGAAGGGCATCACCCAACCTTAGGCCTATAGGATGCTGATAGAAGACTTACTCCAAATAGGCAGATTAACTGGCAAACTAGGATGGTGCCACGAAGGGCGTACTCCATCACTAGCGAATGGGAATCAGGATGGTGCCACGAAGGGCGTACTCCACCACTAATCCCCGGGTCAAATGCTAGGGTAGTGCCACGGAGGGCGTACTCCACCACTAGCGGGTCTAATCCTAAGGGAAGGAAGGACCTAACCTTAAGGAGAAGGCGAAGAGCGTTAAAAAAAAAAAAAGATTAAAAAAAAGGTAGAATCAAGTTGTAAATCAAGAAAAGGAAGTTTTATTAATTGATAAAATGAGCTACATCAAGCATAGTATTTCTTAAGGAAACGCCCATTGACAGGTAGCATCGGGTGGTTCCCTTTACAATCTAAACTGATACGAGCCTCCTTCGTAGACAGTCTCTATAACGAAGGGTCCTTCCCACGTAGGTTCAAATTTGCCTCCCAGCTTCCGATGGGCCAAGATAGGCCTCCGAAGGACCAATACCAAGTCTCCCGCTTGGAAGGTCCTAGGTCGCACTAACTTGTCATGGGCTTGAACCATACGGGATTTATACAACTCTAAACTTTGTTGAGCTTGGAGACGTCGCTCTTCAAGGCCTTCGAGTTCTTCCAATCGTAGTTTTGCATTTTGTTCATTGGTAATTTGATTCTGAACTGCAATTCTGAGCGAAGGGATTTGTATTTCCAAGGGTCAGAACAGCCTCAGATCCATACACTAGTGCAAACGGGGTGGATTGGGTCGGGGTTCTATAAGTGGTACGATAAGCCCACAAAGCTTCCACCAACCGCTCATCCCACTGCCGTTTGTTATCATCAAGGGTCTTTTTGACAATTTGCACCAAGGTTTTGTTGAAGGCCTCGGCCAATCCATTCGCCCGAGGGTAATAGATCGTCGAATATCTCCAATCAATATTATGGCGCCTTACAAAACTATTGATTTTTGTAGACTTGAATGCGGACCCATTATCGGATATGATTCTGCGAGGTACGCCGAATCGATATACAATATGGTCACGAAAGAATTTTAAGACATGGTGTGATGTTACGTTTCGTAGGGGAATTGCTTCCGCCCACTTTGAAAAGTAATCAGTCGCTGCTAATATGAAACGATGACCTCTCGCGGAGGGAGGGTCAATCGGCCCAATGATATCCGTGCCCCAACTCTCGAAGGGCCACGAGGCTATCGTAGGGTGTAACACATTAGGCGGCTGATGTAAAATCACACCATGGACCTGACATTGATGACAGTGCTTTGCAGTATTCATGCAATCGTCAATCATTGTAGGCCAATAGTATCCAAGTCTTTTAATCTTTAATTTCATTTTTGGACCCGATTGATGAGCACCGCACAGTCCTGAATGAACTTCATTAACAATTTTCTGGGCTTCTCGCTTGTTCAAACAGCGCAGCCACATGTGATCAAGGACCGACGGTACAACAGATCGTTAACTAGTGCATATGATAGGGCACGTTTCTTAATCTGGTTGGAGAGTGATTTATCCTGGGGAAGCTTCCCTTCTTTAAGGTAATCGACTAAGGGTCGTCTCCAATCGCCTTCTTCGTCAGTTGTCGAAGAGGCAGAAAGGATCTGAAGGGGAGTCTTACTAATGTGTTCCAAATCTATAAGGGAGAGGGTCTTACGACCCTGTATCTCTATAGGGATGGAATCCTCCTCAGGACATGCAAATTCCTTTGCAAGTTTTGCTAAGGCATCCGCCGCGGAATTGCTTCCACGGGGAACCCTATACAAAGTAGCAATGGGGATTTGTTCCAACAAGTGAAGTGTGTACTGGTGATATCTTAGGAGATTCGGATTCAAGACTTTATAAGTTCCGGCGACTTGGTTAATAACCAGTTGGGAATCTCCAAAGATCTTAATCTCTTTAATCCCATTAGAATTGCAAGTTCCAAACCAGTTATCAGAGCTTCGTATTCAGCTTCGTTGTTTGTGCAAGGCTCCGATAAGTGGTAGGAAAAATGCATCATTCCTTTTTCTGGTGTAATAAAAATTAGACCGACTCCAGCCTTTCCAGGAATTACAGATTGTTGGGTCGCAATCCTACGAGAGGATGCTGCCCCATCAAAATATAATTCCCAGATGGCCTCGCCAGATTCCCCCAAACTCATGATTTGTTCGTCGGGTAGGTCATCGTTCAGAGGAGAATCTGCCGGCAGCGGGTGTGCTGCCAGAAAGTCGGCAACAGCCTGTCCTTTCACAGCACGAAGAGGAGTGAAAGTAATCTCAAATTGCAACAATATCATAGACCAACGAGCTAAACGTCCTGACAACGTAGGTCGGGTCATAAGATATTGCAAAGGATTAACTCTTGAAATCAGACTGATTGAGTGGGAGAGCATGTAATGCCTCAGTTTCTGAGCTGCAAAAACCAAAGCAAGACAATGCTTCTCAATTGACGGGTATCGAATTTCAGTAGGAAGGAGTCTTCGACTAAGGTAGTAGAGGGCATTCTCTTTTCCTTCGTCGTTAACTTGAGCCAACAGGGCACCTAAAGACTCATCTAGAGCTGCGGTGTAGAGGATTAATGGCTTTCCCGGAATCGGAGCTGCCAAGACTGGCGGGTTAGAAAGGTATTGTTTGATATCGTCAAAAGCATTTTGACACTTCTCGCCCCATACGAATTTAGTATCCTTTTTCGCAAGGACAGAAAAGGGTTGACATCTCCCGGAAAGATTAGAAATAAACCTCCTTATATATGCCAATCTACCTTGTAGAGACCTTAACTGAGTAAGGCTCTTAGGGGATGGCATATCTAAGATGGCTTCAATTTTAGCAGGATCTATCTCGATTCCGCGGTGCCTCACTACGAATCCTAAGAATTTTCCCGAGGCGACGCCAAAGGCGCACTTCAAGGGGTTCATTTTTAAATCGTAGCGGCGCAATCGTTCGAAAACAACTCTTAAGTCATACAGGTGAGCCTCTTTAACCTTGCTCTTGACAACTAAATCGTCAATATAACATTCAACTTGATTATGAATTAAGTCGTCAAAGATACGGGTCATGGCCCGTTGGTAGGTTGCTCCGGCATTCTTTAAGCCGAATGGCATTACCTTATAACAAAAGATTCCAATAGGGGTTCTGAACGCCGTATTTCTCTCATCTTCAGGGGCCATCTTGATTTGGTTATAACCCGACGAGCCGTCCATGAATGAGAAAATAGCATGTGAGGAGGCAATGTCCACCATGAGTTCTGGTATTGGTAGAGGGAACTCATCTTTAGGACATGCCTTATTCAGATCCCTATAGTCGACACAAATCCGAATCTGACCATTTTTCTTTCGAACTGGCACGACGCTGGCCACCCAAGAGGGATATTGCTCCTCTCGAATGAATCCGGCTTCTGCCAATTTCTTAACTTCAGAAACGACTTGTTGCTCAATCTCTAAGCGCATGCGTCGAGGAGCTTGTTTAACAGGAATGGCATCATGCCGAACCCCAAGTTTGTGAACTGCTACCTCAGCAGGCAAACCTGGCATTTCGTCGTATGTCCAGGCAAAGCAATCCCTGAACTCGAATAACAACTGGATTAGTCTTGAGTTTCACCCTCGCTCAACAAAGTACTTATGAAAATCGGACGGGGGTCATCATCGTTTCCCAGGTTAATTTCTCTCAACTCATCGACTGTCGACTTAATTTCCTCTTCAAATTCAGGGGGTGCATCCCGAACTTGAAGATCATCGGGATCGTCTAAAGTCTCCAAACAGAGTCCATCTAGAGGACAAGGAGGATCTGTAGGGACATTTGGAGAATCGAGATGGTAAGTTATCATTAGGCAATACTCATCATCATCGAATGAACTAACTGTTCCAAAGCCAATACCACTTGTTGGATTTTTATTTATTTTTGTTCGCCAAATATTCTCGTGGTATCTAGCTTGACCCTTAGTCCATCGGTATGGTATAGAACCTTTAGAAAAAGTGTTTTTTACACAAACAGGGAAGTAGCCGAAAGGTAATTCCATTAATTCATTAAAATCTGCCTCCTCAAGGGTTACATCACCTTCGTCCCTTGCGGAGGAGGAGCCAGGAAAGAATTTCTGGACTTTCTTAACTTCACCATCCAAGTTGGGGGCCACTTTGACTTCCAACCCTACAACCCTGCCTGCCGACAGTGGGGTCAGAGAAAGGGCCTCAATCCTTCTAGTGAGCTTTTCATACATTGTTAATTCAGGCTCGTCACTTTTAACTTTTGAAATATCTACCTCAGGGTCACTGTCCTGGTCTAAGGTGAGATCAAATTTTGGAGGAGCATTTATGTTTTGATAATCGAGAGAGAGGGCAGCACCTTGACTTTCTAGTTCACCATCGGAATCTGATTCCAAATCGATATACACAGGTGCTGCTCTCTTATCTAATGAAGCACGGCCTCGACCTCGTGCCCTTAAAGCCATCCTCCCACCTCTTTGAGGTAATGTGCTTGGAGGCCTAAGGACAACGATATCAGAGTCGTCTTCACTACTCGATTGAATCATTTCTTGATTGATATTCTTATCTTTTTCTTTCTTTTGGTTGAATTTTTGTCCAACCATTTTCTCCTCAAATTTGATCTCCAATTTAGAACGGGACGAGGACCCTTTTGGTATGAAATATGCAGCATCTTCGTAGATCCCAATTTCTTGAATCGAGAATGGTTGCAAATCACCCTTAATCACATGTTCAATGCCATCTCGTTGATACTTAACGCATTGGTGCAGGGTAGATGGAACCATTCTATATTCGTGAATCCAAGGTCTACCTAGAAGTGCGTTAAAGGACGTAGTCGAATCAATTATATGAAATTTAGCTTCAGTTTTTAAACCCTCCTATTTCCAGGAGTAGAGTGATTGAACCTAAAGCTCTCTCGCCCTTCTCGTTGAACCCACGAAGCACCAACCTGTCGGTTGAAAGCTTGCTAGTATCAACTCTGAGATAAGCAAGAGTCTTTATGTTCATCACGTTGACCGATGCACCCGGATCAACAAGGACTCTTGATAACTTGAAGTTTCCCACATCTACAGTAATGTAGAGGGGACGATTGTGGTCAGCAGTTCCCAAGAGTAAATCTTCGTCTGAAAAGGTAACCCCAGGGACCTCTTTGAAGTAGAGAGCCTCACCTTCTGAAGTTGCAGCCAACTGTGTTAAGCAAATCTCGGGATCGAGAAGTGCTTTAATTAGAGACTCCCTCATTTCTTTGGAAAGAAGGAGGGCGTCATAAATACTTAATTTTGCTGGCAACTTCCTAAGGTGGGCTAGAACATTGTAATCAACCTTAGGAACGACAGACTCGAAACCCGGAGGAATTAAAGGAAATTCTGGTTGTTGAGGGGAATCTGGATTTAGATTTTTGAATAAGGATTGCTTGCCTTTGTCCTGAGGGGCAACCTAGGAGGTAAGACTTTACCGCCACGGAGTTGCACCTGCTCGACGTCTTCGGGCGGGCAAACTAGAGCGGTGTCTACACTCACTGTAGGCATTGGATCATCGTTTCCCGAAAGAGAGTCAGAATCTGAAAACTCTATCTCGATAGGACTTCCTGAAAATCACATTTGGGGGAAATCACTTTCTGATAAGGCTTCACATTCGACATCTTCTTGAATAGTCGATTCGGGGAGGTCGGTTTGATTAACCTCAATATTTATTTCATTAGGAGTTTGATTCAAAACAGGAGAGTCATCAATTTGCATTTGAGATTCATGGTTAATCATCAAGACAGAAGTAGAAGGATGTTTTTTATTCATCTTTTGACCCTTCGCCTTTGATGGGGCAAAGTAAAAGTCAGATAACAAAAGAGGGGAAAGGGTTTTAACACCGCCATCCGCCATTCTAATACATCTCTCATCTACACACTTTCTCTCTACAAAATCAAATTTCTCTTCTTTTACATTTTTCTCAGTAGTTCCTAAGACTACTGGAGAGGGAAGTGGCTCAACATCCTTCTGCGAAGCGTCCAGGTCAACCTTCCACACCGGGGCCTGGGCTATCGTAGTCAGCTGTTGAGAAAGACGAAAAGACTTGTTAATCGACTTTTTAAGTGCCCGGGACAAAGCAATGTCCCAACCATCTTCAACAAGACAAGAAGAGTTAAGAGGATTACCTGAAATGGTCTTAATTGAAGCCTTTTCTGGATCGACCAAGTATTCCTTAGGTATTATGATGTTACCTTGGGTGTAGTTCCTCTCAAGCCAGTCTTTGAACACAACGCAGTCCTCAAGAGGGTGACTAAGCATCCTGTGGTACGGGCAATACTTGGGATCATCTTTCTTGCTCTCATCCTCAGGCCTCCAGCCTCTGGCAACTGAAAATCTGGTTTTTTAACAAACTCCTGAAGATCTTCTTAACTGACTCCCTTTTAAATGGATAAGGCTTTGCCAATCTCTCTCTAAAAGGGATGAAGGAGGGATCTCTAGTATGTTGAGGAACTATCTGAAAGGGCTGCTTCTGAGGCGGCTGTGGTGGAAGTGGAGTGCTAGGCTGACTAATCACTGGCCTCTTTCCTTTATCTACTGCTGAGACCACAGCTTTCTTTTCAAATGTTTTCACCAATTTTGGACCCTTCCTTTCTAGACCTCGTAAGAATGGCATCCTAGGAGCCTCTTCCTGCAAATTGCTAGCCTTATTAAGAAGTTTCTCAAAAGTTTTAATAGTGAAACCCTTCAGGAGAAAAGCAACAGGACCGTGGATATTCTTCAAAAGAATCTCCACAGCATGTTGCTCTTGCAACTGGGGTTCACACTTCATCGAGAGGTTTCGCCACCTCAAGATGTACTCAACCAGAGACTCTCCCGGCTTTTGCTTTTCAACCACGAGATCGCCCACGGTGGTGCGTTGTTGCGCTCCAAAAATCTCTTAAGAAAGAGGTTTTCTAGGTCGCTAAAGGTTCTTACTGAACTGTTGGGCAGATCGGCGTACCATTCAAAAGCAATGCCGGATAGACTACTTACAAATTGGCGAAATAGTAGAGCATCTGACCCTCCTGCATTGCAACAGCTTGCTCGGAAGTGGGCCAGATGCTGTCTCGGATTTTCAATTCCGGTGAAAACTTTAAAAGTTGGTGGCACAAAGCCCTTTGGGTAAGGAACTAAGTCATATTCCTCGGGGTAGGGTCTACCCTTTTAAATAGACACAGTTCCTTGAGAAAGGGCTAAGGCCTTCCTTACCTGGTCCTCAATTAACTGCTTGATATCCTTCTGAGGTAGGATCGGAGGAATGGTGGAAACTGCAGGGTGAACTGGAGGTGCTTCTACTGGACAAGGGAGGGTCACTGGTGGTGACTCGAGAGGTCTGGAATTAAATTCTGCCCTTTTGGCCTTTTCTGTGAGCTCTCGAGCTGACTGGTGGATCATAAAAGACTCTTGCTGTGATTTGTCCAACTTCTCTTGCATTTCTCTAACTTGTAACATCATGCTAGCGAGCTGAGTCTCCAAGTTTTTTATGTGTTCTTCATCTCTATCTTTCACAGACTCATCTGAATCTGACTCAGCAGTATGTGGATCACCATCTTTAGCAAATCGGCATCTGCTGGGCTCAGCTTCTTTATTAGACCCTCTAGTTTCAACCACATGAATGCCCCCACATAATCATCTTCATCTCCAAGGAGATCATCCATATCAGGGTCAAAAGAAGCCATTCCTTCTTTGTTCAACAAAATGTTTCTTATTTCTTGAACTACCTCCTCGACCGGTCTATCCCCAATTGACTTAAGATCAAGGGGTAAGTATCCTTTATACTCAGCCATATCGAATAATTCTTCAGAATCCATAAGGGCAATGATTTCTGTGAGTTTTGGATTAGGATCTGGTTGAGACTTTGTATCCGGTTCATCTTCCATTTCTAGATCCTGGTCAATTCTCTCCTCTTCGACTATCCCAGAACTGGTAGTCAGAAGAGTGGCATCCTCTACAGGGAGAGGGACATATTCCTCAGGAGAAGTAGGAGCTTGTAAAGTGATAGTTCCCACATCTGGTAAGGTAAGGTCCTCAGACACCTGACTAAGGGGCCTAGGAATGACACTCGAACCTTGGGGATCATCAACTGGGTAACAGGGATGGTGACTATTGGATCTTGAGTTAGACTAGCTGTGGAAGGACTGTCAACTGTAACAACTGGAGTACTAGTCTGGACATCCATCAATTCAACTGAACCCGAAGTAGGGTTGGCTGAAACTCGTTGGAGCTGCAAAATAAACTTAGAAGTTCTAGGAGGTGGTGGCAGATTCTCCAACTTAGTTCTCTTTGGCACATATCTCTTTTCAGGAGATTTAGGTCTTTTTCCTTTAAGGTCCACAGACTTTTGGACTTCAACCCCCTTTGGTTGAACAATCACTGAGGCCAATCTTACAGGTTTATGTGGGGGTACCGGGGGTCTACCAGTAGAATGGCGGCCTCTCTCGGACCCAGTCAACACAATACCCTCTGTTTGAGAGGACGGAGGGCGTGGCACCCAGTGATATCCATCAACCAGTACTGAAGTAGCAGGCTGCCTAACATACTTCTTATTCTTTCTAACAAATTATGGGGTTAAATTCTTTGCTTCAGACACTTCTTCCTTCAACACTTCTTTTTGGAAGCAATGTGAAATCACTCCCTTCAATTGTTTCACATATTCCTCTTTAGTCTGTCCAGACTGTGCAGCGCAGGTGTGAATTATATTTCTCAAAGTCCTTATCTTTTGGAGATGTCTTTCTTTCTGAGTTTTCTTAATCGAGTAGTCGACCGGGCATGGTGGAGAACGAGCTATCCTAGCTATCCTCTCCTCCCCTTGAGCTGAAGCCAGGGGGTAAAAGCGACTTCCCTTTAGGAGGGGAGAGGAAGCAGGAATAGGTAGCTCCTCAACAGCCTCAGGTTCTACTTGAGCCAAGGTCTTAAAGGGTAGAACTTTCTTAGCCTTGGAGATTTTCTTTCTAAGTCTCCTCAAATAGTTCTTCTTCTGATTCTTAGTGGTGAATCTAAGTCCAGAACTAGACCCTCTTCAAAAACAGACTTAATTTTCAGTGGGAGGCTCAACAACTGGTTCAGACTGTTTCTGATCATCACTGACTACTGGCAAGGTGGGTGCAGATCCCACAATTAACTCAACCACTGGGGGAATTTCCTTACTGGCATCCAAACTAACAATCTGGTGTCCATCCATAGAGAGCTCTAGAGTACTGAATCCCATTCCAAAAATAACAGTGCTCCCTTGGTCATTAACAGTCGAAGACAACTCTCGGTCAAAGGAGAAAATCAATTGGCCAGCCATTTGGAATTTTCTGAAAGTTAAAGAAAATGATTGAAATTAGATCTTCTTGAAAAGAGTGGTAAAAAGTATTTTATTATTATTTTTTGAAAATATGACATATGTTGGCCCACGAGGAAATCGTATGGGGTAACATATGACAACTTGGAATTTAAGAAAATTTTTGAAGAAATTTTGAGAATTTGAAAGGGGTTTTCTTACAGGTTCCAAAACACAACGGACAGAGTTTCCCCGTGCCCGAAGGCTTATGGAATTGTGAGAAAGCCCGAGTAAAAAGGAATAGTTTAACCCTCCCCACCCTTAGAAGTCAAAGTGGGAGTGAGGGGGGTTAAAACTAAAATAGTTTGGAATGAAATCAAAAATTTTGAATTCTTTTCAATTTTAAAGGATTTATATGTTGAACGAGAAATTTATCGACCATAAATCCATAAGATTAAAAAGGATATCCAGAGATCTGATTTGACACTGTCGCCTCACAGGCTATGCTGGGGCAGAAGGTCAAAATCAGAAAAAAAATCTGGATACAGCCAAATTTGGAGGTGGAACCTCCCTTTTAATATTTTGTTATTATTTTAGATGTTGGCCACACTCACCTAAGGAAGAAATGAGCAAAGGGACCAACGGAAGAAATGATAGTTGAAACTACCGATGAAACAAAATTCTGCCACTATTGAAGATGGGAAGAGAAATTTGGTCCCACCGGGCGTGCCATTTTTTTGTTGGTGGAATTTTGGAAAAACAGGTTTTGAAAAATATTAGTTTTCTTTTGTGGATTTTAAGATTAAGGTTGAGTTCTAATTCTAAGGTCGAATCGACTCGTTAGAAAGAGTATATCACCCCGAAGGACGAAAATAAACTTTCATAACGGTGTTCAGACTTAGAATTATGTAAACTCATCTTGAATACTATGATCGGGTTCTAAGAAGAACTTTATATGGCCCCGAGGGGACAAAGTATAGTTCAACTAAGTACCAAATTACAATATTCAAGAAACATGATCGTCGCATTCGCATCCAAAGCCTTATCGAAGAAGGATGTATCTCCCCAAAGGGAAATGACACCATTCTACGATAATTCTTCTAATGCGACCATGATGATCATTATTTAACTTTTCTCAAAGAAATCTAATGAAGTTTTAGAAATTGAGTTTTCTTTAAAATCAGGTGTGTGGGGTTCCAAATCTCCTACGAGCGCAAGCCCTCGTAGTTAATTACATCGTAGGGAGATAAAATCTCCTACGAAAACTCCCGATTAAAATAATGGCAGAATTTTGTTTAGAGTTTCTAGGAGTGATATCAAAGTATGAATAGAATTATTGGAAAATCAAAAGGGAATGGATCAAAATTGAGCAGTTATTAACGGAGTTAAAGGATGAGATGTAGGGGACACTTTGAGATTCCAGAACCATCCGGAAGTGTCCCAACTTAATCTAAGTGTTGGGCTTTATGTTTTAGGATTGAAATGAAACTTTAATTAGAGTTGAGCATTTTATTAGAAATTTGGGATTAGATTCCCGAAGTTTGGGGTCTTATAATCAAAGATCTGCCCCGGAACCTAAATCTATTTTGAACACTGGACCACAGTCGTCCGATCCTAACTAATGCAGTGCAAGGTCTGGACTTACCCCGGCCTGGATTGGGGAGCCAGCTAACCACCTAACCGATTTAAAAGAGATGAGTCCGGTCTTTTATGAAAGAGTGGTAGGGACGTTGTAATTAAAGTTTTGGAAGGTTGGGGCCGACATCTAGAGATTCTCCTATTTGGCCCCTTTGACTTATGTTGGGTGCAAAAATGCTAAGGACTATGAAATTAAAATTTTGACTCTTTAATTTGTATCTAATGCAATGCATGCTGGTTAACAACCTCAAATCAAATATACTTGAAATTTTTAAAAACAGGCTTATAAAATAATTTTTTAGAAGACTGGACTTCCCTAGGTCCGGCACCTCGTCCTCATAGGTCAGACTATCTGGACTCTACCCGCAGGCGGGGAAGGGTCTAAAACAAGGAAAGAAGAATGCAAAAATATGCATGCGACCCCAGGGGCGATCCCCGGCTAATTCCCTAGATTCGTTATCTTTCTATATTATTTAGACTCACTAAAATTTTAGACTTTTAGAATTATGAGTAGAAAATTTTACACCCTCACGAGCCTCACGTATCCAGGCGAAAACAAAGAGCGGCATGCAATCGCCAAAAAACTAGTAAAAGCAAGTAATCCTAAAGGCAATCAAATCATTACATCAAATACAAATTAATTAATAAATGTCCATAGACAGAATTGCCTTGCTTATTACAAACCAGAATATTACAGAAAGTAAAGTGGCCGGGCATCACTTAGAATAACCCGGATTCTAAACCTAGTAATGACGCAAGTTGTTTTGAGTGGGATACTCTCAATCTTCAAATATTCAAGTCTTCAATCTCATTCTTCTTTGGACTCCTTTTCTTCAATCTTCTTGGAATCTTCGTAGTGGATTACCCAAATGGACAAGAGGGCACTTCCCTCTAAGGGGAAGGCCACTCTTTCCTCTTTGGGTAAGGAAGAGGTATGATCCAAATTTGGATTTCCAAATGGAAAAGGAATGTTCCCTAAAGGGGTATCCTTTCTGTTTTGAGCTTATCGTCCTGGCCGATACACGTATCGTCCAGGACGATCTGTTAACGTCAGTTGCCTTAGTTAAGAATCCTTAATTAGACTTTCTATTTTAAGCTGATCGTCCAGGCCGATCAAAGAAATCGTCCTGGCCGATATGAGTAAAAATAGAAATTCTAAGTCTCTCAAGTGTGTGTGTGAAGGGTTACAAAGCATCAGTCTCTTTGACTATTACAAGTGGACTCAAAAGGTAAAAAAACAAAAGTACAGACTAACTCAACCCTAAACCTACGCATTCCTGAACTTGGCTCCTTTTGATTGTCCGATCTTCTGATTCCTGAAAAGTTAGAAGCAACAAGCTGTCCAAGAAAAGCAGTGTTTGTCAATTATCAAAACATAAGACATGAAAAATAGATTTGCAACACCTCAAACATAGAAAAGGGATGGGAATCTCCAGGAATGGAATACTGAACATTACTCCACATATACTTTATGCACTAGTGCTAGGTAGAGGGCACCATTCCATACTCATGGAGCTAGGGCTTTCCTAAGAGAACTCTGTATGAAGTATCAACCTCAATTACATGGAACTTTGCCTTAGTTGGGAAATTTTCAAACATTAAAGGCAGGGTAATAGACCCTAGAGTGCGCTAGCCTTGATCGTTGAAGCCTTTCAACATAATCTTGTCGGAAGTGACTTTCAAGTGACCTAAGGGGAGGCCCTTAAAAGTTTCATAAGTAAGGATATTTACTAAAGCCCCTTGGTCGATGAGGACCCTGTTCAACTCATAACCATTGACTTATGCAGTGACATATAAGGGATAGTTGTTCTTAGAAGTCTCTAAAAGAAGATCTTAATCTAAAAGGATAATGTATGGAATCTCTATCAAATTGAATATATCTCCAATAGAATAATTTACAAATAATGTTTGATAGGACTCTGGTTTGATTAGGGCTTTCACCAGTGTGTCTCTCAAGTCGGGGGACATCATTAATGTGACGTAGACACTAAGAAGAGAAGGAATTTTCCTTGAATGAGCCAACACATTATAGTTAACATCCGACTGAGAGCTTTTCTCTTTCTCCTTAGATTATCTTGGGAGGAAGGAGTACGATCATATTGCTAGGTAACATTATTTTTATCTTATTCTTTTGCATTTATAGCCATCCGAGATGGGAGGAGATTCCCTAAATGCAAGTGAATTTCTTGTATTGAATCATACTCAATAGGAGATTCACTTGGCTCTAGGGTGATGGCTTGTGTTGGCTCTAAGGAGAGTGCCTTGAGTGAGTTCATGGATTCATCTTCATGATCCATTTAACAACCACCCTTTAGAATATTAAAGACTAGTTCATCTTCGTACTCAGACTCATCTTCATATATATGATCATTTACATTATAATAAGTATATAAAAAATGTAAAGAGCAAGTACTAGAAGAAGTAGTAGTAAAAGTAGCAGGAGCAAAAGACCAAAAGTAGCCAAAATCACCTTTTTCTATGTTTTTAATCATCAATCGAAAGAAGAACAAAGTCCTTCAGCGTAAGTGCTAG
Organism: Dendrobium huoshanense; assembly: GCA_016618105.1. Lineage (NCBI taxonomy): Eukaryota > Viridiplantae > Streptophyta > Magnoliopsida > Asparagales > Orchidaceae > Dendrobium > Dendrobium huoshanense. Next base: position 30,153 of record JADPUM010001070.1, on the reverse strand, counting down.
AAGGAATCCATTCTACTGTTTTGAAGTTACAAAAAGTTTTTTTTCTCATACATATTTTTATTACATAAAGAAAAAGAAGAAATAAACTCATTAGGCACTATAAGAGAAAAAGAAGGAGAAAAGGTGCTGACATAGTAATTGGTGTTATAACTGTCAACTCGGTTTTGGGAGGCCTCCTATCAACTACCTCTGAACTATAAACTGCCTTATTAATTATCTTCTTTGTATTTTGATAGAGTGCTAGCTTCCACTCTCCCTTAGGACCTCTAGGAGATCTACTACTACTGCCCTGACTTTTATTATAGTTGTAATAATAGCTAGATCCAAAAATCACCTGAGCTATCTGAGTGGTCTTACCCTAGGGTTGCCCTAGGTCACTTCCCTATAGATGTACCTTCCCACTATTCATGAGCCTCTCAACACTATTCTTAAACACATAGAATTCCTCTAAAATATGCCTGATATGTCTGTGATAGGGATAATAGAGTGGGTCGTCTATCTATCCCTCCTCCTCAACTATATTGTTGTCCAGGAATATTAGGATATTTTTCTTAATAAGGAACTTGAAGATCTTTCTCACACTTTCTCTTTTGAATGTCTATTCCTTAGTAAGTTTCTTCTGTAGGTACTGCTAGGGCTCTAGAGTCCTATGAAATGGCCTGGACTTCAATATTAACTGACTAAGTGAGTATGACTACTGTGGAGGTGCTGAGCTTACTTTGTGCCACTTGCATTTGTCTGGTGTCTTATAAGTTTTGTGTACCTCCCCTTTCTAGGAGGAGGTGCCCTTAAAGAATCCTATTACTAAGGTGTACTTGAAGGCTGACTCTCATCCTTAGGAGGGACTCCATCGGGTATGCTATCCTCTAAACTAATAACCTTCATCAATAATTTTTGTAAGGTTTTAATACTGAGTGCTATGATACCATCAATATTCTTTAGAAGTATCTCCATTTCATTCTGCTCCTCTAACTAAAGCTCACACTTTAGGCTATAGTTCCTCTATCTGACTATGTAATCTAGGAGAGTATCTAGAGGATGTTATCTAGCCATAACTAACTCTCCAACTATAACCCGGTGCTCAGCACTGATAAACCTCTGAACAAAAAGCTGCTCTAACTCTGTAAAGGTTCTGACTGAGTCACTAGGGAGGTCAGCGTACCAAGAAAAGGCCACCCCAATTAGGCTACTAACTAAGAGTCTCAACATCATGGCATCATTCCCCCCTATGTTGTAACATACGGCCCAAAACTGAGCCATATCCTGCCTCAAGTTCCCAAACCCATCAAATACTCTAAAATGTAAGGGAACAAAGCTAGGTGGTAGGGCTCCCTCTCATTCTCAACTAGGTAGGGTCTCTCCTTACTAAAAACCTCTCTAGCCTTCCTTGAGGAAATCGTCTGCTCAACCTTCTAGGCTATCAAGTCTTGAATCTACTTTGGTGACAACTTTGTCGATTAACTCTAAAATGTGGTAGTAGTTACAATAGGTGGGCTTGGCACTAGTGGTGGTATTGTTGGCTCATCCTTGGATGTAATAGGAGTGGCTACGCCCGTCATCTGGGGCATTACTCCCAATGTTGTCAACTGCATGATCATTACCGCCGTAGCTCTGGCCATCTCTTCCATCTAAGTATGGAGGTGCAAAATTGTAGCATCTATATCAACTGACCTAGGAGATCCACCCACCTCTGTTTCACCTTGCTCCAAGATATCCTCGATCTCTCTCTGCATGTCCTAGTGACCTCAACGGGTGATGTTACAAACTTTGTGCACTAGTACATCTCTATTAGACTTATTGCAAATCTGATTTTATGGATTATAACTTTGATGATAGCAAACATTTATGATTTTTTATGACTGCCTTGCCTACTAATTTTTCTGGTCCACAAGATCGTGTGCAACTCAAGTCAGCTCAAGATTGGGTAGATTAAGTCTGAGTCAATTTGTAATTTTTTATTTCTTGAGTCTATTGTAAATGAAGTGGTTCCTGATGCTAAGTAAACTTATACACACACACAAACATCAGAGAAAATTTTTGTCTGTTGATTAGAGTTATCTATTTTGATCACATCATCCGAGCTGATCCTAAAATCATCCTAGATGATCTGCTAAAAACAAAAACTCTTATTAGGGCATCCAGGTTAAAGTAGCCGTCATTAAGCACATGATCCTGGACAATAATTTTATTGGCTGAGATGATAGGCTCAAATAAGAATGAAGCAGTAGCCAAATCTATTTAGGTATTCTTTATTTTTGGACATCATCCAGTATATCGGCCTGGATGATTTAGCATAATTATGCCTAAATTAATCTGGTCATTAAGGAAAACAATTAACATTTGATTACACAATCACATCATCTGGGATGATCTCAGCATCGTCGGGATGATATCTTGGACGATTGACATCGGTCAACTTATATTCAGGGCGATGTTCAGAATGATTTTCCTCAGATTTGAATTGATCGTACAGGACGATATGATATTGGCCTGGATGATATGACCAAAAATCCTCTGATCATCCCAAACCGACCAGGCTGATTGAGCAAAATGTACACTGATCGGCTAGGACAATATCTATATATGCCTGGACAATAATTTATATTTTTATAAAATAAGAGCTATTTTGAAACTCCTCTATTTAAGAGCTCTTGTTCTTCAGAGATTATCTTTTGCTACTGTCTTGACTTGAGAGAGCCTAGAGGAGAGGGAGAGAGAGGGAGGGATAGAGGAACTTATGAGGGGGAGTTTGTGAGAGGATTCATAAAGGTTGCTCCAAGAAAGGTTTCAAGTCGTCTTCTCCGATCATTGTCCCTTATCCTTGGGAGTTTAAGGGAGGTCTACTTCATCAATTGATCAAGGTTTTCTGCCTTCTTCAGAAGGAAGCAAAAGGTGTCAGGTTCTCTGCCTCACTTGTGTCGGTGGAAATGAGGTTTTGTAAAGGCTTCTCCAAATTGCCGTGGGAGCAAAAGGAGAGGTACTGAGTTTAGTGCAATACCTAAGGGGAGCCTCCGTGGAGTGGACATAGGTCGAGTTGACCTAACCACTATAAATCTTTGTGTTGTTTTACTACTATTTTTTCGCATTCAATTTCTGCACTTTAATTTTCATTATGGTGAATTTAGGTTTTGATTTTAAGTTTTATATTTTGGTTGAAAGATTTTTTAAATACCAATTCCCCCCCCCCCCGTGTTGGTTAGCCTCGGACTAGTTCATAAGGGCTTAACATCTCTAACAAACTTTTAAGTGGTATCAGAGAAGGATTCATAAAAACAAGTTTGAAAACTTTTTGAATTTTGATCCATGGCTAACTCTGATAATCATAATACTGTGGAAGGATATTTTATTACCCGACCACCTTTGTTTGATAATATTCCTTTTGATTTTTTAGAAAACTCGCAAGTCTACATTTTTCCAATCGATTGACTATCAGATGTGGATGCTTGTTAAAGAAGGTTATACACCACCTTCTTATGAACTTAATGGAATTAAAATTGAAGTTCCATTTACTAAATGGACTTTAGTTGAAAGAGATTTAGCTCAACTTAATGCAAAATATTTGAACTATTTTTTCTTGTGTGCTTTAAAATTTGAAGATTACATGTGTGTTTCATTTTGCACTACTAATAAAGAGATTTAGTAAAAATTATGTATTACTTATAAAGAAATTAATGAAGTTAAGCAATCTCGACTGAATATTTTGTTGCATGATTATGAACATTTTCGTATGAAATCTTCTGAAATGTATACAAGTTTTACTCAAATTGTTACCTCTTTGTATGCCTTAGGATGAGAACTCACTAACTACAAAAAAGGGAATAAAATTTTAAGATGATTGTCTTCCTCTTTTGATGCAAAGATTATTGCAATTACTGAATCTAAGGATTTGAATACTTATTTGATTGATAACTTTCTTGGATCACTGATTGCTTACAAGCAAGGGGTGAATCAAAGAAATTTTGATGCTGGTGAGAAAAAGAAGGAGAAAATTGTGGTACTGAAGGCCAACAACATGGACACTAATTCTTTCAGGTCTTAAAGCAATGACGTTGCCTTAATCACAAGGTAATTCTAAAGCTTTCTAAGAAAGAAACAAAAAAACCATAATAAGTGGAATAAAGTTAAGGGAAACAAAAATTTTAAGAGTTCTAATGATATGATTGGTTTTGAATATATGAAGTCAAGACATGTTAAAGCTGATTTTCCTATTGTTAAGGCTCATCCTAGCAAGGAGAAGGGTGAAAAGAAACCTAAGTTAAAAAAGGATAAGAAGAGGTTTTAAAAGGCATTCTGGGCAGATTCTACATCAGACTCCTTTGAGACTGAGGCTGAAGAGGAAACAACAAACTTGTGCTTGATGGAAGATGATTATCTTGGTCAAAGTGACCAAAAAGAGGCTTTCTCTCATGAAGGGCCTCATGAGAGCATGGTACCTTGACAGCGGATGCTCATGACACATGACTTGAGATGCTAATCAATTTGTTTCATTGTAGGCCAAGACTGGAGGTAAGGTCTCTCTTGGAGACAACACCACCTGAAAAGTGGTGGGCGTAGGTATAATTGGAAACTCCAAGAACATTTTAATTGAAAATATTTTTTTTATAGATGGACTAAAACAAAACTTTCTTAGCATCAGTCAGCTTTGCGATAAGGGCTTCATCATAAAATTTCTGGCTAATACTTGCATTATAAGCTTAAATAATCACTCTATTTTGCAGGGAAAGCGGATAATTAATGTTTACATGCTTGATTTTAAAAATATTGAATATACTGCTTCATTTTGCTTAAAAACTACTACTGATGATTCATGATTGTGGCACAGTAGGTTATTTCATTCTAGCATAAAAACCCTTAGGAGAGTGACCTAGAAAGACATAGTTAGAGGTGTCACCAAGCTTAAGTTTTCAAAAGACCATCTTTGTGATGTTTGTCTATTAGGAAAGTAAGTTTATTCCACTTTTCACTCCGTTAAGGACATTAGCACCTCTAGATCTTTAGAAGTCCTTCACATGGATTTGTTTGGATCCATCAGCACTGCCAGCTTAGAAGGGAAAGTCTATGATTTTTTAATTGTCGGTGATTACTCGAGGATTACTTGGGTTAAATTTCTAGCACACAAGAATGACTCTTTTGATGAGTTTAGAGCCTTCTTCCCTTAGATTCAGAAAAAGCTAGGTTGTGAGATCTTGATCATGCATACTGACCAGGGGGAGTTTGAAAATGGGATATTTGGAGACTTTTGTGAGGATAAGGGGATTAGCCACAACATCTTAGCTCCTAGGACCCCTCAGTAGAACAGGGTAGCTGAAAGGAAGAATCAGACCTTAGTTCAAGCCGCTAGGGCCATACTTGCTGAGTATTCACTTCAAAAATACTTTTGGGATGAAATGGTAAACACAACTTGTTATGTGTTGAATAGGGTGAATGTTTGAGCCAAACTTAATAAGACACCCTATGAGATCCTTAAGGTAGGATACCCAATCTTTCTTACCTCCATGTCTTTGGTTGTATGGTTTTCATTCATTATAATGGGAGGTCTCACTTAAGAAAATTTGACCCAAAATCTGTTGGAGTATTCTTAGGATATTCTATTGTTGGGAAATCTTTTATGGTGTGTAATAAGAGGACATTGGTGGTGAAGGAGACTACTCATGTAGTGTTTAATGTATCTAATCCTAGGAAGTTTAGAGTGAAGGATGAAGATGAATTTGAAGAGATTACCGCTGGAGTTAAAAATTTAGAGAAGAGGGTAGAGCCCCAAAACACTGAAGGAGCAAGTGAGATTACCCAAGGAGTAGAAATTGTAGATCGAGAGGAAAGGAATGAACCTACACACACTTTGCCTAGAGATTGGAGATACTCTTCGAGTCACCCCAAATAACTGATCTTAGGAGACCCTTATGAAGGAGTTAAGACTATACATGAACTTAGGAAGGAAGTAAACCACTCTGTCTTTATCTCGATGACTGAACCCATCAACATCAATCAAGCCCTTTCTGATGAGTTTTGGATCTTATCCATGTAAGAGGAGTTAAACTAATTTGTTAGGAATGATATTTGGGAGCTTATAGAAAGATCAAAGGGACAAAGTATAGTTGGAACCAAATGGGTCTTTAAAAATAATATGAATGATTCTAGAGTGGTGGTTAGGAATAAGGAAAGATTAGTGGCTAAGGGGTACAACCAAATATAAGGGATTGATTTTGAGGAAACCTTTGCTCTTGTAGTTAGATTGGAAGCCATTAGAGTATTATTAGCATTTGCCTATTATAAGGGATTTAAGCTTTTCCAAATTGATGTTAAGAGTGCCTTTTTAAATGGGGTAATAAAAGAGGATGTGTTTGTAGAGCAACCTCCAGGTTTTGAGAGTTCCCAATTTTTAAATCATGTTTTCAAGTTAAAAAAGGCCTTATATGGATTAAAGACGGCACCCAGAGCTTAGTATGAGAGGATTATCACATTCTTACTAGAGAGGGAGTTTGTTAACGGGAGCGTAGACACCACCCTTTTTTTAAAGAAAGTAGGAGATGATTTACTCATTGTTTAGATCTATATTGATGATATACTTTTTGGATCTTCTGATAAGAGGCTATGTGATGATTTTTCTAAAACAATGAGTAAGGAGTTTGCGATGAGCATGATGGGAGAGTTGTCCTACTTTTTAGGGTTTAGTATAAGATAATGGATGATGGAACCTTTCTAAATCATTAAAATCACAAAAAAGGACATCTTGAAAAAATATGAATTGGATAAAGCCAAGCTAATTAATACTCCCATAACCTCCAGTGTTCAGTTGGATAAGGACCCAAATGGAAAGTCTGTTGATCAAAAGAAGTACAGAGAGATGATTGGATCTCTTCTTTACCAGACTGCTAGCCGACCTGATATAATGTTTAGTGTTTGTCTCTGTGCTAGATTTCAAGCTGATCCTAAGGAATCCCACCTGACTACACTTAAGAGAATTCTTAGATACCTACACTTGGAATGACATTAGAACTATCAGTCTTTGTCATTTTTTCAAAAAGTTGATCTCTAAATTATTATGAATCATCTTACTTCTATTTTACATAGATATTTTTCTCCTAATTAGTGGGTTTTGTGAGAAGCAGAGAATATGCGTGCATTTGAAGAATATGCATCATGTTTTTATCTATAGCCCTATTGCTATTATAAATTGGGTTTACTTTCATGATTTTTTTTAGTTAAATTGTTTTAATGCCCATCTCTCCCTTAAATCTATGCTTAATGCCTCATTTATTAATTCTAAAGGTCTCATTCGTAAGGTTATTCCTTCTCTCATTCTTTGGTTCCTCTTATTGGAAAGGAATATCTTTCTTTTTAATGATGTGTGGATGAATAATATTAATGTGATTCAGAGGGTAAAGGATAAGGTTTGCACTCTTGTGGTTGTTAAGTTGCTTTCTTATAAGAATTTCAAGAATTATTATTTTGTTGGCAATGTTTTAGGTCCCAGTTTGGAGGGTGCTCCGATTATTTCTCGTGCTAATTTTATCTATTGGACCAAACCATCTAGTAATTGATTAAATTGAATGGGGATGGTGCTTGTTGTGACTCTTCATTGGGAATAATTATTACGTCCTCCGACCGAACGTAGAGGAACGTACGGTCGGGGGAAAAGTCCCACCAAAAAATGAGTTTTATAGAGCAAATACCAAGCAATACCAAATAATAATGAAGAATACCATCATTTGAAGACCCAATACCGAGTTATACCGAGCTTTACCTAGCAAATACCGAGTTAGACAAAAGTTGTACTGAGTCTTTCCCAGAAAAACTCGGTACAACTCGGTATTTCTCGATACAGCTTGGTATAACTCTGTATTGGTCTTCAGAGAACAGTATTCCTCATTATTATCAAATAATATCTAGTTGTACCGAGCAAATACCTAATTTTTTGACTGGAAATTGCCTGCGACCGGACGTTCCTCTATGTCCTTGCACCAGACGTAATAAAAGTTCCTTCATTGGGCTGTGGTGGTACTATCAGGAATAGTAATGGCTACCTTATTTTAGCTTTTGTTAGTCCTATTCATCTTGGCAATTACTCTATTGCTGCCACCTTGGCCATTCTTTTTGGTATTCAGTTATCTTTTTCCCTTAACTTAATAAATTTACTTATTGATCTGAACTTTGATTATGATTTTCAAATGTTTTTTGTTGATGGGGATACGTGTTATATCCCTGACCTTTTCTACCATATTAAGGAAATTAAAAAGTTGTAAGTTTTTTTAATCATTTGTTTCTTCACACTTGCAAGGAGGGTATTGCATGTGCTTCTTCGCTTAATAACTGAGGTTATAGTCTTGAATATTTTTCCAATGTTATTGGGACCTTGTTGGTGGAATTTTGGAAAAACAGGTTTTGAAAAATATTAGTTTTCTTTGGGGATTTTAAGATTAAGGTTGAGTTCCAATTCTAAGGTCGAATCGACTCGTTAGAAAGAGTATATCACCCCGGAGGACGAAAATAAACTTTCATAACGGTGTTCAGACTTAAAATTATGAAATCCATCTTGAATATTATGAGCGGATGATAAAGAGAAATTCATATGACTCCGAAGGGTCAAAATGAGGTTCAACTGAATATCCAATACAATATTCAAGAAGTGTGATCGTTAGGTCCACATCCAAAGTCTTATCAAAGAAAGATGTGTCTCCCCGAAGGGAGAAAATATCATTCGATAATAATTCTTTGAATATGATAATAATGATCACTAGTATTTTAAGTTTTCCCAAAGAAATCTAATTGAACTTTGAAAAATCAATTTTTAAAATCAGGTGCGTGTGTGGTTCTAAATCTCCTACGAGCGCAAGCCCTCGTAGTTAATTACATCGTATGGAGATAAAATCTCCTACGAAAACTCTCGATTAAAATAATGGCAAAATTTCGTTTAGATTTTCTAGGAGTGATATCAAAAAGAGAAGTGAATTTTGGAAACTCAAAAGGGAATGGATCAAAATTGAGCAGTTATTAACAGAGTTAAAGGAGGAGAGGTAGGGGACACTTTAAGATTCCAGAACCATCCGGAAGTGTCCCAACTTAATCTAAGTGTTGGGCTTTATGTTTTGGACTGAAATGATATTTAGTTAGAGTTGAGCATTTTATTAGAAATTTGGGATTAGATTCCCGAAGTTTGGGGTCTTATAATCAAAGATCTGCCCCGGATCCTAAATCTATTTTGGACACTGGGCCACAGTCGTCCGATCCTAACTAATGCAGTGCAAGGTCTGGACTTACCCCGGCCTGGATTGGGGAGCCAGCTAACCACCTAATCGATTTAAAATACATGAATCCGGTCTTTTATGAAAGAGTGGTAGGGACGTTGTAATTAAAGTTTTGGAAAGTTGGGGCCGACATCTAGAGATTCTCCTAATTGGCCCCATGGACTTATGTTGGGTGCTAAAATGCTAAGGACTATGAAATTAAAATTTTGACTCTTTAATTTGTATCTAATGCAATGCATGCTGGTTAACAACCTCAAATCAAATATGCTTGAAATTTTTTTTAAAAAAAAGGCTTATAAAATAATTTTTTTTAGAAGACTGGACTTCCCCAGGTCCGGCACCTCGTCCTCATAGGTCAGACTATCCGGACTCTACCCGCAGGCGGGGAAGGGTCTAAAGCAAGGAAAGAGTAATGCAGAAATATGCATGCGACCCCGGGGTCGATCCCCGGCTAATTCCCTAGATTCGTTATCTTTCTATGTTATTTAGACTCACTAAAATTTTAGACTTTTAAGATTATGAGTATAAAAATTTCACACCCTCACGAGCCTCGCGTATCCAGGCGAAAACAAAGAGCGGCATGCAATCGCCAAAAAACTAGTAATAGCAAGTAATTCTAAAGGCAATCATTTCAACACATCAGATATAAAATGAATTAATTAATAAATGTCCATAGGCAAAGTTGCCTTGCTTATTACAAACCAGAATATTACAGAAAGTAAAGTGGCCGGGCACCACTGACAACAACCCGGGTTCTAAGCCTAGTAATGACGCAAGTTATTTTGAGTGGGATACTCTCAATCTTCAAGTCTTCAAACCTTCAACTTCATTCTTCTTTGGACTCCTTTTCTTTGATCTTCTTGGAATCTTCGTAGTAGATTACCCAAATGGATAAGAGGGCACTTCCCTCTAAGGGGAAGGCCACTCTTTCCTCTTTGGGTAAGGAAGAGGTGATCCAAATTTGGATTTCCAAATGGAAAAGGAGTGTTCCCCAAAGGGGTATCCTTTCCTCTTTGTAATCCAAGCTTTGGATCTATGTATCCCAAACTCAAACTAAACTTTCACAACACTTGACAATTGCACAAATTACATTGATATCAAAATAAAAATCTAGACTCACCTGCAGGGTTATCCTAAGCAATTAATATATATAAAAAAAAGGCAGTTATTCCCAAGCAGTTGTATATGAGCAGAAAAGAAAGTAAACACACTGGCCACGCTCTTTTTATTTGGGGGCTTTAGCAGCTGAAGCACCTGTGCAAAGAATTTATAATATTTATGCATTTTTTTAATTTGCCCCTTTTTATATTGCCCTGCATGAGCATGGCCACCTGCAGAAAACTGTGTCAACATTCAGATCGTACCTAACCTAAGGGTAATCTAGTCTCCAAACACATCAATCCATCCACAGAGTACAGAAAAAGTAAGCAGACACAGCAAAGCAATTTCATCCACAACATGCAGTGAAAACTACGAAAAATCCGGCACACAACAGTAAAGTAAACACCGGCCTATCCTAGATCTAGAATTGGTTGTCCTAGCACATCATCTAAAGTGTGTGAGAAAGGTCGTGTGGCAGGGGTAGATCCTAAAGTTGGTGATTGGTTAAAGTTGTCTAAAAGTTTGGATTTGTTAAGGCTTAGAAGGGGGTTTAAATTAAAATTTAACTATTAATGAATTAAGAATTTTAATTAGACATATTTTAAAAGTTAATTGATTACTACCTTTGTTTCACACCGAGGCCGTGAAGTTTATTTCACCTTCCTTGGGGCTAAGCTAATAGCCTCGTAGGCCTGGGTTACCCAGTAGCAATCGGGGTTGATTAAGTTATTTAAATTGGTTAGAATTAGAAGAGTGGATTAATATAAAGAAATGAGTTAATTACTGATTTTAAAAGCTTGATTAATTTAAGTTTGCCATTAATTGATTCGTGGCGTTGTGCCACCAGACTCGAGGAACCAGCCTCCTTAGGACACTTAGCCCCGCAGCCCGGAGTAGTCCAGCCGATAAACCAAATTAATGTAGTTGAATTAGAGGTTTTAAAAGGTTACATAATTAATGATTAATCTATTTTAAAGTTTAACACCCCTTAGAATCCATTCGTGGCGTTGTGCCACCAGGCTCGAGGAACCAGCCTCCTTAGGACACTTAGCCCCGCAGCCCGGAGTAGTCCAGCCAATAAACTTCATCTTTAGGATGGTTGTTGTGTTTTAAAAGGTTTGTTGAATGTTTTAAACATTAAGTTAATATTTTCTGGAATTTTGGAATAATTTTGAATTTTATGAATTTTTGAATATTTTAATCATTTAGTTAAAGGGTTGAAAATTGACTTCTTAATTAAGTTCAAATTATGGAATGTTTGTATTTTATTAAAATACTAGACCTCACTACGATCAGTTAAAAGGTGAGTACATTGAAATCGGATTTTTCTGCATTTTATTACAAAGGTTTGAAGTTTTGAACTAGTTTTAACTACGGTTTGACCAATTTGTTGACTTTTTAAAATATTGCAAATTTCTGGAATTTAATATTTTTAATAAATACTAGACATCACTAGGAGTTGAATGCAAGTGAGTTTGGGTGGTTTGGATTTTTCTGGAATTAGTTATGAATTATCGAAGTTTTGGATATTTAATGAATTTTTGTTCAATTAAAGGCCTTGAGTATTAATTTGGAATGATTATGACTTGCTCTATGATTGGTAAGAGTCGATTAAGGTTGATTAAGATTGATTTAGGCTTTCAAAGAATTTTACTTAATTTATTGTAATTTATTGAACATTAAAACTTTTAAAGAGAAAAACACCTAAATCTACTAGTTATCTTGAGATCAATTAGTGTCAAATCAAAGTGAGTTTAATCATTGGGTATATGACACTAGTTTTATATGTTTGGTTTTATCCCAAAAGGATGCATGTAGTTCTTCCTAGATTGATCTAAGTTGGCTAAGACCGAGTCCTTAATTGTTGTCCTTAGTGTCACTAGATTTTAGGATAGCAATCAATATTCTTCTAACCCTTGGACACTAGTTTACAATCACATCAACGCAAACAATAAACAATAAAAGGTGCTCCTAATGTTCTATGGAAGGATTATAGTGAATCATTATAGTTATAGGTCATTTGATGACCTATAAACTTAAACAATTTACTATAGAGGAATAGATACATCAAATTAGAATAAAATGATCTTGGGATATATATTTATGCATGTGCATATCAATATCCCTAAATCAAGAGTCAATCTAATTTGATATGATGATCATGTACAATTTATTAGTTAATTAAACTAGGTTAAGCGTGATATTGAAAGTAGATTTTAACTAAACCATACATGATCAAGATCTAAACCTATTTTCAATGAAAGGGGAGACTTTACACTGATTCCATAGAACCCTAACATGCCATGATTGGATTTAGATTGAATTGTTTATGAATTTCTAAAATCTAGTTCAAATATTGATCTAGATTTTGTAAATTCATAAACTAAGTCATATTTATATCAAACTGACTTAGGAAAATTACAGAAAATCAACCCTAGGCCCTATTACACCTCTGCCAAATTTCAGCCAAAAAGGATTTATATATTTTTATTTAAAAATAAAGGTAGATTTTAGGTATTATTAAAATTACTAATAATATACAGATCAAAATAATTTTAACTTATTTTTATAATATAGTAGTTAAAAATATGAACAAAACAAGCCCAAGAACACCAAAAATGGATCAGAATTGAAATTCTGGTGAATTTTAGAAGTTCTGGTAATATTTTGAATTAAAATATAGTTTTAGTTAGCCGGGTCAAACGGCGGCGCTGACCCGGGACACGCGGCGGGAGCGGATGCAGCCACGCGGACGGCGGCGGTTACGCGGGACCCGCCACTTAACCAGCGCGGCAGGGCTTGCAACCGTTCGATCTTCCACGGTTCCGATCCGACGGTTGCGATCAAACCCGCGGGATCAAATTCAATCCTAGATGATCGAACGGTGGATCTAGCTCCCGCAGTTTGTCTTAACGGCCTGGATTCGGCTGGACAGAGGATCGGTCGATCCAAAGTTCTATCAATATGAAACGGAGTTCGAAATCAAACCCGATCATAGCCGTTGATCCAAACGGAATAGATCCAACGGCTAACGGGTTCTCTTCCTCCTCCAGCCAAACCGAAAAACCCTAGAGGCATTTTTGTTTCGTTCTCGAAAAATACCCAACCAAATGCTTTGAAAATTTAGGCAGAGACGTAATACACCCTAAGGAAGAGTGGGGGATAATTTTTAAGCCATTTGATACAATATTGAATGTATTTTTTAAAAAACCTAGAAAACAAACTAGGGTTTAGGATTTCTCACCGAAGGATGGATCAAATGAGCTGATTTTACCACGGTTGAACTTGTAGATTGTCCACGTGTTGATCTCCTTCAGGCTTCAAGCTTGGAGGATCACTGGAAACGGAGTTGGAGGAGTTTGAACGGAAGTGGCTCTCGGTCCAGCTCCGATCTCGCCGCCAGCAGCTTCAAAACGCCGGGGATCGATAGGAAAATCAAGGTTGAGCTCAATGGAGTCAAAACGAAATCATAAAAGCTCTGGGAGAGCTCTGGAATGCAAGATCACTTGGGATCAATGGGATTCGTCCCTCTTGCCTATTCACGAGTGTGGAGCCTAAAGGGGTGGTGGGGATTGATCAGGGAGAGTGCTGGGATGATGGACACCTGTCCCAGACGGTTAGGGGACAGGAGGAGCGGCTGCCTCAGGTAAGAGTGACCTGAGGTCGTTTTCAAGCATAGGGGGACCACTGGTTTGATAGCTCGGGTCTAGAGCCATGCCAGCAGCTGGGGGAGGTCAGGGCAGGTTTAGGAAAGCTTTTAGAGTAAGACTTAATGCTTGGATTGGCCTGAAATGGGAAGGGGAAAGAGTTCAAATGGGTTTGAACGGGTGAGCCCATTTGAACTCCCATTGACTGTTTGACTGGTCAATGGGGTCAAGACCTGCTGAGTTGGCATCAAAGCAGGCTGTGAGGTCCCTCCCAATGGCTGGTTGAGTTTAATTTGGGCTAGGTTCAATGGGTTAAAGAGTTTGACTATGAAAATGGTCCTTTGATCCTTGAGTTGACTTGTTGACCAGTCAACCCAATCAAGGGTTTATGTAATTGCACCAAGGTAGTCCAAATGGGCTGATTAGGTGGGTTGGGGGGTCAATTTGGTCAAAATCACCATTTGAACCCTTAAGGGCCTGTTTGGTCAACCTAGGTTGACTTGGTCAACCAGGTTGACCCAGGGTCTGGGTTTGGGCTCAACAGGTTTGAAATGATATTTGGAGACCATTGAGGGTAGTTCCTGGGTCTGGGGAGGTCAAATTGATCAAAATCCCTATTTGAGTCCCTAAGGGCCTGTTTGGTCAACCTGGGTTGACTTGGTCAACCAGGTTGACCCAGGGTCTGGGTTTGGGCTCAACAGGTTTGAAATGATATTTTGAGGTCAATGGAAGTGGTTGGGTGACCTAAAAAGGTCATTTGGGTCAAAACACATGTTTGGACCCTTAAAGGGCCTCTTGGGTCAAACCAGTTGACTTGGTCAACCAGGTTGACTCAAGGGTTGGAGATGGGTTCAAAAGATTTGAAATGACATTTGAAATTTGTTAAAGGTGGTTGCATCCCATTTGGAGCTCATTTGGTTTGAAATCCCCATTTGAGCCCCATAGGGGCATTTTGGTCAATTTTGACCTATGGGTCAATTAAGGTCAAAAGGGTCTAAAAAAATGCAGTTTACTGCTCAATGGGTTAAATTCAAAGGTCTGGAAGTGATTGGAAGCTTGGACAAGGATTCCAAGGTCAAGATCTCAAAGGGGTTAGGCTCAGTGGCATAGGCTGTAAATATTTGAAGGTTTTACAGCCTTTGAGTTTTAATTCAGATTCTGGGGTTAGAGCCCTCAGAATGAGCTCAAAATTGGAGGGTAGCCTTTAGAGACATGTCTTATCACTTTGCAAGTGATAGACCCTGAATCAGAGGCCATTTGACTGGGTTTTGAAATGTTTGAAAAATCTCTGAAAAGGGTGTTTAGGACAGGGCCTTAAAGGTTTGAATTTGAGTTTAGACTCTGGGTTTGGATTTGATTTGAAGTTTAAATTAATTTGGACTTGAATGGGGTGGAGTTTGAGATTCAAATTGGTCACAGGTAGGAATCAAATTGAAATTGGAGTGGATTAAATACAGGAATTGATTTAAAATTGAGGTTGATCAAAGGTGGAAGTTGATTTGACGTTGGAGTGATCCTAAGATTTAGGAGAGTTCTAAGATCTAGGATTTAAAGGGATCCTAGGCTCTAGAATAGGCTCTAAAGTCTAGTTCTAGGAAAGATCCTAAGGTCTAGAGTGGATCCTAGGGTCTAGGATTGAATTTAGAATCTGGAAGGGTCTTAGTGACCTCATACAAAAATGAGGTCAACAAATGGACCCCCAATGTGTGTGGTAGAAGGAACTTCTGCTGCACACATTGGCGTTGACCGAATGGAAGTAGAATTTTGAGAATAGAAGGGAGACCATCTCCCAACCTCAAACCTATAGGATGCTAATGAAAAGGCTTACACCTATTGGATAAGGAAAACTGGTAAAACCAAGGTAGGGAATACCTAGCCTTGGGTCTAAGGAAGGGCATCACCCAACCTTAGGCCTATAGGATGCTGATAGAAGACTTACTCCAAATAGGCAGATTAACTGGAAACCAAGGTAGGGAATACCTAACCTTGGGTCTAAGGAAGGGCATCACCCAACCTTAGGCCTATAGGATGCTGATAGAAGACTTACTCCAAATAGGCAAATTAACTGGAAACCAAAGTAGGGAATACCTAACTTTGGGTCTAAGGAAGGGCATCACCCAACCTTAGGTCTACAGGATGCTGATAGAAGACTTACTCCTAGTAGACGGATCAACTGGAAACCAAGGTAGGGAATACCTAACCTTGGGTCTAAGGAAGGGCATCACCCAACCTTAGGCCTATAGGATGCTGATAGAAGACTTACTCCAAATAGGCAAATTAACTGGAAACCAAAGTAGGGAATACCTAACTTTGGGTCTAAGGAAGGGCATCACCCAACCTTAGGTCTACAGGATGCTGATAGAAGACTTACTCCTAGTAGACGGATCAACTGGAAACCAAGGTAGGGAATACCTAACCTTGGGTCTAAGGAAGGGCATCACCCAACCTTAGGCCTATAGGATGCTGATAGAAGACTTACTCCAAATAGGCAAATTAACTGGAAACCAAAGTAGGGAATACCTAACTTTGGGTCTAAGGAAGGGCATCACCCAACCTTAGGTCTACAGGATGCTGATAGAAGACTTACTCCTAGTAGACGGATCAACTGGAAACCAAGGTAGGGAATACCTAACCTTGGGTCTAAGGAAGGGCATCACCCAACCTTAGGCCTATAGGATGCTGATAGAAGACTTACTCCAAATAGGCAAATTAACTGGAAACCAAAGTAGGGAATACCTAACTTTGGGTCTAAGGAAGGGCATCACCCAACCTTAGGTCTACAGGATGCTGATAGAAGACTTACTCCTAGTAGACGGATCATCACCAACTGGAAACTGATGACTTACTCCAAGGTAAGGAAGGGAATACCTAGATCAACTTGGGTCTAACCTTGGGTCTAAGGAAGGGCATCACCCAACCTTAGGCCTATAGGATGCTGATAGAAGACTTACTCCAAATAGGCAAATTAACTGGAAACCAAAGTAGGGAATACCTAGCTTTGGGTCTAAGGAAGGGCATCACCCAACCTTAGGTCTACAGGATGCTGATAGAAGACTTACTCCTAGTAGACGGATCAACTGGAAACCAAGGTAGGGAATACCTAACCTTGGGTCTAAGGAAGGGCATCACCCAACCTTAGGCCTATAGGATGCTGATAGAAGACTTACTCCAAATAGGCAAATTAACTGGAAACCAAAGTAGGGAATACCTAACTTTGGGTCTAAGGAAGGGCATCACCCAACCTTAGGTCTACAGGATGCTGATAGAAGACTTACTCCTAGTAGACGGATCAACTGGAAACCAAGGTAGGGAATACCTAACCTTGGGTCTAAGGAAGGGCATCACCCAACCTTAGGCCTATAGGATGCTGATAGAAGACTTACTCCAAATAGGCAAATTAACTGGAAACCAAAGTAGGGAATACCTAACTTTGGGTCTAAGGAAGGGCATCACCCAACCTTAGGTCTACAGGATGCTGATAGAAGACTTACTCCTAGTAGACAGATCAACTGGAAACCAAGGTAGGGAATACCTAACCTTGGGTCTAAGGAAGGGCATCACCCAACCTTAGGCCTATAGGATGCTGATAGAAGACTTACTCCAAATAGGCAGATCAACTGGCAAACTAGGATGGTGCCACGAAGGGCGTACTCCATCACTAGCGAATGGGAATCAGGATGGTGCCACGAAGGGCGTACTCCACCACTAATCCCCGGGTCAAATGCTAGGGTGGTGCCACGGAGGGCGTACTCCACCACTAGCGGGCCTAATCCTAAGGGAAGGAAGGACCTAACCTTGAGGAAAAGAGAATTGAAAACAATTGATTAATGATTTTGAATTTGATTTGATTTCTTTGAATTTGAAGGGGTGAATTTGATGTTTAATTTGATCCTCATTAGGCATGATAATTCTTAAAGAACCACCCAAATGAAAGGAAGCATCTGGTGGTATCTTCAAAATTAATCAATTGTCATGAACCTCCCTTATAGATTATCTCTAAGGTGGTCTATCTAGTCAACATTGATTCAAAGCTTACATTGATCTTATGGTGGACTAAAATTGGTCTCCAAAGGGCTATAGCCAAGTCTCCTACTTGGAAATCCCTGAGGTGACACAGTTTATAACGAGCTTGAATCATACGTGACTTATGTAATTTCAAATTTTATTGAGTTCAAAACAACTTTCTTCAAGGCCTTCGAGATCCTCCAATTGGAGTCAGGCACTCTACTTAGTTGTGACTCAATTTTGAAAGTCAATTTTGTGCGATGTAAAACACACCTCTATTTGAGAACAACCTTGGACCCAGTATAGAGTGTTATTTTACATAGTGGATCTTAAAAGAAATGATGCCTATGTTTAAAGATTCACATATATCTCTTGAGAATGGGATTTGAATTCTTATCGAGAATAGAAGATTCATTCTTTTTATTGAAAATTTCCTCTTATTCATTTGGACCCTGTCAAAACGACAAGTGAGAACAAATTCAAAAGTATAGTAAGAAGTAGAGTGACCCCAATTGACCCGAAAAGAGCCAAGGGTTTTTGGATTTTGTTGACCCGGATAAAATTTCATAGAAAGTGAACTAAGTTCTCCCTTGTAGAAAGTTTGAATTAAAATTAATTTCAAAAGGATTTAAGTTGGATCGAGAAATTTAATCTTTTAATTCTCTTGCATAGAACTTTCTATCTAATAAACTGTCCATGCATGACAATAAATCTAGATTCAAGATTTTTCAAAGTCAAGCTATTAAATAGGGTGATCGGGCTCTTTGAGATTTAAGGATTTAAAAAGAAGGAAGCCTCTTTCACTTTTTTTGTGATGTGCTTTGCACACCTTTTTATTTCTTTGGCGTACTTTTCGCTTCTTTTGATTTTGAATTTTTTTAATGCACTTTGTGCATCCTTTGAATTTTCTTCTCTCTTTTTTTTTTGATAAGAGGCTTCACTTTCTTTAAAACCTTAACATGATTGCTCTTTTTTTTTTTTAATCCAGGATTATATCGCAAGTATAAGAGAAGGAAATTTATTCTCTTATCCAAGGAAGAATAATCCCCAAATTGAACCCAATCTTTTGATAAGAAAATATCAACTTGACTTTGAAAATCATTGAATAGATTTAGAACATGCAAGGGAAGCCTATAAGATGAAAAATTGCGAGAAGACTAAGAAGATTTTCATTTCTAAAACCAACTTAAATTTGATACAAATTTTAATTCAAAAATCAAATCAACCCGCAGAAGCGGTGGGAGGGAGGGGTCTTTAAAGATCCAGTGGATTCAACCACAACTCTCTCCTATTTTTGATTTAAAGTAGAGGTCAATTTCATTAAAAAGATTGATCAACTATCTTGAAAATTTTTGACCCAGCACACTTGAGAAATAATGTGATTTTCTTCAAAACAGCAAGTCCAGGTGGCAAGACCCTATCAATATAAATTATATTTCCACAATCTCTTAAAATAAAGATATTGTTGTGGGGTCTGCACTACCCCTAACTAATGATGCATCATCTCAATTTAAGGATCTATCGCGATAGGACCCTTTTAAAAGTTAAATTCAAATGGTGTCACTATCTGATAAGATCTCATATCCATTATTATTTCCCTCCCTAATTACTAGTAACCTAGCAATTATGAGAGTGGCACCCCGGGTGGTTTCTGCACCTCCTCCTCTACAGATGATATAGTAGGGCACGTGTAGTATCGTGACCAAACTTCATCTAATAGAGTGGATGGGTCATAACCTTCAACCAGGGGCCTATGATTTATTACAGGTGATTGCTTAGCTCTTTCTTGATTGATTCTCTCTGTATAGTAGTCAAGAAGGTGTATCGGAGATTGTGCTCTCATTTTCACAACCTCTCTCCTTTGAGTAACAGGAGTAGGGTGGAAAACATTTCCACCATGGAGGGGGTAAGTGTAAGGAGCAACGAATTCTCGATTGGCCTCAAATTTAACTTGTTTCAAGGCTTCTACCTTAGCAGTCTTTTTGGCCTTAGCAACCTTCTTCTTAACCCTTTTAAGGTATTTCTTCCACTTACTTTTGCTGGCAACAGTGGTGTTAGAACTTGACCCAATCTCATGTTGAGATGGTAATTCTTCCATTTTTAATGGTTCTCGATTCTTATCCTCCTGAGTAGAGGGCACAGTGGTCGAAGGGGCGACAACGACCTCCATCATAGAGATGGGGGAGTCAACTCCTGACCCTAAAGTAATCTCGACTAGGGGGACATCCCTTTGTATTCCAGCAGAGAGATCAATCATTTCTTCCCCGTTGACTGATAACTTAAAGTTTTGAAATTCTATCCCAAACTGGATCAAGTTGCCAGAGGTAATTTCTTCTATTGTCAAGTTTCTATCCAGGGAGAAGATAAGTTTTCCAGCCATTTGAGTGTTTAAGTTCCTGAAATTAAGAAGAGGTGGTTTATCTTAGTCAATTTTGGATTAAAATTTGAATTTTAAGCATGATTAATTTTCTCTAAATCTTGAACCTCAATATGTTGAGTTTTCACCCAATAAGAGAGTTTACAAAATTGATTGAGAATATTCAAGGAACCTGGCTTAACTCCTTTGCTCTACCAATTAACTTGGAAGCGAAATGTCAAAGCCCGGCTTAGACAAAGATTTCATCACTCGCCTCTCTATTTGAAAGGTATTTTCTTTTAGATGTTGGCCACACTCACCCAAGAAAGAAATGGGTAGAGGGACCAACGGAAGAAAGGTAGTTAAGACTACCGATGAAACAAAATTTTGCCATTATTAAAGATGGAGAGAGAGATTTGTCCCACCGGGCGTGCCATTTTTTGTTGGTGGAATTTTGGAAAAACAGGTTTTGAAAAATATTAGTTTTCTTTGGGGATTTTAAGATTAAGGTTGAGTTCTAATTCTAAGGTCGAATCGACTCGTTAGAAAGAGTATATCACCCCGGAGGACGAAAATAAACTTTCATAACGGTGTTCAGACTTAAAATTATGAAATCCATCTTGAATATTATGAGCGGATGATAAAGAGAAATTCATATGACTCCGAAGGGTCAAAATGAGGTTCAACTGAATATCCAATACAATATTCAAGAAGTGTGATCGTTAGGTCCACATCCAAAGTCTTATCAAAGAAAGATGTGTCTCCCCGAAGGGAGAAAATATCATTCGATAATAATTCTTTGAATATGATAATAATGATCACTAGTATTTTAAGTTTTCCCAAAGAAATCTAATTGAACTTTGAAAAATCAATTTTTAAAATCAGGTGCGTGTGTGGTTCTAAATCTCCTACGAGCGCAAGCCCTCGTAGTTAATTACATCGTATGGAGATAAAATCTCCTACGAAAACTCTCGATTAAAATAATGGCAAAATTTCGTTTAGATTTTCTAGGAGTGATATCAAAAAGAGAAGTGAATTTTGGAAACTCAAAAGGGAATGGATCAAAATTGAGCAGTTATTAACAGAGTTAAAGGAGGAGAGGTAGGGGACACTTTAAGATTCCAGAACCATCCGGAAGTGTCCCAACTTAATCTAAGTGTTGGGCTTTATGTTTTGGACTGAAATGATATTTAGTTAGAGTTGAGCATTTTATTAGAAATTTGGGATTAGATTCCCGAAGTTTGGGGTCTTATAATCAAAGATCTGCCCCGGATCCTAAATCTATTTTGGACACTGGGCCACAGTCGTCCGATCCTAACTAATGCAGTGCAAGGTCTGGACTTACCCCGGCCTGGATTGGGGAGCCAGCTAACCACCTAATCGATTTAAAATACATGAATCCGGTCTTTTATGAAAGAGTGGTAGGGACGTTGTAATTAAAGTTTTGGAAAGTTGGGGCCGACATCTAGAGATTCTCCTAATTGGCCCCTTTGACTTATGTTGGGTGCTAAAATGCTAAGGACTATGAAATTAAAATTTTGACTCTTTAATTTGTATCTAATGCAATGCATGCTGGTTAACAACCTCAAATCAAATATGCTTGAAATTTTAAAAACAGGCTTATAAAATAATTTTTTAGAAGACTGGACTTCTCCAGGTCCGGCACCTCGTCCTCATAGGTCAGACTATCCGGACTCTACCCGCAGGCGGGGAAGGGTCTAAAGCAAGGAAAGAGTAATGCAAAAATATGCATGCGACCCCGGGGTCGATCCCCGGCTAATTCCCTAGATTCGTTATCTTTCTATGTTATTTAGACTCACTAAAATTTTAGACTTTTAAAATTATGAATAGAAAACTTTCACACCCTCACGAGCCTCGCGTATCCAGGCGAAAACAAAAAGCGACATGCAATCGCCAAAAAACTAGTAAGAGCAAGTAATCCTAAAGGCAATCAAATCATCACATCAAATACAAATTAATTAATAAATGTCCATAGGCAGAATTGCCTTGCTTATTACAAACCAGAATATTACAGAAAGTAAAGTGGCCGGGCACCACTGACAACAACCCGGGTTCTAAGCCTAGTAATGACGCAAGTTATTTTGAGTGGGATACTCTCAATCTTCAAGTCTTCAAACCTTCAACTTCATTCTTCTTTGGACTCCTTTTCTTTGATCTTCTTGGAATCTTCGTAGTAGATTACCCAAATGGATAAGAGGGCACTTCCCTCTAAGGGGAAGGCCACTCTTTCCTCTTTGGGTAAGGAAGAGGTGATCCAAATTTGGATTTCCAAATGGAAAAGGAGTGTTCCCCAAAGGGGTATCCTTTCCTCTTTGTAATCCAAGCTTTGGATCTATGTATCCCAAACTCAAACTAAACTTTCACAACACTTGACAATTGCACAAATTACATTGATATCAAAATAAAAATCTAGACTCACCTGCAGGGTTATCCTAAGCAATTAATATATATAAAAAAAAGGCAGTTATTCCCAAGCAGTTGTATATGAGCAGAAAAGAAAGTAAACACACTGGCCACGCTCTTTTTATTTGGGGGCTTTAGCAGCTGAAGCACCTGTGCAAAGAATTTATAATATTTATGCATTTTTTTAATTTGCCCCTTTTTATATTGCCCTGCATGAGCATGGCCACCTGCAGAAAACTGTGTCAACATTCAGATCGTACCTAACCTAAGGGTAATCTAGTCTCCAAACACATCAATCCATCCACAGAGTACAGAAAAAGTAAGCAGACACAGCAAAGCAATTTCATCCACAACATGCAGTGAAAACTACGAAAAATCCGGCACACAACAGTAAAGTAAACACCGGCCTATCCTAGATCTAGAATTGGTTGTCCTAGCACATCATCTAAAGTGTGTGAGAAAGGTCGTGTGGCAGGGGTAGATCCTAAAGTTGGTGATTGGTTAAAGTTGTCTAAAAGTTTGGATTTGTTAAGGCTTAGAAGGGGGTTTAAATTAAAATTTAACTATTAATGAATTAAGAATTTTAATTAGACATATTTTAAAAGTTAATTGATTACTACCTTTGTTTCACACCGAGGCCGTGAAGTTTATTTCACCTTCCTTGGGGCTAAGCTAATAGCCTCGTAGGCCTGGGTTACCCAGTAGCAATCGGGGTTGATTAAGTTATTTAAATTGGTTAGAATTAGAAGAGTGGATTAATATAAAGAAATGAGTTAATTACTGATTTTAAAAGCTTGATTAATTTAAGTTTGCCATTAATTGATTCGTGGCGTTGTGCCACCAGACTCGAGGAACCAGCCTCCTTAGGACACTTAGCCCCGCAGCCCGGAGTAGTCCAGCCGATAAACCAAATTAATGTAGTTGAATTAGAGGTTTTAAAAGGTTACATAATTAATGATTAATCTATTTTAAAGTTTAACACCCCTTAGAATCCATTCGTGGCGTTGTGCCACCAGGCTCGAGGAACCAGCCTCCTTAGGACACTTAGCCCCGCAGCCCGGAGTAGTCCAGCCAATAAACTTCATCTTTAGGATGGTTGTTGTGTTTTAAAAGGTTTGTTGAATGTTTTAAACATTAAGTTAATATTTTCTGGAATTTTGGAATAATTTTGAATTTTATGAATTTTTGAATATTTTAATCATTTAGTTAAAGGGTTGAAAATTGACTTCTTAATTAAGTTCAAATTATGGAATGTTTGTATTTTATTAAAATACTAGACCTCACTACGATCAGTTAAAAGGTGAGTACATTGAAATCGGATTTTTCTGCATTTTATTACAAAGGTTTGAAGTTTTGAACTAGTTTTAACTACGGTTTGACCAATTTGTTGACTTTTTAAAATATTGCAAATTTCTGGAATTTAATATTTTTAATAAATACTAGACATCACTAGGAGTTGAATGCAAGTGAGTTTGGGTGGTTTGGATTTTTCTGGAATTAGTTATGAATTATCGAAGTTTTGGATATTTAATGAATTTTTGTTCAATTAAAGGCCTTGAGTATTAATTTGGAATGATTATGACTTGCTCTATGATTGGTAAGAGTCGATTAAGGTTGATTAAGATTGATTTAGGCTTTCAAAGAATTTTACTTAATTTATTGTAATTTATTGAACATTAAAACTTTTAAAGAGAAAAACACCTAAATCTACTAGTTATCTTGAGATCAATTAGTGTCAAATCAAAGTGAGTTTAATCATTGGGTATATGACACTAGTTTTATATGTTTGGTTTTATCCCAAAAAGGATGCATGTAGTTCTTCCTAGATTGATCTAAGTTGGCTAAGACCGAGTCCTTAATTGTTGTCCTTAGTGTCACTAGATTTTAGGATAGCAATCAATATTCTTCTAACCCTTGGACACTAGTTTACAATCACATCAACGCAAACAATAAACAATAAAAGGTGCTCCTAATGTTCTATGGAAGGATTATAGTGAATCATTATAGTTATAGGTCATTTGATGACCTATAAACTTAAACAATTTACTATAGAGGAATAGATACATCAAATTAGAATAAAATGATCTTGGGATATATATTTATGCATGTGCATATCAATATCCCTAAATCAAGAGTCAATCTAATTTGATATGATGATCATGTACAATTTATTAGTTAATTAAACTAGGTTAAGCGTGATATTGAAAGTAGATTTTAACTAAACCATACATGATCAAGATCTAAACCTATTTTCAATGAAAGGGGAGACTTTACACTGATTCCATAGAACCCTAACATGCCATGATTGGATTTAGATTGAATTGTTTATGAATTTCTAAAATCTAGTTCAAATATTGATCTAGATTTTGTAAATTCATAAACTAAGTCATATTTATATCAAACTGACTTAGGAAAATTACAGAAAATCAACCCTAGGCCCTATTACACCTCTGCCAAATTTCAGCCAAAAAGGATTTATATATTTTTATTTAAAAATAAAGGTAGATTTTAGGTATTATTAAAATTACTAATAATATACAGATCAAAATAATTTTAACTTATTTTTATAATATAGTAGTTAAAAATATGAACAAAACAAGCCCAAGAACACCAAAAATGGATCAGAATTGAAATTCTGGTGAATTTTAGAAGTTCTGGTAATATTTTGAATTAAAATATAGTTTTAGTTAGCCGGGTCAAACGGCGGCGCTGACCCGGGACACGCGGCGGGAGCGGATGCAGCCACGCGGACGGCGGCGGTTACGCGGGACCCGCCACTTAACCAGCGCGGCAGGGCTTGCAACCGTTCGATCTTCCACGGTTCCGATCCGACGGTTGCGATCAAACCCGCGGGATCAAATTCAATCCTAGATGATCGAACGGTGGATCTAGCTCCCGCAGTTTGTCTTAACGGCCTGGATTCGGCTGGACAGAGGATCGGTCGATCCAAAGTTCTATCAATATGAAACGGAGTTCGAAATCAAACCCGATCATAGCCGTTGATCCAAACGGAATAGATCCAACGGCTAACGGGTTCTCTTCCTCCTCCAGCCAAACCGAAAAACCCTAGAGGCATTTTTGTTTCGTTCTCGAAAAATACCCAACCAAATGCTTTGAAAATTTAGGCAGAGACGTAATACACCCTAAGGAAGAGTGGGGGATAATTTTTAAGCCATTTGATACAATATTGAATGTATTTTTTAAAAACCTAGAAAACAAACTAGGGTTTAGGATTTCTCACCGAAGGATGGATCAAATGAGCTGATTTTACCACGGTTGAACTTGTAGATTGTCCACGTGTTGATCTCCTTCAGGCTTCAAGCTTGGAGGATCACTGGAAACGGAGTTGGAGGAGTTTGAACGGAAGTGGCTCTCGGTCCAGCTCCGATCTCGCCGCCAGCAGCTTCAAAACGCCGGGGATCGATAGGAAAATCAAGGTTGAGCTCAATGGAGTCAAAACGAAATCATAAAAGCTCTGGGAGAGCTCTGGAATGCAAGATCACTTGGGATCAATGGGATTCGTCCCTCTTGCCTATTCACGAGTGTGGAGCCTAAAGGGGTGGTGGGGATTGATCAGGGAGAGTGCTGGGATGATGGACACCTGTCCCAGACGGTTAGGGGACAGGAGGAGCGGCTGCCTCAGGTAAGAGTGACCTGAGGTCGTTTTCAAGCATAGGGGGACCACTGGTTTGATAGCTCGGGTCTAGAGCCATGCCAGCAGCTGGGGGAGGTCAGGGCAGGTTTAGGAAAGCTTTTAGAGTAAGACTTAATGCTTGGATTGGCCTGAAATGGGAAGGGGAAAGAGTTCAAATGGGTTTGAACGGGTGAGCCCATTTGAACTCCCATTGACTGTTTGACTGGTCAATGGGGTCAAGACCTGCTGAGTTGGCATCAAAGCAGGCTGTGAGGTCCCTCCCAATGGCTGGTTGAGTTTAATTTGGGCTAGGTTCAATGGGTTAAAGAGTTTGACTATGAAAATGGTCCTTTGATCCTTGAGTTGACTTGTTGACCAGTCAACCCAATCAAGGGTTTATGTAATTGCACCAAGGTAGTCCAAATGGGCTGATTAGGTGGGTTGGGGGGGTCAATTTGGTCAAAATCACCATTTGAACCCTTAAGGGCCTGTTTGGTCAACCTAGGTTGACTTGGTCAACCAGGTTGACCCAGGGTCTGGGTTTGGGCTCAACAGGTTTGAAATGATATTTGGAGACCATTGAGGGTAGTTCCTGGGTCTGGGGAGGTCAAATTGATCAAAATCCCTATTTGAGTCCCTAAGGGCCTGTTTGGTCAACCTGGGTTGACTTGGTCAACCAGGTTGACCCAGGGTCTGGGTTTGGGCTCAACAGGTTTGAAATGATATTTTGAGGTCAATGGAAGTGGTTGGGTGACCTAAAAAGGTCATTTGGGTCAAAACACATGTTTGGACCCTTAAAGGGCCTCTTGGGTCAAACCAGTTGACTTGGTCAACCAGGTTGACTCAAGGGTTGGAGATGGGTTCAAAAGATTTGAAATGACATTTGAAATTTGTTAAAGGTGGTTGCATCCCATTTGGAGCTCATTTGGTTTGAAATCCCCATTTGAGCCCCATAGGGGCATTTTGGTCAATTTTGACCTATGGGTCAATTAAGGTCAAAAGGGTCTAAAAAAATGCAGTTTACTGCTCAATGGGTTAAATTCAAAGGTCTGGAAGTGATTGGAAGCTTGGACAAGGATTCCAAGGTCAAGATCTCAAAGGGGTTAGGCTCAGTGGCATAGGCTGTAAATATTTGAAGGTTTTACAGCCTTTGAGTTTTAATTCAGATTCTGGGGTTAGAGCCCTCAGAATGAGCTCAAAATTGGAGGGTAGCCTTTAGAGACATGTCTTATCACTTTGCAAGTGATAGACCCTGAATCAGAGGCCATTTGACTGGGTTTTGAAATGTTTGAAAAATCTCTGAAAAGGGTGTTTAGGACAGGGCCTTAAAGGTTTGAATTTGAGTTTAGACTCTGGGTTTGGATTTGATTTGAAGTTTAAATTAATTTGGACTTGAATGGGGTGGAGTTTGAGATTCAAATTGGTCACAGGTAGGAATCAAATTGAAATTGGAGTGGATTAAATACAGGAATTGATTTAAAATTGAGGTTGATCAAAGGTGGAAGTTGATTTGACGTTGGAGTGATCCTAAGATTTAGGAGAGTTCTAAGATCTAGGATTTAAAGGGATCCTAGGCTCTAGAATAGGCTCTAAAGTCTAGTTCTAGGAAAGATCCTAAGGTCTAGAGTGGATCCTAGGGTCTAGGATTGAATTTAGAATCTGGAAGGGTCTTAGTGACCTCATACAAAAATGAGGTCAACAGTGTGTTTTGGACATGTTATTGACACATCAAAATTCCTATTTCTGACTGATCATGTGAATTTTTCCAAGTGTTTTTATTCATCTTATACAAAATTATTTTTGTCCCGTATGAATTATGTAACATGATTGATCATTGCTTCAAACTGATTGAGTAAAGTTTTATTTTTCTAATACATATCATTCTATACAATATTTATATCATCCTGGATAATTTGAAGTACTTCCTCTGTACACATGTAGATGATTATACGGGTTGAATCAGTTATCATAATCGATCATACGCGTTGTATCTTTTTTCTTTTCAAAAATTTTAAAACAACAAAAATATTTTCATCTCCCCTATTTTTTTAAAAAGGATTTATTCTAGTGAGGGGGAGATTAGGAGGATTTACTTTTATGAAAATTTAAATTGAAATGTTTTGCCATCATAAAAAAGGGGGAGATTGTTGCGGATCTATGATTTTGATGATAGCAAACATTCTTTATTTCTCTATGATTGCCTTATGTGCTAACGTTTCAGGTCCACACGATCAGACTGCAATCTGGAACCAGCTCAAGATTGGGTATACTAGGTCTGTGTCAGTTTGTAATCTTTTTCCTTTCTTGAGTCTATTGTAATTTGTGTGATATCTGATGATTTGTAACTTGGAAGATTTTCTGTTGTGCCCTAAAAGATTTCTATTTTTGGTAACATCGTACGGGACGATATTTATATCGTCCTGGATGATCTGACAAAAGTAGAAATCCTAATTAGGGCATTCTCATTAAAGAAGCCGTCTTTTTGCAAAACACATCGTCCTGGACGATTTTGTATCGGCCAGGACGATCGGCTCAATTCAGAAAGAATCTGCCGCCATATCTACTTAGGAAAATCTTATTTTTGGATATCGTCCTGGTTATCGGCCTGGACTATAAAATATCGGCCTGGCCGATCCAGGTCAATTTTTCCAAAATTTCTCAGGCAGTTTTGGAAAGCAATTAATGGGGATTTCGTCCAGGCCGATCGCAAGATCGTCCAGGACGATTAGACATCGTCCAGCTTCACTTCAGGGAGATTTTCAGGACGATTTTCCTCATATTTGTGCTAATCGGCCAGGACGATTTGGCTATCGTCCTGGACGATAATGGCGGCAACTTGCATTAATGAGCTCGTTTTGAGAGCCTCTATTTAAGCTATGGCAAGGCACTTTGTAAGTGTCTTTGGCAGCCATTGTAGCTTCGTTCTTGTGGGGGAAACTTGAAGAGAGAGCTTGAAAGGGAGAGAGGAAAGCATGGAGTTTGAGAGAGGGAGAAGATCCTTTGAGGGGGGACTCAAGGGAGTGTGGAGGGGGTTCCACACGGTTGCTCCGGCGAACTCGCACCTTAGTACCATCGGATTCAAGGCTTGTCTCGAGGTAAGTTCACCAAAGAAGAAGTCTCTTTGGTGTCAAAGGACCCGGCAACTCTGCCGCACCGGGAGAGGTGGAACTTACAAAATCACTTCCACCAAGCCCTTACAAAATCACTTCCACCTCTCCCGGTGCGGCGGAGTTGCCGGGTCCTTTGACACCAAAGAGACTTCTTCTTTGGTGAACTTACCTCGAGACAAGCCTTAAATCCGATGGTACTAAGGTGCGAGTTCGCCGGAGCAACCGTGTGGAACCCCCTCCACACTCCCTTGAGTCCCCCCTCACAGGATCTTCTCCCTCTCTCAAACTCCACCCTTTCCTCTCTCCCTTTCAAGCTCTCTCTTCAAGTTTCCCCCACAAGAACGAAGCTACAATGGCTGTCAAAGACACTTACAAAGTGCCTTGCCATAGCTTAAATAGAGGCTCTCAAAACGAGCTCATTAATGCAAGTTGCCGCCATTATCGTCCAGGACGATAGCCAAATCGTCCTGGCCGATTAGCACAAATATGAGGAAAATCGTCCTGAAAATCGCCCTGAAGTGAAGCTGGACGATGTCTAATCGTCCCGGACGATCTTGCGATCGGCCTGGACGAAATCCCCATTAATTGCTTTCCAAAACTGCCTGAGAAATTTTGGAAAAATTGACCTGGA
>JADPUM010001069.1:0-18000 GCA_016618105.1 Dendrobium huoshanense | reverse complement strand
AGCGAAACATTTATATAGTCACTAAAGTTAATAGAACCAACTTCCTCTTATAGAATTGATATCCAAATAACATTAATTCCAAACAAACAGTAAGGATGTAAATCCATTCAACTCAGAACTGAATAGGACCAATGCACAAACTAAATAAAACTAGAATTAGAATAAAAATAGAACACACCCGTTCTCAAAAGTCATATCATTACAAGCATATTTAAACACTTAAATCAAAATAACATAAGTACAAAATAAAACTACACAAACATTTTTCAGATCATTTATTTTCTCAATGTTTCTGACGAGTAGAACTTGAGAATATCTTTCAACAATGGTTACTGGGAGTTAATGGCAAAGGGAACTTCTGGTCCTTTGAAATTACCTGGTAATAGCCTTTCTCTTAGGTTTGGAGTATTACACTAATGTTATGCTGTATAAGTGGTTGATTATAGAATTTGGAATTTATCTTGAGTATTGCAGGCGGTGGAAGTCTAGTCTTTTGTAGCTAAAATTGTAGTTGAAGGGTTAAGCTGGTGGCTGCTTTGGCGATGGTTGTATTGCAGATGATTGGTTCAACGATAGACTTGTTCCTATAAGGCTAAAACTAATTAAATAATGTTTTTCATGGAATCAAGTGCAATAGAAGTTGTCATTTATTCTCCCTTATCTCGATTTATGCCTCTCTTATGGGGATGACACCAATTACATGACCAATAATTATTTTAAAGTAATTTTTTAACGTAAATCTAGGGAAAATTAATGATTATAAAAAAGGGATCTGAGACCTAAAACAACTCAATGAAGTATTTTCTAAATAAATTCCCGTCGGATGTACAATTCTTTCTGGTCTTTTTAGGTAAGTGGGAGCCTGAAGATATTAAATCTCAATATAGTAACTGGAAGCTTGATTTGGTAACTTCTATTCCTTTTACTTTTATTTGGTCTTTTCGTTTGCTTGTGTGGATCATATTTTTTTCAACTTCAATACAATCTAGTTTTTTACAATATCAAAATTTACAATTGATTGAATATTTTTATGATTTCAAATTTAGACACATTACTTATAGTGAATGACTATTAAATTATCGTATGCACAAGCTTCTTCATATATTAAATTTTCCTCTTAGTAATGAAAGTTGTGTGAAGGGTCTATGATCTAAGAATTTAAGTATGTTTGTATGATTTCATGCACACAGCACTAGGTTTGCACTAGCAAACAATAGAATATAAGATGGTTGATATTAGAGTACAAAGTTACATCATGATATCTTCTAGACATAAAATATAATTGATTTTTTTCACCAAAAATTATCATGATCAGGAACGAATCTTGATGCATTTCTGAACCGAAAACTTCCAAAATTAAATTGGCAACATCCAAACTCCAATTTATACTCAAATTGAATGTCTCGATGAGACAAACTTAACAACACCAAAATCGATCCAATTCCAGCACAAATAGGCCCAAATTAAGAGATCGAAGCATATTTAGAATATTTAATGCACTAATTAGATGATCATATGATACCCAAATATAGCATACTTATAGTCGAATCAAGCAACTCGACAAAACGAATCAAACAAGACCTAGATTGCTTAATTGTGACATCATTAAGGCACTTAAACGCATGACAAATGCTCCATGATCAAGGGAATCAATATGGACAATTGGATGGAGCACTCTGAATTTGCCCCGGATCTTCTCCATATTTACAAAGCATGCTATTCTTAAAATCTATAAATAAACCCTCACTTCTCACATTAAGGGGGCTTGGACTTTTGGAGGCTTAAACCCTAAGTTAGAGACTCAAGAGAGCTCTGAGACTTGAAGCATCCCAGAGCTCCACCCCGACACCATCGCCGGTGAACCCTCCCCATCAAGCTTCCGTCGCTAGAACTCTATCCGACCATCACTGTTGGACCAACATCCGGTAGCCATCATTAGGACTTCGTCTGACATCCATCGCCCGCCGATTAATAGTCCATCCGACCTCCGTTGCCCGCCGACTACAATCCCTCTGACCAAAGTTGACCGGTGACTACAGTCCATCCGGCCACTATCGCCCGCCGACTACGGTCCCTCCGACCTCAGACTCCCGTCAATTACAGTCCCTCCGACCAATGTCGCCCACCCACTACAATCCCTCCGACCACCGTCGCCCACCAACTACAGTCCCTCTGATAACATCGTCCACCGACTATGGTCCCTCCAACCACAGTTTCCCATCGACTACAGTCCCTCCGACCTTTGTCGCTCGTCGACTACATTCCCTTCAACCTTTGTCGCCCGCCGACTACAATCCCTTTGACCATCATCATATGTCGACTACGGTCCCTCAAATCTCTATCACCCGATAACGATCCTCTCTACCTCGGTTGTCTAACTAAGGTCCCTCTGACCACCTTCGTTAACCGACAACAGTCCCTCCGACCTCTATCACTCGATAACGGTCCCCTTTATCTCAGTCGCCTACTATAGTCTCTCTGACCTCCATCGCCCGCCGACTATGGTACATTTGACCACCGTTGTGTGTCGAATACAGTCCCTCCGACCTCTATCACTCGACAATGTCGCCTCTACCTCAGTCGCCCTACTACGGCCCCTCCAACCTCAGTCACCCAACTACGACCCTATTGGCTAAACGAACAAGCCAACACTATTTTGAGATCAACTCTCATATCACTGGATTCTTCCAACTCCCATCATGTAATGTGTTTTATATGATGTATATTGCTACATTTAGTCAAGGTCTTCCTCTGAGGAATGGCATCATTTGTAATCGACTACAAACACTAGTATAATCATTTTGACTGGGTCAGGCCTCATGATTTTCTCCCCATCTCAGGGTTTTCAACTAAATTTTTTTGTGACATTTATGACACTGGCACGCCTCGCTTCATCTGTATGTGTGATTGTTGACCCCTATATACAGAGCCACATGCAAAAGGAGAAAACTCACGATTTAAGCAGCGTGAGCGTTGGTGCGGCGCATCACTTGAAGGGTCAAATGACCACTGATTGCGAAATGGACTGCGTCGTTACAATCAGAATAAATAATTCTCCTAACTCGAGGCCCCCACAGTTAAATCAGACAAGATCAGTACAAATAAAAGACAAACAACCAAAATTAATGTGTGGCGACGCCCAAATGACGTCTGATCGCAAAACGAACTTCGTCGTTGCATTCCGAACGTCATTACATTCAAAATTTACATCTTATTTGATTAATTGGGATCAGCTGAGGTAGTGGCACGAATTTTGAGGTGAATACACATATACTAAGGACAGGGTCCTCGATGTTCCTCAAACGAAGTCCGATCGTGAAACGAACTTCGCCAAGACATTGAGAACATCCCAAATACCAAAAGATGACATCCAATTTGTTCAAATTAAAACATCCGACAAGGTCAATATTCATCCCAAGGCAAAACATGAATCCTGATGCGACGACATGCAAAACAAGAAAAATTAACCTCGACGCTGCCCAAACGATGTCCGATCGCGAAATAGAATGCGTCGTTGCGACCGGAATATCGACAATACCCTAAATCCACTATTAATTTGTTCAATTATGATTGTTCGGCGAGATCGACACGCATAACAAGATAAAAGGCACGCAAATCGAGATACTTTTGGGGACGTCATCATATTATTTTCATTCGGATATAATATTAATATTAATAATAATATTTAATTATTAAATGTTATTATAATTTACTATAAAAATTCAGAAGTCAAAATGAAATATCAAATCGCATTAAATATGATTACCTAGTATCAATCGAGCTCTTCCTTAAGAATCACTACGAAAATCCCTTAAAATCTGTTGAACCTGCGTTTAAATCCCGCAAATTCAGCTAAGGTAACGTCAAACTCAGCTAGTGGATTTTACTACATCGTTAAAAAAACAAAGCCGAGACGAGGTATTTTCTTCTTCTGCACTTACGAACTAAAAGCCGACCTCTCTATTTTATCCCATCTCAACCAACAAAAATTCCACTCTTGTAGCCCCTCTCGATTTCCGAATCCAATTCCTGCTTCATTCGGACCCTATTCTTTTCCCACAGCAAGCCGACCTCAACCTTCCCATTTCCCTCTCAAACATCACTTTTCCCATCACCAAGCAACCTTCACATTCAACGTCCAACTTCAGCTGTTGTCTTGCCCGACACTCACCACACTCAAACGGCTAAATTCCCACCGCCAAACAGCTCCTCACGCCAACAAGCAGTAAGCCGAACTCCACGCCTCTTTCCTACTTGAGCCTTGCAAAACACTGTTGTAGGATGATTTGTTGGCAATTTACTTGAATGGGTAGCAGTTCAAATTCATATAAATTCCTTTCATGTCACCTCCCTAATAACACGCGAATGCTACCATTTTCTAAGCTGTTCACGTGAAGGTCCTATAGCAATTCCCTTTTGTCATTGTGTGCAACCAAAGTTATTCCAGCTTATATATATATATATATATATATATTATATTATATATATATATATATATATATATATATATATATATATATATATAATATATATAAACCTGTAGCCCACTTCATCTTTATTTCATACATTTAATAGCCTACCAACCCACTACAAGACAAAGTCCTTTTCTAGCAACGCAACATTCGCATTTCTGATCTCCACTCATATTAAAGCCAAGATTCTCAAAATACACTGAATTCTATTTTATTCTTGTTTAGATTTTTGCACTATCTTTTAAGCGATTTGGTGTTAATAATTATTGTCAATTGATAGCAATGATTATATTAGTTATATGTTTTCTTTTAGAGTTTTTTTTATGTATATTTATATATACATACTATTTTATGTATATTTATATATTACTAATTTACTATTTTATGTATTATTATATACATACTATTTTCTGTATATTTATATATATAAACTATTTTCTGTATATTTATATATATAATATTTTCTGAATATAAGTATATATACTATTTTAGGTATATAAATATGTACTATTAAATTTATGAATATACTATATACTATTAATTTATGTATATATTATTTTCTATTAAATTTATGAATATATTATTTTCCATTAAATTTATGAATATACTATTTTCTATTAAATTTATGTACATACTTTTCTTTTCGTTGTTAAACTACTCCAAAAAAGGAGAAAGAAAATGTCAAAAAAAGAAAGAAAAAAATGTGTCTTAATTTTTAAGCTCTCCATCTCACTTGTGACTAAGGTTTAACCCCTCTAAATCCTAAAACTATGAGAGCCCACCTTCGATGCTTACAGCGCGCCAAAACAATCACATATACATGCTTTTGTTAGCATTGTGGGAGGAAGGGTATCGCGGTGCTAGCAACGAAGCGGGTGATCCAAAAGCCTCATTTCGATATTCACGACGTACCAAAAAATCGCCTATACACTCTTATTAGTGTGGTGGGGTGTGAATCTGGTACGACGCCAACGGTGAAATGGGGTTACTTTTAAGTACCCGTACATAGGAAAATAACAATTTTTTCAAACAATTATCTTCGCCGAGCGCATACACACTTTTATTAGCGTTGTGAGAAGAAGACACGGCCGCGGTGTCTAAGGACACTTTCCATACATGCTTTTATTAGCGTGATGAGAAGATCTAGACTTTTATAGTTTTTCCCTAAACAGGAAAGATACCGGGAGGCTGCCGAAATCTAAACTGAATATACAAGAACTTGGAAAAATTATAGTGGACTTTTGTACTTGAATTGAACTCAAATGATAGAAACTTAGACTTGAATTGAACATAAAATTGAACTAAAAATAAATCAATTTTGAATTTGAATGAAAGCATAAAGATATGAACTCAACATAATCATAAGGATTTGAACTTGATTGGAATGTTGAAAGAAATATCAATTCAATTGAAGTGCAAACAGATAATGATATTGAACTCATCATATTGAACTATCTTTGAGGACAAAAGAATTTGTAAGCAAACTATGTTTGCAAATAAAAATAAGATTGTAAGAAAACGACACGGTCACAAAACCATTTGAACCATGATGACTGGATTGCAACATTGGAATCAATTCATCCTTAAATAACAAAAATGAATTGTAAAACATGTGGCATAACCACTTACATGCAATGAATATTGAAGCTTGTGGGGAATACAAGAACTTATGAAGGTAAAGGACTTATAATAATCAATAAGATTTGTCTACAACCAATTGTGAAATTACTGAAGATACAACCTAATTACAAGTCATGATGTGGAGCCTTTGAATAATTACATACTTGCAATTAGCAACACAAGTTCTTCAATCAATATAATGAAAGGGCAATCATAACAGCTCAGACGCCAGAAATCAATAAGTGAATAGGGAACTTGTGTTGAGCATTCGAATGAGCGGTAATGAGCAAGCATATATATATATATATTTGATGAGACCCAACTAGCTTGTCATGTCCTACTAGCCCGCATACAATTAATAACCAAGGAATGTAGTGTACTAGCAAGCAGCATCAGAAAAGTTGAAGAAATGGAGCTCCAGTTGGATATCTAAATGAAAATGCAATCAAGTAGTAATCGATCATCATGATGAAATGAATAGGCTGATGACATGTGACATAAATCATACATAGGCGGAGATCAAATTAAAGGGATAACAATGTGCCTATAATCAGTTAATGATATAGAGTTCCCGTGGAATCCTAGAGCTCCAAGCCAATCAGAATGCAAATGTTTGTAAGCAATGTCGTTGGTTTCATCATGAATGCTGCAGATCACTTTCAAAGATAACAAAATTCTTACAAACACAAGTATCATGCGACAAATGATATAGTATGTTCATGAGCAAGATGTGAAGGACATTTAGCAAATGAAACAACTTTACAACATTCCCATAATCAACATCATGATACAAACAAGCACACTGATTCACATTCAATCATGAATGGAAGATCTGCAACACATACAATTTCTCTATAAGTACAGATGTACA
The DNA here is from genome assembly GCA_016618105.1 of Dendrobium huoshanense. Lineage (NCBI taxonomy): Eukaryota > Viridiplantae > Streptophyta > Magnoliopsida > Asparagales > Orchidaceae > Dendrobium > Dendrobium huoshanense. The sequence goes on along the minus strand of JADPUM010001069.1, from coordinate 11,037 downwards.
CATCACGGGCCACCTGTGGGAAGATGCAAAAAGACTTCAGTAAATGCAGTATCTTGTAATCAATTTCAGTCTATAAAGGAATACATCTACCTACCTACCTGTAACAACGACGAATGTACTACATGGGCCAAAGACTACAACAAAAATGCATAAAGAATGCAACAAATGCAAGTTCCTACGAGCTTCTATAGGAAACATGCTATACACTTAACATGTCATCTGCAAGAAGGATACAAGAGAACTATAGTAGATAGTGATATCTACTTGCGAGAGCAGGATATTCATTAGTGCACTATAAGCTACCTGCATAAAGCAACAAGTAGCACACGACAGTCCACCTGTACAAAACAGCAAACAACTCAATTCACAAGCAGCTATAATATGTCACCGGATCCGCAACTTGAATAAGAGCAGACAGAAGGCATGTACGAGTTCCCAAATAGAACACTATATTCAAATGACAGTTGCCTATATAACCGATCAGCATTAAATATTTTCAAAATGCTCCCGCACATGAACCGTAATTTATATACACATAGGTATACAAAAGGAGTAAGTGCAATCATAAGACCCGCATGGGCACCGACGAGCATGTTAGGGGTATACACGTGACGTCTATGGATGTAAGCGGTTATGCCACATGTTTTACAATTCATTTTTGTTATTCAAGGATGAATTGATTCTAATGTTGCAAGTCAGTCATCATGGTTCAAATGGTTTTGTGACCGAGATGTTTCCTTACAGTCTTCTTGTTATATACAAGCATGTTTTGCTTACAAGTTCTTTTGTCCTCAAAGATAGTTCAATATGATGAGTCAATATCATTATGTATTTGCACTTCAATTGAATTGATTTTTCTTTCAACATTCCTATCAAGTTCAAATATTTATGTTTTAATTCAAATTCAAAATTGATTCATTTTTTGTTCAATTTTATGTGTAATTAAAGTCCAAGTTCCTGTCATTTGAGTTCAATTCAAGTCCAAAAGTCCCCTGTAATTTGTCCAAATTCTTGTATCTTCAGTCCAGATTTCGGTAGCATACCAACGTCTCCCTCGTTTAGGGGAAAACTACAGAAGTCTGGGCCTTCCCACCACTCTAAAAAAAGTGTGTACGCTAAGTGTTATTAGGCACCGTGATCGCGACTTCATTCCCACCACACTAATAAAAGCATGTATGGGATCGACGAGGATACCTGTTTGAAAAACAATTATTTTTCTACGTACGGGTGCTTATTAGTAACCCCACCTCCCCGTAGGCGTCGTACCAGATTCTCATCCCACCACGATAATAAAAGCGTGTATAGGAAATTTTCCAGTAAGCTGCGAACGTCGAAATGAGGCTTTTGGATCACCTGCTTAGTTGCTAGCACTGCAACACACTTCCTCCACCAAGCTAATAAAAGCATGTATATGTGGTTGTTTTATCGCGCTGCAAGCATCAAAGGTGGGCTCTCGTAGTTTCTAGATTTAGAGGGGTTATACCTTAGTGACCAGCGATGTGGAGAGCTCAAAAACAAGATACTTTTTTCTCTTTTTTTCTTTTTCTTTTTTTCTTTTTCTTTTCTCTTTTTTTTTGACATTTTCTTTCACTTTTTTTTGGAGCAATTTAAGAAAAGTATATACATAAATTAATTTGAAAATAGTATATATATATATATAATAGTATGTATATAAATATAGATAAAATAGTAATATATAAAAATATATATAAAAAACTCTAACATAAAATATATAACTAATATAACCATTGCTATCAACTAGTAATAGTTATTAACAACAAATCACATCAAAGATAGTGCAAATGTCTAAATAAGAATAAAATGGAATTTCATTGTACTCTTCCTTCTCCCCCCTTTCTCTTTTCTATTGTTTTGACATGCTTATATACACATCTAAACATATGTATTTTCTTTTTGTAAATATATAATAACTGTGAATGCTTCGTAACATAAAATGGTAAAGCAATAAACTGGATAAAATAAAGCATTCAAATGATTGAACTAAAAAACAGATAAAGGTATTGGGAATATTGGCTTTAACGTGAGTGGAGATTAAAAAAAACGATATTGCCTTGCTTGAAATAAAGGAGAAGTGGGTTTGTCGCGATGCAAGAGTCAAAGGTGGACTCTCGTAGTTTTTGGATTTAGAGGAGTTATACCTTAGCGACCGGTGAGGTGGAGAGCTCAAAAACAATATACTTTTTTTCTATTTGTTCTTTTTCATTTTTTTTTCTCTTTTTTTTTTCTTTTCTCTTTTTTTTTCTTTTCTCTTTTTTTCACATTTTCTTTCATTTTTTGGAGCAGTTTAACAAAAAAAAAAAAAGAAAAGTATATACATATATTAATCAGAAAATAGTATATATGATTATATACATAAAATAATATATATATATATATATATATATATATATATATATATATATATATATATATATATATATATATATATATATATAAATATAATAGTAATATATAAATATACATAAAATAGTATGTATATATAAATATACATAAAATACTCTAACAGAAAATATATAACTAATATAACCATTGCTATCAACTGGTAATAGTTATTAACAACAAATCAATGATTGTGCAAATGTCTAAATAAGAATAAAATAGAATCTCAGTGTACTCTTCCTTCTCCCCCATTTCTCTTTTTTGTTGTTTTGACATGCTTATATACACATTTAAATATATGTTTTTTTTTTTTTTTTTTTTTTTTTTTTTTTTTTTTTTTTTTTTTGTAAATACATAATAACTGTGAATGTTTCGTAACATAAAATGGTAAAGCAATAAAATAGATAAAATAAAGCATTCAAATGATTGAACTAAAAAACAGATAAAGATATTTGGAATCTTGGCTTTAACATGAGTGGAGATCAAAAAATGCAATATTGCCTTGCTAGATGACTTTGTCTTGTAGTGGGTTGGTAGGTTATATATATATATATATATATATAAAGTTGGAATAACTTTGATTGCACACAATGACAAAAGGAAATTGCTATAAGACCTTCACGTGAACAGCTCAAGAAAATGACAGCTTTCACATGTCATTAGGAGGTGGTAGGAAAGGATTTATATGAGTTTGAACTGCTACCCGTTCAAGTAAATAGCCAACAAATCATTCTAAAGCAATGTTTTGCAAGGCTCAAGTAGGAAAGAGGCGTGGAGTTCGGCTTATTGTTTGTTGGCGTGAGGAGCTGTTTGGAGGTGGGAATTTAGGCGTCTAAGTGTGGGGAGGATCAGGCAAGGTAGCAGCTGAAATTGGATGTTGAATGTGAAGGTTGTTTGGTGACGAGAAAAGTGAGGTTTGAGAGTAATATTTAACCATTAAATGTTATTATTAATTTACTAAAAAAAATCAAAAGTCAAAATAAATTATCAAATCGCATTAAATATGATTACCTCGTATCAATCGATCTCTTCCTCAAGAATCATTGTGAAAATCCCTTAAAATTCGTTGAACCTGCGTCTAAATCCTGAAAATTCAGCAAAGATAACGTCAAACTCGGCTTGTGGACTTTGCTCCATCTTTAAAAAAAACAAAGCCAAGATGCGGTATTTTCTTCTTCTGCACTTAAGAACTAAAAGCCGACCTCTCTATTATGTCTGTCTAGCCAAAATTCCACTCATGTAGCCCCTCTCGATTTCCCAATACAATTCTTGCTTCATTCGGACCCTATACGTCTCCCACAGCAAGCCGACCTCAACCTTCTCATTTCTCTCTCAAACCTCACTTTTCCCGTCACCAAGCAACCTTCACATTCAACGTCCAACTTCAGTTGCTGCCTTGCCCAATTCTCCACACTCAGACGGCTAAATTCCCACCACCAAACAGCTCCTCACGCCAACAAACAGTAAGCCGAACTCTACACCTCTTTCCTACTTGAGCCTTGCAAAGCACTATGGCTATTTATTTGAATGGGTAGCAGTTCAAACTCATATAAATCCTTTCCTACCACCTCCCTAATAACATGTAAAAGCTGCCATTTTTCAGAGCTATTCACGTGAAGGTCCTGTAGCAATTCCTTTTTGTCATTGTGTGCAACCAAAGTTATTCCAGCTTTATATATATATATTAAACCTATAGTCCACTTCTCCTTTATTTCAGACATATAATAGTCTACCAACCCACTACAAGACAAAATCCTTCTCTAGCAAGGCAATATCGCATTTTCTGATCTCCACTCACATTAAAACCAAGATTCCCAATATCTTACCCTGTCTTTTAGTTTAGTCATTTGAATGCTTTATTTTATCTACTTTATCACTTTACCATTTTATGTTACGATGAAGGCCGCAGGATGCAGATAGAGGCAATTGAGATGAAGTTGTTGCGCTTGAATGTGCATGAAAACGTGATTTATGTTAAGTTTTAACAAAAAAATATACAAATAGGGTAAGCCATAAGCCTCACGCTAGCAAGGTGAGGCGTGCCCCAAGGCAAGAGGCATAAACCTCGAGGCATTTTTCACTAGAATTGTGTTAAGGCGGGCCTCAAAGCGAGCCTCATATTCCGTAATTTAGACAATGAGTGCTATCATTCACCCATCATAAAATTATTTGTTTTTATTGATTTCACCTTTGAAGAGAAACTTTTGTTGCTCAACCTTATCTTTTGGAAAAGAGCTATACTATAGAAGATAAAAACCTCTTATCACTAGATCTACCTTTCTCATCCACATTTTTATCAACTCCTGATAACACTATTCTCACAGCTCCTCAAGATAAAACTGAAGTACTTCCTTACACTGCTCATAACTAAAAAATCCCAAATCATGCCGCTTAGAGATAATAATAATTCCTTCCAACTCCAAAGCTAATACAAGATTGAGAATCTTCTCCAAATCCTTTAAATTGAGATAATTGCAGTTTTATAGCTAGCTCCAAAAAAAATTGAAGATAAAAGCAAGGATCTTGACTTATCAATTATCATTTGGAAAAAACACAAGCAACTGTACCAAACACCCAAAATATTCTCTATCTCACATTATGTCATTTGAGAAGTTATCATCATCCTGCAAAGTTTTCTTTGTGAACCAAAATACCACTTCAATTCCTACAATAATATATGAGGCATTGTCTATTGAGGAATGGAAGGACGCCATGAGAGTGGAGATGAGAGCTTTGGAGAAGGAAAAAAATATGGGAGATTATAGAGTTTCCTAGAGGAAAGAAAAAACTATGGTGCTATGGGCATTTATAGTGAAATACAAAGCTGATGAGACCTTTGAAAGCTATAAAGCAAGATTACTAGCTAAGTACTGAACTCAAACCTTAGGAATATATCGCCAAGAGACATTGCTATAATTGCAGAGATGAATACTGTAACTCTTTTTGTAGCAAATTGCCAATTTTCCCTAGGATTTATAATAATTTGATGTTAACAATGCATCTCTTAGTGATCTAGATGAGAAAATCTACATTGATATTCTCCTTTGTTCTGTGGGAGGTATTAGAACCCACATGATCTACAAACTAAGAAAAGCTTTGTATGGTCTCAAATATTACAAGCAAAGTAAGGGAAATCATACTAGAGCAAGTCAAAACTTTATTGGTGTATGTTTGTCACATAATTATAATTAGTTCGTAAAATTATAGTATTAGTTCGTAAAATTATAGTTGGACCAAGAACATATGACAAGAACCAATTTCTGACAGCAAACAAGCAAGCAGGAAAATAAAGGAAGCCGCAGTACACACTGTACAAAGATGGATACGGAAGCTGCTTACCAACAACACATTGCTGATCTGTTTTGCAATCAATAAGAAACTTATTCCTGGCAGCCTCCTTGCCATCCATGGCTACTTCTTGTGATTCACATGAGCTCAAAACCTTCACAGCATATTGGGATTTATGCAATACCTTGTACATTTTGAGAAAACTCTCTGTCCAACAAGGAAAAGACCTATGGAAGAAGAAAAAAATCAGTAGTCTCCTAGCATAAATCACCTCATGAAAGTCACCATAAGCATTGAACCACAAGGAAGATTCTTTGAGAATATATATGTAAAATCTTTGAGATGAAAGAGATCTTCCAGAATGAGAGAATCCCTTAAGGCATGCCTGTTCTATGATACAATCAATTCAAATTGTAAAATTCCAAAACTATTGTTATTCTATGAAGATGCATAACGTTACAAGGGATGTGAGCTGAATTAATACGATTAATGATTGGATATAGGAATGAAAATCAACAGTATCTCCAGCACATGAATGAGTTTTTAGCTTGAACGTGTTAGAGAACTTAAAAGTTTTTAGTGTGATGTCATACCATGTGTTCACTCCACATGCAACATGCTAATCAATAACCAGACAAGGCAAAAGAGTAAGATTAAACATTATGTAAGCACATGTCACTCTATATATGCGAAATGCTTTACTTTACCAAGTACTAAAAAGACATGTCACAAAGAAATCTGCATATTCCGCTGAACTACCAAAACAGGCATCAGTTTCTGGTAATTAAATACTTAGGCTCTTAAGCACATTGGTAAAATCAGGGGAGATTGGAAAGAACACGTAATGCCAGGACCCATCCATCATCTTTAAAATCAACAATTTACAATATCATGATAAACCTATTTTGAACTTGATTAATCTTGATATTGCCTGTTTCTTACTTTATTCTGTCCTAAGGATACCCCTGTAAATAATATTCTAACTTCACTCTAGTTTTAAAACAATAATTAAAACAATAAAGAGTCCTTAAAGTAGCCAACAATTCATAGTATTGTTCTCATCATGAACAGAAATACCTTTCTCTTAAATACTGCAAAGGGAAAAAAAATTTCTGGTTACCATTAAGAAATAAGGAGCACATTCATGCAGCAACGCCATAGACACTCGCCTTCAAATCATTAAAAAATGCATACAATGTAACTTTCCATCTTTGAATATATTTCACTAGATTTACTTTTAATGGTTAACTCATATGCAAGGTATGTTTATTATAGAATAAAATAGATAGATTCCAAAACAAGAATTTTTTAGCAAGCTTTCAAATATGCTAATATCAAAATCATTTGAGATAAAAGATTGTTTCATTGTTGTGATAACTGGAATATGCTATGCTATGTTCTGTCATTAGTACATGCCATTTGTTTGGAATGATGACAACTTTAAATAGCAATGTCCTGAAAGACATTTAACTTCTATTCTAAGGGCACCTAGGTGCTGGCTAAATTTACTGGCGTCTAAATATAAAGCTCTTTGATGAACAGAAAATGTCAATAAAAAAAATTATCATCAACATTGAACATTCTAATTAACATAATACTGAACCAAATTCATTGCATTTGGTAGATAGCACTGTTAACACTTAAGGAGCTATACTGCAGGCCTTAGAAGCATGGGCCACCATTGACCCATAAAGAAAGCCCAAAATCTCTTGCTCCACAAACTAGCCCTCATTTGTTTTGCCATAAACAACAATTGTGGATAAAACATTTACTGTTTTATACTTAAACTATCATAAAATTCAATAATAGTATTCCTAATTTCTTGTGTTGATCATTCATGTAGATATTCTCAAAGAATAATTAAAATAAGATATTTTATGGTAAAGTTTTTACATATGATATAATTTTATAATGGGGGATTTACATAAATGCCACTTTATAATCTCATATTACATATTTAACACCCTAAACTTAAATATTTCATTTATACCACTCAAACACAAACATAATATCAGAATTACCACTCTGTTATTCCTTTCCCGTTGAAACCCCTCTTCTCGCATGCGTCAAACATTTTCATCTCTTTCCCGTTCTGAGAGTGCTCTCTCTGTTTTGCATCGCACAGCTTCAGCGATCTGCATGAGATAAAAGTTCAAAGAGAAAAAAAATAAAAGTACATAACATGGGTTGATAAAAAAATTTGTCTCTGTTCAGCACTTCTTCCAGTATATAGAGGTTTATCGTGGCGGACTTGATTCAAATATTTTTAATGATGAATTGTTTTCATGGTTAGTGACATTTTGGTGATGGCATTGAATACTAAGAAGCAATGCAAATATATGAAAATGTCACTAATCATGAAAACAATTCATCATTAAAAATACCTTAATCAAGTCTATATACTGGAATAAGTGATGAACAGAGACAGTTTTTTTCTTATCAACCTCTGTTATGTACTTTTATTTCATTTTTCTCTTTGAACTTTTATCTCATGCGGATCTCTGAAGCATACCTCTGGAGCAGATCTCTGAAGTTGTGTGATGCAAAATAGAGAGAACACTCTCGAACAGAGGCGGAACCCCCTTGAAACCAGGGGGAGCAATTGCCCCCCCTAAATAAATATTTTTTTTTTATATTATAAAATTCTTTAGGTAATTTATCCCTTCAATTTATTTTTTAGTCTTTATTACAAGGGTATTTAGGCAAATGCCCCCCTAAAAGTTTTAAAACACTATGGCCTTTAGGCAATTGCCCCAGTATAATTAAACACATTATATAGAGGTGTTATTGTTAGGTCGACTTCCGCCAGAGAGCGCTGCCCCCTTGAACCCCTGACATATATGCCAACATTTACTTATAAATTTGCCCCCTGTGAAAATTATACATGGTTCCGCTCGTCCGACGCACACGGGAAGAAGGATTTTAGCCGGGAAGGAATAAAGAAGAGAGAACGAGTGGTAATTCTGATATTATGTTTGCGTTTAAGTGGTATAAATAAAATATTTAAGTTTAGGGTACTCATAAAGTGGCAAGTATGTAAATTCCCCTTTCAAATTAACGTTTACAGTAAAATAATCATTAACAAAGCACTCTTCCTAGAATCGACCACAAAAATTCCCAAGACATTTAGATTTGCACGCCTAAAATCAAAATAGGTAATGGAAATTTCTACCCTTTATTATCATGTAATCTTTCCCATGCTACAAGTGCGAACAGAGGCTTAATCCAAATCATAACGCCCGTTGTCAAACACTTCATTTCTAATCCAACAAACTCATATCTCCTCTCATTGCAACCCAGCTATAATCCCTAAAAAGAACCAGCCAACTACAAATAAAACGGCCAAAACGGAACCTGAATCGGTCGGCGAACATAGACTTTTCAGGATTTCCGGGCCTTTCGCCGCTTCGAAGAGAACATCGGGCACGGGAGATGAAAAAGCGAACGGGAGTCGACGCCGGAATTCTAGGGCTGGAAAAGTGGAGAAGGCCTCCTCCCCTTTCCATTGCCGCGCGACCACATAAACCAGAGAGACAGAAAAAAGAGTATTTCCTCCGTCTCAGAGGAGGTCGGCGGCTCCGGTTTTGAACTTCATTTTTTTATACGGCTTGGTCGGATGGAAGCTAACTGAGCCGCCCGGTCCAACTGCCAACCCGGAAGAGTCGACCGGATGCGAAAACTTGGGGCGAGATTTGGAGGCTTGGAGGGTATTTGTCCACGTTATGTTCTGCTCTTTAGAAAAAGCATTTTGATAAGCGATTAAAGCAATTGAAACTGATAAATTTTTTTGGGGAAAATTTTAAGAATAAGCATAATTAAAAATTATATTAACAAATTAAGCACGTTTTAAAAAAATTTAAATATAGACAAAATCGCCTGTTTAAACGATGACTTAAGCTGATTAGGATTGTAGCCGTTATGCTGAGTTTGCAAAGAAATTGTTATATTAATAAGTCGCCCAGAGTATAGACGACTTATAAGTCGCCCGTTAAACGGGCGACTTATGCTATAATAAAAAAAAAAATTCTGATTCGTTACAGCAAATGCTTCCAAAGGATGTTACAGCCTTTGCTATTACATATTTGATAGTTCAATCATTATATTGAAATTTTAATTTATTGAGATTAGTACATAAGTAAAATTAAATCATTATAACGCTAGTAATCTTCATTTCATCTTATTTGAACATTGAAGCAAAGGATTAGCATGCAAGACCACTAGATAAAAATAATGAACTCATTATGGAATGGAAGGCTATGTGATTTTGAAAGCTATGTGATTTTGAACACACTAGATTAAATTAATTGAAATGATCCATAACATAAGCATACTGAAATACATAAAAAGATGAACTAGCGTCGCCTACGCGGCCTCTGTGGCAATGCATCAATGCCTGGAGTGTAATGTTGAGGTGGTCGTCAGTGGCCTTTGACGTAGCATGTGATGCTCCTCCTCAGCAACTTCTTCCTCAGCTATGTCATCTCTATGAAGCGAGCTCGGTACAAAATTCGGTGTGGGGTATGCATCCAAATCCGCTGGCACCTGGCTACTGAAGACGTCCGTAGATGGCCCTTGATCAGGATAAGAGGAGGGTCCAGCATATCCACTGTATTGCTGAGGAGGTTCATGTGTCATGGAAAATGGTGTATCATGCTCACTTCTATCCTCAAAATATCCTTGATCTTGAATATACAACTGGCTACGCAAACCACGACAAAGCTCTGCCACTATGTTTATGTCCCTCTGTTGTTGTGTATCATTTGAACCATTGAAGTGTTGTTGCAAAGCTTGTTTAGTACTAAGGAAAAAGTCCCTCTGAAATAACATAAGAAATTTGTTATTAATTAAAAAAATAAATTATATAAGAATTTTATAGCATATTAAATTTAAATGCACCAGAAGACGCTCAGAGGGAGCTCTAGGATATGCCGTTGTGGGAGGCTCAACAGGTGCCTTCAATATGTATAGTGTTGCCCATGACTTGTACCACTGTATGTACTGATGGATCGAGTAGTTATTATGCTGGTCAAGGAGGTCCCCTGTGATTATGTATCCACGCCTACTCTCCCATATGGCAATGTGTGGTTGGTGGTACAACATTCAGTCCATGTCTGGTTTCCCACGACCATCTACCCTTTTGAAGCTTGGATCCATTGGTTCAATGTTAGTAGTTGGGCATAATCCAAACTGTCGTAGTACTCTATCTGGCAAGTGCCACTCAACCCTCTTCCAACTGATCAAAGGCACTCGTGCAGTCCAAATGTCCTCCCTGATAGACAAATCTGTGCCACCTGAGCTCTAATATCAGGCGTATATGACTGCCAAATTACCTGCATTTTCAATAACAAG
>JADPUM010000124.1:0-50000 GCA_016618105.1 Dendrobium huoshanense | reverse complement strand
CTTGTAACAAAAGATTCCAATAAGGGTTCTGAACGCAGTATTTATCTCATCTTCTGGGGCCATCTTGATTTGGTTATAACCCGACGAACCATCCATGAATGAGAAAATGGCATGTGAGGAGGAAATGTCCACCATGAGTTTTGGTATTGGTAAAGGGAACTCGTCCTTAGGACATGCCTTATTCAGATCCCTATAATCGACGCAAATCCAAATTTGACCATTTTTCTTTCGGACCGGCACGACGCTGGCCACCCAAGAGGGGTATTGTTCCTCTCAAATAAACCCAGCTTCGGCCAATTTCTTAACTTCAGAAATGACTTGTTGCTCGATTTCCAAGCGCATGCGTCGAGGAACTTGTTTGACAGGAATGGCATCGTGTCGAACTCTAAGTTTATGAACCGCTACCTCAGTAGATAAACCTGGCATTTCGTCGTACGTCCAGGCAAAGCAATCCCTAAACTCAGACAAGAGTTGGATCAAATATTTGGTTTCACCCTCGCTCAGTAGAGCACTTATAAAGATTGGACGGGGGTCATCATCGGTTCCCAGGTTAATTTCTTTTAATTCATCTACTGTCAATTTAATTTCTTCTTCTTATTCAGGGGGTGCATCCCGAACTTAAAGGTCATCGGGATCATCTAAAGTCTCCAAACATAGCCCATCAAGAGCACAGAAAGGATCTGTAGGGACATTTGGCGATTCAAGATGGTAAGTTATCATTAGGCAATATTCATCGTCATCGAATGAACTAACAGTTCCAAAGCCGATAGCACTTGTAGGATTATCCTCAATTTTTGCTTGCCAAATATTTTCGTGGTATCTGGCCTGACCCTTAGTCCATCGGTATGGTACATGACCTTTAGAGAAAGTATTTTTTACTCAAACAGGGAAGTAGTCGAAAGGTAATTCTATTAATTCATTAAAATCTGCCTCCTCAAGGGTTACATCACTTTCATCCCTTGCAGAGGAGGAGTCAGGAAAGAATTTCTGGACTTTCTTTACTTCACCGTTCAAGTTGGGGGCCACTTTAACTTCTAACCCTACAATCCTTCCAGCTAACAGTGGGGTCAGGGAAAGTGCCTCAATCCTTCTACTGAGCTTTTCGTACATTGTTAATTCAGGCTCATCACTTTTCACCTTTACAATTTCTTCCTCAATGTCACTATCCTCCTCTAAGGTGAGATCAAATTTTGGAGAAGTATTTGTATTTTTATAATTGAGGGAGAAGGCAGCACCTTAGTCCTTGGACTCAATGTCGGAATCTGATTCCAAATCAATATAAACAGGTGTTGTTCTCCTCTCTGATGAAGCACAACCTCGACATCATGCCCTTAAAGCCATCCTCCCACCTCTTTGAGGTAATGTGTTTGGAGGCCTAAGGACAACGATATCAGAGTCATCTTCACTACTTAATTATTTCATTTCTTGATCAATAACTTTTTCTTTTTCTTTCTCTTGATTGGACTTTTGTCCAACCAACTTCTCCTCAATTTTGATCTTTAACTTAGAACGGGACGAGGACCCTTTTGGAACAAAGTATGTAGCATCTTCGTAGATCCCAATTTCTTGAATAGAAAATGGTTGCAGATCACCCTTAATCACGTGTTCAATGCCATCTCGTTGGTACTTGATGCATTAGTGAAGGGTAGATGGAACCATTCTATATCCAAGGTCTACCTAAAAGGGCATTAAAGGACGTCGCCGAATAAATTATATAAAATTTAGCTTCAGTTTTTAAGTCTCCTATTTGTAAGAGCAGGGTGATTAAACCTAAAGCCCTCTCGCCCTTTTCATTGAACACACAAAGCACCAACCTATCGGTTGAGAGCTTGCTAGTATCAACTATGAGGTATGCGAGGGTTTTTATGTTCATTATGTTGACCGATGCACCCGGATCAACGAGGACTCTTGTTAACTTAAAATTTCCCACATCTATAGTGATGTAAAGGGGACGATTATCGTCAGCAGTTCTCAAGAGCAAATCTTCATCTGAAAAGGTAACTGCATGAACCTCTTTGAAGTAGAATGCCTCACCTTTTGAAGTTGCATCCAACTGGGTTAATCAAATCTCGGGGTCGAGAAGCGCTTTAATTAAAGACCCCCTCATTTCTTTGGAGAGAAGGAGGGCGTCATAAATACTTAATTTCGCTGGCAACTTCCTAAGGTGGGCCAAAACGTTGTAATCAACCTTAGAAATGACGGACTCAAAACCCGGAGGAATTAAAGGAAAGTCTGATTACTAAGGGGAATTTGGATCTAAATCTTTGAAGGGAATTTGCTTGCCTTTCTTCTGAGGGGGAATCCTAGGCTGTAAGACTTTACCGCCACGGAGTTGCACCTGCTCGACATCTTTGGGAGGGCAAACTAGGGCAGTGTCTACACACACCATAGGCGTTGGATCGTCATTTCCCGAAAGGGAGTCAGAATCTGAAAGTTCTATCAAGATAGGATTTCCTTGAAAATTGATTTGAGGGAAATCACTTTCTGATAAAGCTTCACATTCGACCTCTTCTTGAATAGCTAATTCGGGAAGGTTAATTTCTTTGATATTAAGACTTTCTTCAGTGAAACTTTGATTTAAAACATGAGAACCATCAAATTACATTTCGTTTCCATGGTTAATCATCAAGACAGAAGCAGAAGGATGTTTTTTATTCATCATTCTGAACCTTCGCCTTTGATGGGGCAAAGTAAAAGTCAGATAATAAAAGAGGGTAGAGGGTTTTAACACCCCCATCCACCATCCTAATACATCTCTCATCGACACACTTCCTCTCTACAAAATCAACTTCCTTTTCTTTTAAGCATTTAATAGTAGTTCCTGTGACTACTGGAGAGGAAAGTGGCTCAACATCCTCCTGCGAAGCGTCTAGGTCAACCTTCCACATCGGGGCCTGGGCTATCATAGTCAGCTGTTGAGAAAGACGAAAAGACTTGTTAATCGACTTTTTAAGTGCTCGAGACAAAGCAATGTCCCAACCATCTTCAACAAAATAAGGAGAGTTAAGAGGGTTACCTAAAATGGTTTTAATTGATGCTTTCTCTTGATCGACCAAGTATTCCTTAGGTATTATGATGTTACATTGGGTGTAGTTCCTCTCAAGCCAATCTTTGAACACAACACAATCTTCAAGAGGGTGACTAAGCATCCGGTGGTATGGACAATACTTGGATTCATCTTTCTTACTTTCATCTTCAGGCCTCCTAGCCTTTGGCAGCTGAAAATCTGGTTTCTTTAACAGACTCTTGAAAATCCTCTTAACTGATTCCCTCTTAAATGGATATGGTTTTACCAATCTCTCTCTAAAAGGGACATAGTTAGGATCTCTAGTGTACCGGGGAGTGACCTGAAAGGGCTGTCTCTGAGCTGGCTGTGGCGGCGGTGGTGGAGGAACACTGGGCTAACTAGCCATTGGCCTTTTTCCCTTGTCATTTGCCGACACTACTGCCTTTTTCTCAAAAGTTTTAACCAATCTAGGACCTTTCTATCTTCAGACTGCTCTCGTAGGAATGGCATCTTATGAGCCTCTTCCTGCAAATTGCTAGCCTTATTAAGAAGTTTTTCAAAAGTTTAATGGTGAAACCCTTCAAGAGAAAAGCAACAAGGCCGTGGATATTCTTAAGGAGGATTTCCACCGCATGTTTCTCTTGCAACTGGGGTTCACACTTCATCGAGAGGTTTCGCCACCTCAAGATGTACTCAACTAGAGACTCTCCCGGCTTTTGTTTTTCAACAACAAGATCGCGCACAGTAGTTTGTTGTTGCGCTCCAAAAAATCTTTTAAGGAAAAGGTTTTCTAGATCGCTAAAGGTTTTTACTGAACCATTGGGCAGATCAGCATACCATTCAAAAGTAATGGCGGATAGACTACTTACAAATTGGCGAAATAGTAGAGCATCTGACCCTCTCGCATTGCAACAACTTGCTCTGAAGTGGGCTAGATGCTGTCTCGGGTTTTCTATTCCAGTGAAAATTTTAAAAGTTGGTGGCACAAAGCCTTTTGGGTAAGGAACTGAATCATATTCTTCGGGGTAAGGTCTACCCTTTGGAATAGATACGGTTCCTTGAGAAAAGGCCAAGGCCTCCCTTACCTGGTCCTCAATCAGTTGCTTAATATCCTTCTGAGGCAGAGTTGAAGGAACAAGGGAAACTATAGGTGCTACTGGAGATGCCTCTAGTAGGCAAGTAGAAATCACTGGTGTTGACTCGGGGGGCTTGGGACTAGACTCTATCTTCCTAACCCTTTCCGCAATCTCTCGAGCCGTTTGTTGAATCTTAAGTGAATCTTGCTCTGACTTGTCAAATCTTTCTTGCTTTTCTTTGACTTGTGACATCATAGTCGTCAACTGATTCTCCAAATCTTTAATATGGTCCTCACCCCTAGCCCTTACGGACTCATCTTAATCGGACCCGGCAACCTATGGGTCATCATCTCTAGCAAGCCGGCGTCTACCAGGTTCGGCCTCCTTGTTGGAACCTCTAGTTTCGACCATGGAGGCGCTACCAACATAATCATCTTCCTCTCCAAGGAGGTCATCCAGGTCTGGATCAAAAGAAGCCATTCCCTCTTTGTTTAACAGAATATTTCTTATTTCTTGAACTACCTCCTCGACCGATCAATCCCCAATTAACTTAGGATCGAGGGGTAAGTATCCTTTGTACTCAGCCATACCAAACAATTCTTCAGAATCCAGGAGGGCAATGATTTCTGTAAGTTTTGGGTTAGAATCTGATTGTGACTCTGTAGCTAGCTCTTCTTCTATCTCAAGATCTAGGTCAATTCCTTCCTTCTCGACTGTCCCAAGATCGGTAGTCGGAGAAGTGGCATTCTATAAAGGGAGAGGGACATATACCTCAGGAGGTGAAGCAGGAGCTTGTAGAGAAATAGCTCCTACATCATGTAGGGTAAGGTTCTCAGACTCTTGTGTAGGAAGCCTAGGAATGACACATAAGTCTATGCTGTCAGCAACCAGATCATCAACGGGAATGATAACTGAATCGGGAACTGGACTGACTGCGAGAGAACTATCTACTGCAACAACTGGAGCACTAGGTTGAACATCCATCGACTCAATCAAAACTGGAGGAGATTTAACTGGGACTCATTGGAGTTGCAGAATGAACTTCGAGGTTCTTGGAGGTGGTGGTAAATTCTCCAACTTAGTCCTTTTTGGGACAAACTTCTTCTCAGGGGATTTGGGCCTCTTGCCCTTGATATCCAGATGTTTTAGAGTTTCATTCCCCTTTGGTTTGACAACTACTGAGGCCAACCTTACAGCTTTGGAAGGGGGTACCGGGGGTCTACCAACAGAATGGTGGCCTCTCTCGGACCCAGTCAACACAATACCCTCCGTCTTGGAAGAAGAAGAGCGTGGCGCCTAGTGGTATCCATCAACTAGTACTGAAGTGGCGGGCTGTCTGACATATTTCTTATTTCTCCTAACAGGTTGTGGAGTCATATTCTTCGCCTCAGACGCCTCTTCCTTTAACACTTCTTTTTGGAAGCGATGAGAGATCTCTTCCTTCAACTGTGTCATGTACTTCTCCTTTATTTGCCCAGATTGTGCAGCACAGGTATGAATTATATTTCTCAAGGCCCTTGTTTTCTGCAAATGCTTTTCTTTTGGAGTCTTTTTAATAGAGTAGTCGACCGGGCATGGTGGGGAATGGGCTATCCTAGCTATCCTCTCCTACCCTTCAGTAGAAGCTAAGGGGTAGAAGCGGCTCCCTTTCAGAAGGGGTGAGGAAGCAGGAATAGGTAGCTCCTCATCAGCCTCAGGCTCTACTTGAGCTAAAGTCTTAAAAGGCACAATTCTCTTTACCTTAGAGATCTTCTTTCTAAGTCTCCTCAAATAGTTCTTCTTTTGATTCTTAGTAGAAAAGTTAAGTCCAAAACTAGATCCTTCCTCAAAAATAGATTTGACTTCAATGGGAGGCTCAACAACTAGCTCAGACGATTTCTGGTCATCACTAATCACTGGCAAGGTAGGTGCAGATCACAAAATCAACTCAACCACTGGAGGAACTTCCTTACTGGCATCCAAACTAACAATCTGGTGTCCATCCATAGAGAGCTCAAGGGTACTGAATCCCATTCCAAAGATGATAGTGCTCCCTTGGTCATTAACAGTTGAGGACAACTATCAGTTGAAAGAGAAGATCAATTGGCCAGCCATTTGAATTTTTTGAAAGTTAAAGAGAGGATTGAAATTAGATTTCTTTTTAAGAGAAGTGAAAAAGAGTTTGTTATTTTAAAAGTTAAGGCTTGTAGAATAGTCTCAACCTTCCAACACATGCTGAGTGGTAAACAAAACACACCCAACACACATTAGGAAGATAAAGAGACTAAATACATGCCGAAAGGAAAGTTTTCTCAAAAGGTCAACATATGTTAGCCCATAAGATGATTGTATGGGGTAACATATGAAGATTTGGAACTTGGAGATAATTGTTATTATCTTGCTTTCCACATTTTGAAGGGAATTTGAATTTTAAATGACTTAAGATGGGGTTTTTTCTACAGAATCCAAAACACAACGGACAGAGTTTCCCCTTGCCCAAAGGCTTATAGAATTGTAAGAAAAACCCGAGTAAAGTAAATAGTCTAACCCTCCTTACTCCTAAAAGTTCAAGGGGAGTAAAGGGGTTAAGACTACAATACTTCAAAACTTTCTTAGAATCAAAGATTTTTCAAACTCCTTTCAATTTGAAAATAATATATATATTGAATGTGATATTTGTTAATCATAATTTTCAAAAAGAATGTTCAGGGACCTGATTTAACACTGTCGCCTCATAGGAAATCTCAGGGCAGAAGGTCAAAATCAGGACGATTAAGTTAGCAAATGACAAATTTTGGGAGGTAGAACCTCTCTTTTAATGTTTTAAAATTGTTTTTTAGAAGTTGGCCACACTCCCCCAAGGAAGAAATGGATTGAGGGACCAACAGAATGAAGGTAGTTAAGACTACCGATGAAACAAAATTTCATTCTTATTAAAGATGGAGAGAGAGGGATTTGTCCCACCGGGCGTGCCATTTTTTGTTGGTGGAATTTTGAAAAACATGTTTTGAAAAATATTAGTTTTCTTTGGGAATTTTAAAATTGAGATTTTAATTCTAATTCTAGAAGTCGAATCAGCTCGTTCGGAAAATTATATCACCCCGGAGGACAAAAATAAAATTCCATAATGGTGTTTAGACTTAGAATCATGAAATTCATCTTGAATATCATGACTAGATTCTAAAGAGAACTCCACACGGTCCCAAGGGGACAAGGTAGAGTTCAACAAAATAATCCAGTTATGGTATTTAAGGAGTATGATTGTCGAATTCATATCCAAAGCCTTATCAAAGAAGGATGTATCTCCCCAATGGAAGATAACACCTTTCAATGATAATTCTTCTAATATGATAATGACAATCATTCTTTAACATTTCCCAAAGAAATCTAAGAAGATTTTAAAAAGATTAATTTTGAAATCAGGTGTGTATGGTTCCAAATCTTCTACGAGCGCAAGCCCTCGTAGTTAATTACATCGTAGGGAGACATAGTCCCCTACGAAAACTCTCGATTAAAATAAGAATGTAATTTTACTAGATTTTCTAGGAGTGATATCAAAAAAATTGAATAGAATCTTTTGGAAAATCAAAAGGGAATGGATCAAGATTGAACATTTATTAACAGAATCGAAGGAAGAGAAGTAGGGGACACCTTGAGATTTTAGAACCATCCGGAAGTATCCCAACTTAATCTAAGTGTCGGGCATTACATTTTAGGATTGAAAGGAGATTTTAATTAAAATTGAATATCTTATTAGAAATTTCGGACTATATTCCTGAAATTTGGGGTCTTATAATCAAGGATCTGCCCCGGATCCTAAATCTATTTTGGACACTAGACCACAGTCGTCCGATCCTAAACAATGCAGTGCAGAACCTGGACTTACCCCGGCCTGGATTGGGGAGCCAGCTAACCACCTGATCGATTTAAAAGAGATGAGTCCGGTCTTTTATGAAAGAGTGGTAGGGATGTTGTACTTAAGGTTTTGGAGAATTGGGACCGACATCTAGAAATTTCCCTAATTGGCCTCTTCAACTTATGTTGGGTACTAAAATGCTAAAACTGATGCAATTAAAATTTTGTCTCTTTTTATTTATATCTAATGCAATGCATGCTGGTCGACAACTTCCAAATCAAATATGCTTGAAATTTTAAAAACAGGCTTATAAAATAATTTTTTAGAAGACTGGACTTCCTTAGGTCTGGCACCTCGTCCTCATAGGTCAGACTATCCGGACTCTACCCGCAGGCGGAGAAGGGTCTAAGAAAAGGAAAGAGTAATGTAGTAATATGCATGCGACCCCGGGGTCGATCCCTGGCTAATTCCCTAGATTCGTTATCTTTCTATGTTATTTAAACTCACTAAAATTTTAAACTTTTAAAGTTATGAGTAGAAAACTTTCACACCCTCACGAGTCTCGCATATCCAAGCGAAAACAAAAACGACACATAATCGCTAAAAAAAACTAACAAAAGCAGGCAATCCTAAAGGCAATCAATTCATCACATCAAATATTAACTAATTAATAAATATCCATAGGCAAAGTTGCCTTGCTTATTACAAACCAGAATTTTGCAGAAAGTAAAGTGGCCGGGCACCACTGACAACAATCCGGATTCTAAACCTAGTAATGACGCAAGTAATTTTGAGTGGGATACTCTCGATCTTCAAGTCTTAAATCTTGTTCTTCTTTGGGCTCCTTTACTTCAAACTCCTTGGATTCTTCGTGGTAAACTACCCGAATGGATAAGAGGGCACTTCCCTTTTAAGGGGAAGTCCACTCTTTCCTCTTTGGGTATGGAAAAGGTATGATCAAAACTTGGATTTTCAAATGGAAAAGGAATACTTCCCAAAAGGGCATCCTTTCCTCTTTGGAATCCAAGCTTTGGACCTATGCATCCCAACTCAAAATTAACTTTCACAACGCTTAACAATCACACAAATTACATTTATTTAAAAATAAAATCTAGACTCTCCTACAAGGTTATCCTAAGCAGTTAATAAATCAAAGAATATATATTCCCAAGCAGTTATATATGTTAAAAAAAAAGTAAAACACACTGGCCACGTTCTTCTTATTTGGGGGCTTTAGCAGCTGAAGCACCTGTGGAAGCACTTATAACAATTAATATATTTTTATTGATTTAGCCCCCTTTTTACTGCCCTGCATGAGCGTGGCCACCTACAGAAAAATATGTGAACATCCAGATCATACCTGACCTAAGGGTAAACTAGTCGCCAAACACATCAATCCATCCACAGAGTGCAGAAAAGTAAGCAGATACAGCAAAGCAATTTCATTCACAACATGTAGTGAAAATTACAAAAAATTTGGCACACAGCAGTAAAGTAAACAACGGCCTAACCTAGATCTAGGGTTGGTTGTCCTAGCACATCATCTAAAGTGTGTGTAAAAGGTCGTGTGGCTGTGGTAAATCCTAAGTTGGGTGATTAGTCAAAGTTATATAGAGTTCTGGGTTTGTTAAGGCTTAAATAGGGGATTTAAGTCAAGCTTTAAATATTAATAAATTAGAAATTTTAATTAAATGTATTTTAAAAGTTAATTGATTACTACCTTTGTTTCACACCGAGACCGTGAAGTTTATTTCACCTTCCTTGGGGCTAAGCTAATAGCCTCGTAGGCCTGGGTTACCTAGTAGCAATCGGGGTTAATTAAGTTATTTTAAATTGGTTGAAATTAAAGGAGTGAATTGATATTAAGGGGAGTTAATTACTTATTTTAATGGGTTGGTTGAGAACTTTAATAACCTATTAAGAAAATTTTAGGATTTAGAGAAGTTAATAGATTTTAAAGGATTACCCGGGTACGTTAACTAAGGGGTCAAAATTTGACTTTCAAAATTAGAGTGAATCTTAAGGGTTTCAGATTTTTAATAAATACTAGGCCTAATTATAAGTTGTTAGACAGGTGGGACACTTAATTTGGAGATTTTTATGAAAAGTTATGATTTTTAGAAGTTTTGTCCCGCTTTAACCTAAGGTCACCTAAGATGTTGAGTCCTTGACTTTGACCAAATTATGGAGGTTTAATATTTTTAGGAAATGATAGATTCTAATTGAAATCATTAGCCATTGAGTTTGATTAGTCAAAATTTTTCTATAATTAACAGTGAATTTTAGAAATTATACATATTCGTAGGAATTACCAAATTATTGCAACTAAGGGGGCTGCTTAAGGATTTGAATCCAAATGAGTCCTAAACTCCTTGGGATCAATTCCTAAGGTCATAAATGACCTAAGGACAGATCAACAAGTGTTTAAAGCCCTTTTGGGATTTTTAAAATTTTTAGCATTAATAAAGCTAGTTAACCTTTGATTTTATCTAAGGATTAAACTAAGACAAATCTAGAAATCAATTTAAAAGGGTTCCAATTCCTATTAATTAGGGGATTAATTAGGAACAATCATAAACATTTTAATGGACCTTTTAAATTAAGAATAGTTCATTATCAATTGATAAGGGTTAATAGGCCATTTCTGAGAAGGAATTTTTTTTGAGGCTCTTACTTGGGGAACCAAATGAACTCCAAATTTGATGAAATTTAGACCATAGGATCACCTGACCCTAAGGACTAAACCCACCATACTTAAGCTCAAATGGAATACTCTAAGGTGGTTAACTAAACCACCCAAGGTGAGCTCTAAGTCACCTTCAAATCACTATAGGGGTCTATCCTAAGCTTGGATTGGGGCAAAATTAGTGGCTCTACACTCCTTATCCTACTCATCATCAGCAAACTAAAAATCACACCCTAAATCCCATTGGATAGGTCTATACCTCAATTTGAATTTAAGGGTCAAACCATGACCCTTAAACTTAAAAAAAAAAGGGGAAAATGCCTTTGAATAACTTAAAATGGGAAGATAAAATTTGGACATGTCAAAGACATGTCCAATTTCAATCTCCCAAAATTTCAGACCTAGTGGACTTGTATTTAAAAAGTAATTAAAGAAATTCATAAAATGCTCAAATTGAAATTAAGCCTAACACTAACCTAACCAGGGTCTGGAACCATAGGGCTTTTGTAGGTCTCCCTAAGACCTTTCCAATGAGCCTAAGAACACCTAATTTGGACAAGTGTGGAGGGAGTTATGAATTTTTGAAGTTCCCTTGAATTTCTGGATTTATTAATTCGGCAATTACACAGTCAGCGGCTCTTTACACGCGCCGCGCGCTGATTGGCCAAGCAATCATTGGCGCTAACCGTTAATGGCCAGATTAACCACAGCCGTCGGATGGCAGATCGGACGGTCGGGATCAAATGCGCTCCGATACCCCGAGATCTAATCCGAGCCGTTGATCGAATTCAACGGCTGAGATTTCATCTTCAACCTCCCGCGTGTATCCGAGACCACAGAGCTTCTCCAGCTTAATCCGGGCGATCCCGCCGGTGAACTCTGATGAAATTTCACAGGGAGGATCAGGACAGTGGAAACCTTCAATCCAATGGTGGAGATCCGTAGGGGTGAAGGTTTCCTTCTCACTTGACCGGACTACCTAGCTAGGGAGCTCAGGATGGAGGGATTATCGCAGAGAAGGTCTCAACGAATGAGCTTCTCTATCAGGAAGCTTCAGGGGATGATGGCGAACTGATCTCCTTCAGACGTCAGAACTGAAGGACGGCCGGAGGTGCAACTTTGAGTGGGACGCCGAAAGCTTTCAGGGGCGCTTGCTCGAACGGACAAAGGGATCGATCTGGGAGCTCAAACGGAGCGTCTGGGAGTTTGAAGAAGCTATAGGAAGCGATTTCGAACGAATGTGGATGCTTCTGGCGGTCTTGGGAGCTCGAGGCTATTCGGCCAGCATTCGCGAGCATGGACGGCCGAGATTGAGCTAGAGAGGGCTCGGATCACTGCCAGGTGGATGATGGCAACATCCTAGGGAGATCGTGGGGATCAAACTGGCGGACAGCAGCCTTGAGCCAGGAGTTGTCTGGGGGGTGACCACCATAACTCATTTTCCATTGGTTCTGACCGCCACCGGCCATGGTCTGGGTCGGGTTGACTGGGGGAGACTGATGGGGACATGCTGGAGCTAAGGGTGGAGTCAATATGGCCTGGGAATGTCTGGATTAAACTGGTGGCTGGGTTGGACCCAAACCTGCTCGGTTTGAGTCTAATTGAGCTCAATCCAGGTCAGGTCAAACCCTTGGTTTGGTATGGGAGATAGGTCTGGGTCTGGTACACCCAATGCAAGTGGCAATTGGATCCAATTTGGTCTGGGTTAAAAGATGGCTCGAGTTGATCCAAATCTGCTTGGTTTGGGTCGATTTGGGCTCAACCAAAGTTAGGCCAGACCCTGGGCTTGAGGTGGGAAGTGGGTCTGGGTCTGGTGGACCCAATGCAAGTGGCAATTGGGTCCAATTTGGTCTGAGTTGGAAGATGGCTCGGGTCCAAGTGTTTTTGGCTACTTTGGGTTAGCCTAAAACCTGACCCAGGTTAACTCAAGGCATGGGCTTGCTGGAGGAGATGTGTTGGACCTAGGGCCACCTGTGGGAGGTGTTGATCAAGTTCAATTGGGCTTAGGTTGAGAGTTGGCTCAATCCCAATTGATCTTGGGCACTTTGGGTTAGCCTAACTCTTGACCCAAGTGAGCCAAAGGGTTGGGCTGGTCAAAGAAGGTGTATTGGGTCACTTGGGTCAAGCCATATGGCTAACCCAAGTGAGCCCAAGGCATGGGTCTCCAAGAGAGGTCTCTTGGGTACCCAAGGGGTCATCCCTTGCATTCAAAAAGACTTGGAATGGACTTGATTCAAAGATTTGAAAGAGAAGGGGTGTATGGGTTAATGGGTCAAACTTGGTTGACTTGGTCAACCAGGTTGACCCAAGGTCTGGGTTTGGGCTCAACAAGTTGGGTTCAATGTTTGACACTTGTTGAAAGTGGTTTCAAAGAATTTGAAATTGATTTGAGTTGAAATGGGCATTTGAAATCCCATAGGGGTATTTTGGTCAATTTTGACCCATTGGTCAACTTGGGTCAAAAATGGGTCTGAAAAATGCTGTTTGCTGCTCAATGGATTACAATCAAGAGTCTGGCAGTGATTGGAGGCTTTGATAAGGACTCCAAAATCAAGATCTTCAAGGTGTTAGGTCCAATGGCATAGGCTGTAAATATTTGAAGGTTTTACAGCCTTTGGATTTTAATTCAGATTCTAAAGTTAGAGACCTCAGAATGGGCTCAAAATTAGAGGGTAACCTCTAGGGACATGTCTTATCACTTTGTAGGTGATAGACCCTGAATCAGAGGACTGGGTTTTGAAATGTTTGAAAAATCTTTGAAAAAGGTTTCTAGGACAGGGCCTTATGACTTTGGATTTGAGTCTGGATTTCTGGATTTGGAATGGATTTTAAGTTTGAATTATTAATGTTAGAGTATCCAAATCATTTACAATCATGTGGTGATTGTTAATGAATGGATAGGGTCAAAGCTAGATTAAAAGTGGGATCAAAGTCTAAGTTGAAGTTTTGATTGTCAAATTGATTAGATCAAAGTTTGGGTATGTTTGAAGCTTGAATTAATTTGGATTTGAACTGAATGAAGTTTAAGATTTGAATCAATCAAGGGTAGGGATTGATTTGAAGTTGGAGTTGATCAATGGTAGAGATTGATTTGAGGTTGGAGTTGATCAAAGGTAGGGATTGATTTGAGTCTAGATTGGTCCTAAGATCTAGAGGGGTTCTAAGATCTAGGATCTAGAGGGGCTCTAGAATTTGAGATATAAGTGAATCCTAAGCTCTAAAGTAGGCCCTAAGGTCTAGCTCTAGGAAAGGATCTTAAGGTCTAGAGTGGATCCTAAGGTCTGGCTCTAGGAAAGGATCTTAAGGTCTAGAGTGGATCCGAGGATCTAGAATTAATCTGGAGTTTGGAAGGGCCTTAGTGACCTCATATCAAAAATGAGATTAACACCACTGGATTGTGAGAAAATTAAAAAAAAAAAAAAAAGAATTTGATCAAACATAACTAGCTCACGATACACTTGCCAAACCAACTTAAATTGAATTTTAATAATTAGTACACAAAGATATATTTCTAATGACTCCAAAAACATTAAAGTTTATGAAAATTTTGATTTACTATGAATTTTAAAAGTTCTTTTTTTTAATTGATTTTTTATTCCATTTATTTTAATTTAAATGGAGGCATATTATTAACCAATCATTAGATATGATTCGCAAAGTTGGCAGTACGGCGTTGAATCCCATGACATATTTCAAGTTGTTGACATATGACTTATCCATGTCAGATTGATGATTCGACGATCAATTTCAAAGCTCTCAGGACGAATTGATAGGATGTAACCACGTCATCTCCCTTGACCATGGAACGACCCGCTTTCAAACTAGTCAGATGCTTTAACCGTCTGATGTGCTATTGACTTTCCGATCGCGTGTAACTCGTGATTGCAGATCAGGATTACACTAGAACTGTTAGTTCAAAAATGAACAAGAAATTTAAATTCCCTAACTCTTAAAATACTCATCCAAATTAGATAAAATTTGAAACACATATTGATCGTAAACTAATCTTATAATACCTTGAGTTTGAAGGCTCCATGTATTGTAGATTGGACTTTAAACTAAAAATTGTGATAACTTAAAATCTAAGGGATAGATTTTGATGTTTTTTGGCTTGTTGAAAAGATAATGAGATCCTCTAAAACTTCATTGAAGGGATCAAGAGCTCTTGAAGGTTGAATTGGAATATGTAAAAACAAATCTGCTTTTTCTCTCTTTCTCTCTCTCCCTTCTCTAAATGTGGTTTTGATCATGGAAAGGGTGGGGGAAAGGTTTGGAAAGTCTTAGAAATAGCTTGAGAGGTTGGATGATGATTGGGATGGGCTCAAGGCTATTAGAAAAGAAGTTGAATGAGATGAAGTAGATCCAAAACTTTGAGTTAAGTGTGATATTATCCCTTCATCCTAATGATTTCTAGCATTAATTTGAGAGAGAGAAAGGCCTTCGATTGTTTCCAAGTACCCCTCATAGCCATCCAAATTCATGGAGACATGGAATTATTAGGTGGATTGGGATTTCCAAGGTGGCATAGCCACCTAAGCACACATAAGGGTTTGTCTGACCTTTTGACTTGTCAAACAAGTCAATGGGGATGATATGGATTGGAGGGAAGACTTGATGAGCTAGTTAAATGGTTTTAGAGAGGGCTTAAGGCTATGAGTTGAAGTTTGACCAAGTCTTCATGAGTTTAAGTGAAATTTACCAAGCCTTCATGTGTTGACTTGGTCAAAGTAAATTTGATTTGACTTGTGATGAGTTATGGTATGTTTGAATTACCCGCTATAATAGGTTTGAGAACTTGAAGAAGTTAATTTTGCCAAATAGGTTGGATATGGCCATTTGAACCATTAAGGAAGCATTAGGTCAACCTAGGTTGACTTGGTCAACTAGGTTGACCCAAGACCTGGACTTGGCCTCAACAAGTTTAAAATGATGCTTAATGTTTGTTGGAGTTTATCTTATGGTCTATGGTGGTTATTTCAGTTAGATTGACTGTTTCGACCCTTAAAGGGCAATTTGGTCAAACTTAGTTATCTTGGTCATCCTTGGTTTTATTAGTCAACCAGGTTAACCCAAGACCTGGATTTAAATCCAACAGGTTCGAAAAGACATTTGGAGACCAGTGAAGTTGGTATCATGGTTTGGATTGGCCATTTCGGTGAAAATAACATATTGGACCCTTAAGGGGTATTTAAGTCAACCAGGTTGATGCAGGCTCTGGGTTCAAGTCCTATGCACTCCAAATGGTGTTTAGGATTATTAGGAGAAGTTTCTAGGGTTTGATTTAAATTATCCAAGTTGAATTTTATAAAAAACTACAAAATTTCCCTTAAGGGGTATTTTGGACATTTTAACCACTGGTCAACTAAGGGTCAAAGTGAGTCCACCAAAATATAGTTTACTACTCAACATATGATGATCATTGGTCTAGATGTGGTTATAGATTTTGGAGAAGTATCTAAGGTAAAGATCCACTAGGTGATAGATCTAGTGGCATAGGACATAAATATTTAAAGGTTTTATAGCCTTTGGATTTCAATCCTGTTTCTTGGGTTATAGACCTTAGATTAAGCTCATATATTATGGGGTAGACCATAAGAACATGAATAATAAATATGAAATTTATAGATCATGAATTGGTGGTCAATTTAATGGGGTTTAATGTGTTTGAAAAATCACTAAAAATGGCTTTCAGGACCTAGGTCTTTAGCCCTGGATTTTCGCCTGGATTTATTGACTTTTATTAGTTTTTGGGTTTGAATGATTGGAATTGAATTATCCAAATTATTTATAATCATTTGGATTATCATAAGTGGTTGGATAGGTTGAATCTAGATTGGAGGCAATATCAAGTTTTAAACTAGAATTGAGATCTATATAGGTTTAACGTTTGGATAAGTTTGAAAATGGGCTTGATTTGAATCTAGATTAATCTAAGATCTGGATTGATCCTAAGGTTTGGATAGATTTAGGATATGGATAGATCCTAAGGTCTAAATAGATCCTAGGGTCTGGATAGATCCTAGAGTCTATATTGATCTAGGGACTATATTGGTCCTAATGACCTCATAAAAAAATGAGGTCATCAACTAGTTTAAATCAAATTGGAAAAAATTTAATCTATGTTATTATATATACAATTAATTCTTATATGAACTTTTCCTAATCAAGATGAAGATCTATATTGAAGGTTGTACAAGGTAGAAAGGGATGGATCAACAAGTGAATGAACACTAAACAAGTGATGCTATAGCATAATTAATCCCATAAATATAAGCTAAATTAGATGTTAGTGATGCTAATAGATGGTAGCTTGAGCACAAAGGAAAGAAATACAATAGGATTTTATAACCAATTATAGTTGATAAAAGATTAATTTATAGGTTGATCTAAAGTTATTTTTAATTCAATTGTAAATAAAGAAATTTTGGGTGTTAGGTTTTTAGGGACATTCAAATTGAGTGTTGAAAAGCATCCCAAAGCATTTCAAGAGTAATGGATAGTTGTGAAGTTGGTTAGGACATAACCAATATTTCCTACTTAGAAAATATGGACTTCTGATTTATTCAATGAAGATTAGCCAACTCAAGTGCCATAGGATGGTGGAGATCAACTCAAGGCAATTGGGGATGGATGATTATCCTAAGGAACATAGTGCATCTTGCCTAGTTTTATGATTTTGATCATGAATATGGCTTAGTTTATGTCTGTTTATGTTATGGGCTTTGGCAATCGTAAATCCTTGCCAAGATTTTTACCAAATTTAGTTTAATTTTGATAAAGTATTAATGAGTTTAGAGTTTAAGAATTAAGTGTGTCTAAAGACCTTAACCATTTATTGGCAAGACTTTATATGACACAATGATGGGTTAGTGTTACCTAATGCCAAATTTAAAAATAAATTATTGGATTTAAGTGCATAGGCTAGCTTTTATTAGAGTTTTAAGGGTTTTGAGTAAAACATGATTTGATCATGGTCCAAGAAGCTTAATCTTGGATTAACTTTGAACCTAGATGGTCTTGTGATAGATTAGGATAACTTGGGCTCAAAGTTATAGCTAATTAATTAGGATTTGAAATTTGGATTTAAATAAGGTTCTTTGTAATGGCTTGTTCAAACTAACATTTACCATGGTCAAATCCTTTGAACTTGAGCAAACCATATTCTGAATAAATATTATTATGGATTAAGAGCAACTAGACACACAACGAATTACAAGACCATAATAAGGTGTTTCAAGTTAAGGGTTAACCTTAATTAAACCTCCTTTCTTAAATTTTAAGTGAAATTGAATCTAGCTCCTTAACCCATGTGTGGGTTTCAATGTATATATAAGGTCTCTATGATGTGTCATATGGTCATGAGCTACCTAGTGTAGATCTGATGATTAAAGGTATTTTGATAATTTTTAATATTTTAGGTTTGACGAGAGGTATAACTAGGATTCCCTTAATGGGGTCCAATACCCAACAAGAGTTTTTATGGAGTTTTGTAGAATCTCTAAGAGGGCTTTTAGGTTAGTCTAAGGTTTACTAGTCCATGAATAGCCTAATCAAGCCCGTATGGCCCACCAACGAGTAAGTTATTATTTAAATGCTTTGGATTGACTTTATTCTTTCATAGATTTGATTTATAAAGGATAAAAATGCTCTTAAATAGTTTTAAAGGATCTAAGGAAGCCTTTAAAGGGTATTAGACACCCCTTGTGGAAATGTATGGAAAATTTCACCTAAAAATTTATATGGGTCCTATAGGTAGAAGTATCGTAGGATTCTTTTTGGGTTTTCTATTACAAGCCAAAGCATAGTCCTTAGGAATCTACTTAAGAGGGTCCTTCAATGAAGAAAGCATAAGGAGCACAAGAGAATGAAGTCAGCTTCATTCAAAAATGGGTCCACTTTCAATTTGTGCTTAACGAAATATAGGAGAGTCCTCAAGTACAAAGTAAACAGGTGAGTTTCTCAAGTGATTAATTTTAATTTTTTATTTTCATTTGTCTCACATTTTATAATGGACTCATAAAAATAAAATATAATAATAAATATTTTAAAATAAAATTTGAAAGTTCGTGAAGGTTGTTAGACCTTTAAAAACTAGCTCGAGACTAACCAAGAGGGGAATAAATTAGATATTTAAAAAAAATAGTGAAAAAGAAATTCTTTAAGAACTTTTCAAACTCACACATGATAATCGACAAAGTAGATACAAAAATAAGTAAATTTCACAATAATAAAATAAATCAAAATTTTCAACCACACATAATTACAAAAAAAAAGTGTAGAAAATAATCAAATGAATATACCAGAATTTATAGTGGTTCGATCAATCTGACCTACATCCACTTCTTGGAGACTCGCTCTCTAAGTATTGCACTAAATAGTAGCGACTCTTCTTTTTCTCCCATAATAAGGCAGATAAGAATGTACAAATGATGTTTAACCACCCCGGTGTTGTAAGAAAATGTGATACTTTTACATTTAGCGAACCTAAACTTTATTTTTACCCACCTGATGAAGGTCAGAGAACCACAACTCTATTTTCAACCTCTAGCTGATGGTTAGAGAACTATGACTCTATTTTTACTCTCCATGTGATAATAAGAGAACCACGATCTTTGCTAAAGAATTTATTCTCCAGAGCCATAGAGAATCTTGGTAGACGCTTATAGATACTAAGCAAGATTCTTGCTTGGAGCAATCTTGTGAATCCCCTCACAACTTCTCCCTCAGAAAATTTCCCTCTCTTTTCTCACAAAGCTCTCCTTATTCTCTCCCTCAAGGCACTCTCTCCTGAAGTCTCAACAACCAAATATTATCTAATAGGAGTATTAAAAAACCTTAAGTAGTGGGTTTCAAGAAACCCTAATTTCCAAGTGATCCATCTTCTATTCATACAGTATGATACACATATTGTACCGTATGATAAGTATTATTCAGACACATATAGCAACATCAGATAGATAAACTATTCAACCTTTATAACATTTTGTACATTACAAACAAAATATTGTATGGTAGAAACTATAAAAATTTCATTTATTTGGTTAGGACAACCCTTGGGACAGGCAACTTTGTACACTGTCGATCATCCATAACTATGGACATCAAATTATATGATTAGTATAAAAATCATGGATTTTATTTTGTATGTTCTCTGGGATGACCACTTTTTTATATGGTCAATCATATTATATGAGTTGTATCATAAGTATGATCACTCATAATAATTATCCATTATTTAATTGTCTGATATCAAGGGATTATTTAATAAAGATTTGAAATAGGCATATAGCATAAACCAAATCATATTGTATGATCAACACATAATTAGTATCTTTCTTAACCTCTGGCGGCTAAGATTTTGATAGAGTGCATAAGATCATAAAACACAAATTAAAATTATACAGTACAAAATAAGGCCATACAGTATGATGTACATAAAAAAAAACTCTCTCAAATATATTTTTCTCTCTCCCTTTATATGTATGCAAGGTTACTCGACAATTATATCCAACCAATTACATGATGAGACCCAAGAAAGGAAAAAATGTAGAACAAATTGAAAACCGACTATAACCCTAGTTTACCTAATCTTGAGCATATCAAAATTGCAAGTGAATGGTTGACTTATTTTTTGAAATGTTAGTACACAAAAAACAAAATAAAATATCATAGAATTAGGATAAAGTAGTAGCATGCATAATAATATTTGTTATCATCAAATCAAAGTGCTTGGATCAAGTTTTCAACAATCTCATCCTTTTTTATAATGACAAACATTGTTATTTTTGGATTTTTAAAAAGTTGTTTTCATATGAACCTCCCCTTAGATGAAAACCAATTGTAAGAAAAGGAGTGTAAAAAATTTTTATTATTATTTTTTTAAATAATATGCAAACAAAAACAACAACAAAGTACTACTCTCCCTTATGACATCACAAAAAGTGGGAAAATAACATAAAGGAAAAAATAGAAAAGGAGAAAAAAGCATAAAACAAATAGACTCGATACGACTAATAACTCAAGGTAAAGAAAAAAATCACATACGTGAGAACTCTCATGGGCATTTTCAGAATGTAATAAACATACTATACAAATTGAAATGATTAAATAAGGTAAGTGTTAGCTTTATTGCAACCAAAGGATTTTAATTCCAAATTTTGCACACCCAGCTCAACATCTTCACAGGCTAAAGCCTTTTGTTTAAAAAAAATCTAATTCAGAAATTACAATTAGATAGGGAAACTTAAACTTTTCGAACTTCTAGCAGGAAATATATCAAATAGAATATTACTATAAAAGTAATGAATAAAGAACCAATATTTTCCATAATCAAGCATTAACAATATTATGAAACAAATGGATTTTCTAAGATTTAAGGATTTTCAAGAAAGAAAAGCCAATTTAAGTTGGGCTCATTTTGTGAAACTTTTATCAGCTTTAGCCCGCATTGCATATCTTCTATTTTTTATACACTTAGTGCATCTTTTTCTTTTGGCGTTAATGCGCATCTTTTGATTTTGGGCTTATTTTGTGCCTCTTTTTGTTTTTTTGTAAATTGTTTTCTTTCTAAATCTTTAACAATCTCATGTTTAAAGATTGTTTTCCAAATAGAACAGATGAAAAACTCACTCTCTTATATAGGAAGGAATAATCTACAGAGCGAACCCGATCTGTCCAATAGGGATAAAAAGCCTGTTTTAAAAAAATAATGAACTTCATTTATCAAATTGCAAACTATATTCATGATATAAAAAATATTGTAGAATGAATATATTTTCATTTCATACATCTCAATTCCAATTTGATTTAGATTTTTAAGTTCACACAAAGAATTAACATACAAAGGAAATAAGAAGGGATATTTAAATTTATAAATCTTTATCCTTTTAGTTTTAAAAATGTCAGCAATTACTCATTTTAAACTTTAAGTTTGAATAAAAGTAGTTTTTTGCAAACAAAAAAGAGCGTTGTAGAGAGTTCATTTATAAAGCATGATTTAACTTGTATAGTATGAGTTTAATTATAGAGCGTGATCCAAGACATACAGTGTGATAAACAAAAACACATTTCTCTTTAACTATAGATTTCTCAAGCAAAGAGCACATAAAAGAGATCTAAGAGCAAAGAACCTACTTGAAAGAAAAATAAATGCCACTTGAAAGTGAAAGAAACAACACAAAAAAATATAATTAAAAAATAACAACATAAGATGTACTGGAAAGAAAAATGTGTTACAGAAACAAAATAACAAAACACAAAAGAAGAATATAGAGATAAAAAGAAAAATACAATGCAAACAAACTGGAATAGACGTGGATCCTTATTAGAAGGTGGTTGTAGAGGTGGTTGGAAGAACTGGCTAAAACTATCGTATTGTTGTTGCATGGAAGGGAACTGCTATTGGATAGTTCCAAATTGCTCCCTGAACAAACCCATATCATTATTATGTTAGGTTTTCTATTGATCCAAGCGAGTCACAAGTCTTTCAAAACACATAATCAACTCCTTATATGGGTAGTGGTGAGGAGGTGGTGCAGTTACAGGATCAGCTACAGGGGCAGCTTCTCCTTCTTCATCAAACAGTGGGTCTTTTGGCTCTTGTTCCTTATGAAAAAGTATAAGGAAAGAGGCATCTAAGAAGAAGATGGGAGTGTGGTCATAAGGAGTAGGATATATGATATTATATTTTTTATACAAGATATACCAAATCACATGTCCTAGAGCGATTCTTTACTTTCTTTTACTTGTTGGGAGTTAAATGGAAGTGAGGTTTTGTATTTAATAATTTAACATTTGGGCTTCATCCATTTGGGTGTTTGAAATTATGAAGTGATAATTGAAAGTAGAGAAGTGATGTTTACCCTATCTCAAGCTTTAGGTATGATTGATGTTCTCAGAATATTATGGACAATCCAGGCATTTTGATTAAGAGTGTGAACCAAGGGTTGGTGATAGTTTAGATCAACATTTCTTAGCAGGAGATTTACAGCATTCCAGTCAAAATTAGATTTGGAGGCCATGGAAAGGGGTCTATTTCCTTAGGTGTATAGCTGATGATGGATTCTTATGTCCTCTTTAATTATTACTAAAGTTCCTATATCAAAAAAGGGAAGAATTTACAGTGGCATCCCTACTAATTCAAAGATTTACAAGAACTTCATAGAGGATTTTGGAATGGAAGGGATAGGCCAAAGTGAGGAGGAATTGGAGTGTAGTGGAATTGAAGAGATTCTTTATCAAAAAATTTAGGCCATGTTTATTAAGAATCCTAAAAGGAATGATTTTGTCTTCTTTGTATTATAGTATGTAGGTTTATTAGAAGCTATCAGAAAATGATCGTTGGTAGGGTTACGAGAGGAAGAAGCACCATGGGTTTGGCGACTACGCTTCCCACCACCAACCATTGTACAAATTGATATTGTAAGAAGAATGTTTAGAAGGATTGTATGAAGAAATTAAATGAATTATGGATGTTTAAATAAAACTCGAGAAGATCGCACAGTACGGTTGTGAGATCATACAGGATGATCGTGAGTAATCTATTCGGTCAGACGTTCAATCAAAAAGGTTTTCTAATCATACAATACGTTCAGACATAATATCAGATGATTAAAGATATGAAGATCATCCTGAGGAATCAGGTAGTAAAACCTTTGTCCAAAAGGTTTATATAGTACGAACAGGTGTTTGTATATTACAATTAATAATAAATGTTATACCAACAAAAATAAATTCATCTCAATCTGGATTGACATATGTATTATCTATATAAATAGGTGTTCATACATTATGATTATCAGTCATAGATACAATTAGGATCATCTATTAAGCCAAGGGTATGATCAAGGCAGTGTTGTATAGATCATAGAATATAAAAGTGGTTTGTATAGTATGATAAAGTTTAAATTTTTTCTCTACAGGAAAAATAGTATGGTTTAGTAAAGTGGTTTGTTTGATGATCAAGACACAATCATAAGGAATGATATAAAAAAACCAAAGGAACAAAGTAGAAATAAAAAGTAAAATCATAAACAAAAAATTAAGGTCTGAAATGAATAAATAAATAAAGTCACAAAAAATAGGACACAACACATGTTGAGAAAATCATAAATGGTTGATTTTAAGTTATTGAAAGTAAATATCAAGCCTAATATTTATGTGCTCTCACTGGGTCTTTTATGAGAGTCTTTAAATCCAAAGATCTTGGAAGAACTATTTTGGGAGTCTAAGTGAGTTTGGATCCCTTATGAATTTGGATAAATCATCAGAATGTATGCCATATTGTGTTTAATTCAACATAGGCCTCCATACTAAATGTGTTTGACGGTAGATTGTGCAAGCATGGCTAATGTGTTCTAACATGGCATAGGAAAAATATCTAATATCTGAAAAAGGATTAACTAACATATGATTGTTATTATTCTTATTCTTAGGTTTACTAGATGCATGACATAATGAGTGCTTAAGAGCAGGTTTATTTTGAAAAGCTTGTACTTTTTCTAATAGAAATTCATTAGCACTTTCAAGAGCATATATTTCAATTTTTAAAGTGTGCTCACTAAGATCTAAAATGTTAACACATGCTTCTAACTCTTTAAATGATTTTTCTAAATCAATATACAAAAGACTATAAAAAAGAGAAAAAAAAAAGTGAAAAAAAGAGATTTATAGTTTCCCCATCCTTTCCATATTCAGACGAGATGAGGAGTAAGGGAAAATGGAAACAAAGCTATCAGAGCTTCCATCGAATAAATAAGCCAAACCTTTGCTATTCTAGCCAGTTTCATTCTTTTTTCTGTGGCCTTGCAGAGTCAAAGTAATATACTAAGGTAAGCGGTTGGCATAGAGAACTTCCTCACCTTCATGATCCACCCTATTTATGGCTTGGGCGGGAATCTTTTGTTTTCATAGGAATGAAAAAAAAACAACTAAAAAAGGGGCAAGTGCGGGTACATGTGAAGAAATGATAAAAAAGAGTAGTATTTGCCAGAGAATTGGGAGTTCCTATCATAATGCATGACTACTTCACTGGGGGGTTCACCGCAAATACTAGCCTGGCTCATTATTGCCACGACAATGGTCTACTTCTTCACATCCATCGCGCAATGCATGCAGTTCCTTATAGACAGCAAAATCATGGTATGCATTTTCGTGTACTAGGTAAAGCATTACGTATGTCTGATGGAGATCATATTCATGCTGGTACAGTAGTGGGTAAACTGGAAGGGGAACATGAGATAACTTTGGGTTTTGTTGATTTGTTACGTGATGATTTTCTTGAAAAAGATCGAATTCGTGGTCTTTTTTTCACTAAAGACTATGTCTCTATGCCAAGTGTTCTGCCCGTGGCTTCAGGGGGTATTCATGTTTGGCATATGTCTTCCCTAACCAAAATATTTGGGGATGATTCCGTACTACAATTCTTTCAAATAATCATGTGTTTCAGATAAAATATTATATTTTTCATTCAACTCATCAAACTCATCCAGCAAAGCTGTAAGATCCTTATTTAAATCAAAAAAAGCTTTTTTGAGCATTTCATTTTCTTTTTACAGAACTGAGCATTAAGTTTTCAAGCTAGCATACTTCTTTTTCAGTTTTCTATAAGAATCATGAATCTCTTATGAAACATCAAGTAATTTATTGTATAAAAGTTTTTATTTCTCATCTTAATTAGAGTGTCAAGATAGTTGTTTGCCATTAAACACAGATTTGTCACCTCATCTTCAACTTTTATTCCAGATGAATCTGAAGTGGAGTTAGCTAAAAAGGCTTTTTGAGATCTTTGCTTGTCTTTATATAACTTAGCATTTTCTTCAACCTTCTCCTTACTTTAGTGATTTTTAATATATGGGCAATCAGTTTTAACGTGCCCTGTTCTTTTATAATTATAAAAGATAATATTAAAAGAAGCATTAAAATTTTTGTAATTCTTACTTTTACTCCAATACTGATGGAGCTTTTGGTTTTTCTTCTGAAAGCTTCTGAATTATCAAGTCAGCGTGATATCTTCTTCTCCACCATCAAAGGAACTTTATAAATTGTTAGCCTTTAAGGCTATAGTTTTCTCCTTCTTTCTTTCTCCTGCATCAAGATGTCTTTCACTCACTTATTACTCTTAAGCAATGAGTGATCTAAGTAAGTTATCAATAGAGTAAACATTAAGATCTTTAGATTTAGTAATAGCAGAATTTTTTGCATCGTTGGAAGTAGGTAGAAAATACAGAATCTTATTTGCTTTTTTAGAATTTTATCATTCTTTACCTAAAGCATACTAGGATGTGATGATTTGTGTAAACCTAGTATACATTTCAAATATGGTTTAACTACATTCATGCAAAAGAGTTCATAATCATGGAGCAAAATATTTAACCTAAA
This sequence comes from Dendrobium huoshanense, assembly GCA_016618105.1. Taxonomy (NCBI): domain Eukaryota; kingdom Viridiplantae; phylum Streptophyta; class Magnoliopsida; order Asparagales; family Orchidaceae; genus Dendrobium; species Dendrobium huoshanense. The sequence goes on along the minus strand of JADPUM010000124.1, from coordinate 24,018 downwards.
TTATTTCTCTTCAGCTGTTTCTTTGTAAGTAATGCATAATTTTTCCCAAATTTATTTACAGTAGTACATGTAGGTACACCGATGTAATCTTTAGATTTAAACCATAAAAGAAATATTTTAGGCATTTAGCATTTAGTTGGGCAAAATCTCTATCATAAGTACTCCATTCAAAAAACGTATTTCAATTTTAATGCCATTTACTAAATATGAAGGTGTAGAATATCCTTCCTTAACTAACATCCATATATGATAATCAATTGATTGCAAGATAGTAGACATACAAATTTTCTAAAAATCAAAAGGAGTATTATTAAATAGAGGTGGTCGTATGATTGAATATCCTTCAGTAGTATTTTGATTTCCAAAGTTAGCCATTAATCATGTTTCAAAATTTTTCTAAAACTAAATTTATGAATCCCGCTCAAATACCACTTGAAAGTTCATGAAGGTTGTTAGACCTTTAAGAACTAGCCTGAGGCTAACTAAGAGGGGGGTGAATTGGATATTTTATAAAAAAAATTTAGTGAGAAAAAAAAATTTAGTGAGAAAAAAAAATTAAAAACTTTTCAAACCTATACATGTTAATCGATATAGAGGATACGAAAATAAGTAAATTTCATAACAATGAAAAAAATCAGATTTTCAACCACACATATAATTCCTTAAAATAAAGTGCCGAAAATAATCAAAATGAACACACCATAATTTATAGTGGTTCGATCAACTTGACCAACATCCACTCTTTGGGGACTCCCTCTCCCAGTATTGCACTAAATAGTAATGACTCTTCTTTTGCTCTCACAGTAAAGCAGAGAAGCCTGTACAGACACGGTTTTGCCTCCCCGGTGCGATAGAGACTGATGAATCTTTTACATGCAGAAAACCTCAACTCTATTTTTAACCTCCAAGTGATGGTCAGAGAATCACAACTCTATTTTCACCATCCAAGTGATAGTTAGAGAACCACAACTATATTTTCACCCTCTAGGTGATGTTAAGAGAACCGCAATCTTTGTTATCGTATCATACAATCAGTATAATTTAAACTTGACCCGCAAGGTTGTACAAATAAACTATTCAACCTTTATAACATTTCATATAATATGATCTAAATATCGTATGGTATAAACTATAGAAATTTCTTCTGTTCATTGGGGATGTCCCTTGGGATGGCCAACTTAGTACATTATGGATCGTCTAGTACTATGAACATCGTATAGTATGATCAGTCTCAATAATTGTCCATGATTTGATTGCCTAATATCGAGGGATAAATTAAGAAAGCTTTTAATTAGGGTGTACAGTATGAACCAAATCATATAGTATAATCAGCACATAATTAGTATCTTTCTTAACCTCTGGCAGCTAGGGTTTTTACATAGCATAATAGATTATACAGTATGAATTAAAACCATATATCATGAAATAAAGTCATACAATATGAAGATAAAATTGTACAGTATGATGTACTTAAAAAAAACTATCTCAAAAATATTTTTCTCTCTTCTCCCGTATGTGTGTAATGTTACTTAGCAAAAATATCCACCCAATTACATGATACGACTCTTGAAAAGAAAAAATACATAAAAAATTGAAAACTAATTATAACCTAAGTCTATCGAGTCTTTATCTAACTAGAATTACAAATGAATGGTTGACAGATTTCCTAATACAATAGTACACACAAAACAAAACAAAATATCATAGAATTAGGAGAAAGCAGTAGTAGACAATAATATTTGTTATCATCAAAATCACATTGTTTGGATCAGGTTTGCAACAATACTTTTCTTTATTATTACTACAACATATGATATAATTCAAGTAAAAAGACTTCTTTTTTTTTATAAAAATGAGGTCAACAGTGGTCAGGACCATTCACTGTTATAATAGTATATCGCTATAGATTTGTTGAGATTTAGGATAAGAAAAGTTTGCACATTTTTAAAGTTGATGGCCATAGATTGAAACTTTATTTAGGTGAAGGCATATATCATTTGAGAAATATCACCAATTTGGTTCATTCTAAAAAAAAAAGAACTAGACAGGCTGAAGACTACAAACTTAGCGTTGATGAGAGGTAGCCAAATTGTATTTTGTATTTTAAATTTGTTATGTGTTATGTTTTTATATTTAATATTAGCCCTTATTTTTGTGTTTACATAATTTTGTAGATATTTTATTTACGTTCAATTCAAGTTTCTTTTTATGCTTAACTTTTTAATATTGTTCTCTATATAACACTTGCACTTTGATTACTGTTTTAGCAAAAATAAAAATGATAAGAAAAAATTATGTAAATAAAAATGATAACTTTTTTTTGAAAATTACCTTTTATAAAATTAATAATTATAAATGAAAAGTTAGTTGTTACTTTTAACTATTTTATTAGAGAAATTTTGTAAATTATGTATTATTTATTACTTAAGGATTATTTTTTCGAATTTTCTAGATTTTATGATTCTATTAAAAAGTGCAATATAGTATTACAAATAAATTTGCATAAACTAGGAAATTGATGACACTTATCATATATTCCACATTACAAATTTATAACAAAAATATATAATATAATATAATAAACACTAAAACATAAAAATAAAAACCTCAAAAATAAAAATAACATCTTTAGGGTTCTCCCTACTCATCATCTTCTTCCTCCTCACTTGTTGCCTCTATTGTTGCTTTCACCTGTTCTGATGACGGTGATCCTAAAATTGTCTCAAAGAGGTTGGACTTGTAAACATATTCCTAACCATGAAACTCCACATCCCAGTACTTGAACATGTTGACTAAGGTTGCGTTGTAGTTATCCTAATGCTAGTATTATATTTAGGCCTAAAGCATCATATGGTCATATCAAGATTACACCCCCTATTTTAATCCTAATAATTATTACATGAAGTGATGTACCAAAATCTCGATTTGATCCACCCTATCTCAGAGGTCTACAACCTGATCTCTTAGCTTCTTAGAATATCTACCCCACTAATGGTTAGGTTGGGTCAGCTAACCAAATCCCTCTCCTCATTCTATGAAGGGGATTTTGATTCACTAGATCTTAGATCTTATTATGGTAGAAGAAGACAAAAATTTCTCCTCTCCTAAGTTCCCTACTACCTCATAATATTCACACAACTCCAAAATTAAACTAGGATGCCATAAACCAATAGAAGTTGACCCCACAAGCATGTTTTGGATAAACAAAAAGATAATTTCCCCAAACCTAATGACCACTTCTTTTTTAATACAATAATTAATAATTGTCCTATCATTTGTCACCTCACTTATATTTTTGCTCTATATAAGCTTTTCATAGATGAAATAAGGTCATACCTTAAACTCCTTAGTGGGAAAAGACAGTAAAATAAATAATTTTTCTAGTATCCTTTTCCACTAGGATTGCAATTCTCTTAAGGTTAAGAACATAAAAATTTATTCATAATCTATGATAGATGCATCAAAATTAAGGTACTCATCAATATCAATTTGATAGTTTGGGGTTCGAAATATTTGTTTTATTTCCACAAGAGTTAAAGGGACCCACTTATCATAGACAAAAACACATTCATTTTAGGGCTCCTTCAGATTTGTGAAGAATTTTCAGAAGATATAGTCATTAGTAGCATAGGGTTAGAATACAAGGAAGACCTAATTTTTCTTTATAATTAATTTTAATATCCACCCCCCCCCCCCCCCCCCCCCACCCCCATTCCCAAATAAAAAAAATAAAGGATCATCAAAGATATGCTCAAGGATAATAAATTTACACACCAAGCTATTGTGTCTCTCTTCTATCACCACACTAATAAACTTCTTAGCATCATAGTACATTGATCCAAACCATTTTTAGGGGGTTGGAATGAGCTAACAATCTAAAGGAATAAACACACAATAAGGTTTTAGATCTCAAGTGATTTGAAAATAATAGAACATTCCTATTTAAAATAAGGCTAGTGTTACAACACAAGACTTTGTAGTGCTGAGGCATTAAGTCAAAATTGATCAAACTAGTACAAGCACTAAGACACTGGATGGGTCTATCTATGCCCAACTTTAGAGTGATTTATAATAGCCTTGATGTAAAGGTCATCATAAACATAACTAAGCTTTATACTCATCACCCTCAAAACCTCCTCTATTGCCATCTTTTTTATCATATTTCTTGTTTTGGTATACCACTCCAAGTATGGCATAAGATTGATGAATAAATGCATGCAATAGTTTAAATAAAAAGCTTTATTCAAAAGGTTCAAATTTTCTAGTGATAGTATTCTATAAGAGTAGCTATTGGAGTTGTGAAAGCCTTTAACATTAGATTTATAAATAAAGTAAGAGTGCTCTAAATATTTGATGATTGCAACTAAAAATATCTAGATGGTAAGGGTAAGTAAGCATGTGTCGGAATGGGGCCCAAGAGGTCAAAGAAGGCAATAATTAGCTCTTAGCCAAGGTCGAGAAGATGGCAGGCCCAGAGCTCATTATCTTCTATAGAGTAAGATGTTATTATGCTGGGGTCACTGAGGTGGAGAATGAGAAAGGGAGCTAAAAATGCCACAATAGCAATGGAGGAGGCAGAATCATCCATGGTATTTCTTTATTGTGAGAGAGCTAAGTTGGTGACCAAGCAGGTGATGAATTAGCTAACCCATAAGACCATTCACAACCATCTAAAGGCTACCATGGAAGATGTAGATACTTTATATGGGCGAACTGAGCAAAATTAAGATAATAGCATCTCAATACCTCCATAGGTGTTTGTACTTTTTTAGTATGTCAATTGCTCATCGTTGATCACCAACTTAAAATAAAATTAGAATGTTCAAAATAATTAATGACAAACTAATGGCAATTTAGATGATAAAAATGTTCAATATATTTTGAATTAAATTTAATTTGAATATTTTTTTATTTTATTAGAAATTTTAGGGATTATCACAATTTATTTTATGATTTATTTATTAAAATATATTTTTTGAATTATTATCAATAAAAAAATATCTTAAATGTATACTTCATTAGTAATAATCATCATATATCTGTAATAAGGCCAAGGGTCTTTTAAAATTATTATTTCCCAAGCAAAAAATTTGGGTGTGAGAAGAAACCCATCGTTGAGAAGCCCATAGATTAGAAGTAAAAAATGGAAGCATCGGAGAAGACTGAGAAAGTATTGGAATCCCGCTTATGAGTAGTAGAGAAGGAGAAGATAGTGGACGCGATGGAGAAGGCTGAGAAAACACCAGAAGCCCACCGACAATAAGTTGAGAACGAGAAGAAATTGGAAGAATCAGAGAAGCCTGGAAAGCACTTATATGAACGGAATCGAGGGTGTCTTATAAGCACTTCCAGTTTTAAAGAGGCCCACCGATGCTCCTTCTATGCGAGCTCCCTCTCAACCTCTAGTTCCAAATTTGATATATTGATAGGGGATTTAAATATATATCACTAGGGTTGTCAAAATTAGGTCAAGGGTTGGGTTTAGATCCAACCTAGAATTGACCTAACATTAGTTGACATGATTCGAACCAGACCCATTTTTTAAAATGAGTCACGTTGTCGGACCCAAACTAGACCCACTTTAAATCTGGGTCAAACCGATATGACCTGCTAACCCTAAATGTTTGTGTGGGGTGTTAAATTTTAAAGGACTAGTCTAGAGGCTAACCAAGAGGGGCGTGAATTAGTTATTTAAAAATTTCTTAATGAAAATAAAATATTTTTTAATATTTTAAAATAAATAATTTATGTGGAAGCAAAACTAATTTTATAATGACTAGGATCAGAGATTTCGACCACAGAACAATTTACAGAATAATGAAAAAAATAAATTTAGAAAACTAAATAGAAAGAACACACCAAAATTATAGTGGTTCAGTAAACTTGACTTATGTCCACTCCTTGAAAACTCCCACTCCAAGTATTACACTAAATAGAAGTGACTCTTCTTTTGCTTCCATAGCAAGACAAAGAAGGCCTTATACAATCTTTGCATCAATCCAATGAGACTGAGCACCTTGAATCCTTTTACTCCCTCATGGAATAAGAAGAGCACCTGGAAATCCTTATTCACCCACCTCATGAAGGTAGAAAACCTGGAAATCCTTTTACTCCTACCTAGAGTAGGTACAAAACCTGGATCTAATGCTGAAGAAGATCTCCCTAGAGCCACCAAGGACCTAGAGAAGAAACTTGAAGAATATGATGAGCACATTTCTTGGAGCAACCTTGTGATTCTCTCCAAAAGATCTCTCTCTCAAGCTCTCCCTCTTCCTTCTCTAGGCTCTCTCTTGGATCAACTCCACAGTAAAAGATTAACTAAAGGGTTAATATATTTACTTAAATAGAGAGCCTCCAAAAGAAACCTTAATTTTTAATTCTGCACAACTGATCATCAAGTATGATCAATATATAATCCAATACAATCGACATATTATCTTGTACGATTAGTAAAAAATAACATTTTCAGCTAGGATGAGCACTTTTGCACTATACAATCATTATAAGTATTTGTACATATCATCTAGTATGATCTTGTGGTTATCCTGGATGATTAGTTAAAGATACAATATTAATCATCAAATATGACATGGGATGATGGGTGGAAATTTACATACTATCATGCAACCCTCTCAGGACATCTAGTATAATTCTCCTAGATAATTAGAAGAAAATTCAGGTTTTTCATCTTGAACTATAAGAGATCATCCTACAATTAGATCATCCAGTATAATCTTAGTGGATCATCCTGTATGATATAATTGAAAACTTTAACCATAATTATTCCCCTAATCAATGGTTCAATTTAGGCATGATTGTTATAAATCATCTAAGACGATGTAGAACATCTTGTACAATTAGAACAAAATTTAAATTTTAAAAAATTACCCAAATTCTGATTAGCAACTATTTTTGAACATCTAAGCCGATCATCCTTGACAATATAGATCATCTAGTATGATTAGTTTAATAACTTATAATTAGCATGGATGCCCTAAATAGTGTGTTTCTATTTTAAACTCATCATCCAGTACAATTAAAAATAATCTTATAAAATTATGTCAAAAATAGTAAATTTTTTAACTCACTAAATTTCTCCCTCTTAGTGTGTTTGAGGAAGGTGTCTTAGCTTGGGGTCCACCATATTCAAGTTTTGACTCAAGAAAGGTAAAAAAATATATTGAAATGAAATAACAGGCAGACTCAACACTAATCTACCTAATCTTTAGCTGATTTGCATTGCAAGTGATCTTTGTGGAACTAAAAGATTAGTAAGCAAGAAAAACAAAATAGATATGAAATAATGGTAGTGGTAAAAAAATAGTAATGTTTGTTATCATCAAAATTATAGTATTTGGATCTAGATTCAAAACAAGCTCCCTTTTTTTGATGATGGCAAATTTTATTATTAAAACTTTTAGACCAAACAAGGAATATATATATATATATATAACTAAAATAAAGAAAAAATGAGACATAAAAATACAACAAGGTAAATTCCACTAAAAATAAAATCAAGCAACACACTACTCCTGAAAGTTTGTTAGGGATGTTAGGCCCTTAAGAACTAGCCCGAGGCTAACCAAGAGGAGGGGTGAATTGGTATTTTAAAAATCTTTAAACAATAAGAACAATTATCAAAAACCAAAGTCACTATAGAAAAACAAGTGCGCAAAATTAAAATGCGGAAGCAATAAAAAGAACACAAGGGTTTATAGTGGTTCAGTCAACTTGACCTACATCCACTCTCCGGAGGTGCCCTCCGAGTATTGCACTACCAAAGTGACTCTCCTTTAGCCTCCACAGCTAGGTAGAGAAGCCCTTACAAAAACCTCCTTTTCGCCAACCCCGGCGAGGTAGAGAACCCAACTCCTTTTGCTTCCTCCTGAAGCAGGCAGAGAACCTCGATCGATCGCTGAAGCTTACCTCTCCCAACCTTTCCAAGGACAAGAGACTCTAGTGGAAGAAGAAGTGGAACAATGCTTGGAGCAACCCTTGTGAATCCCCCTCACAAGCTCCCCATCACAAGATCCTCTCTCTATCTCCTTCTCTCTCTCTTTCCTCTAGGCTTTCTCAGGTCAAGACAACATCAAAAGACTCTTTTTGCATGAGAAAATTTGGGTCCTTTAAATAGAATTTCAAGAACCGACTTTATCGTCCTAGCTGATCAGTAAAAATCGTGGACTATCGTCCTAAACATCACCCAGAATGGGGGTCTGGACAATTCAAAATTAGCTTGATCGTCCAAGATGATCTCAGGATCGTTCTAGCCGATTAATTCAAATCAGAAGAAAATTTTCCAGAACATTGCCCTGAATTTTATCTTGACGATGTAAATCGTCCAGACGATCGTCCCGGCCGATCCTGCGAACGTCCTGGACGATGTGATCGAATAAATCAGGCTTTAATGCTTCCGTAATTACCATATCAATTTAGGCATAATTAAGTTAGATCATCTAGGATGATGTGGATATCGTCCTGGCCAATTTCCTAAAATAAAGAATACCTAAACTAATCATAGCGGCTGATTCTTTCTATTTTGAGCCTATTGACCTGGCCGATACACGTATCGTTCAGGTCGATCGGCTAAAGAAGGTTGTATTAACAAGATCCCCTGATTAGGGTTTCTATTTTGAACCGGATCGTCCAAGACGATATAAATATCGTTAATATCGTCCGGGACAATGTGAGTAAAAATCAGAGAACTCTAATTTAGACAGAAAAAACTCTTAAGTGTGTGTGTGTAGGGTCACATAGCATCAGACACTTAAAAGGTTAAAATTTACACAAGAAAGGGAAAAAATTACAAACTGACTCAGACCTAGTCTACCCAATCTTGAGCTGGTTCTGATTGCCGTCTGATCTCTTGGCCCTAAAATATTAGCAATCAAGACATTTATTTGCTATCATCAGAAACAAAATTCATAGATTTGCAACAATCTCCCCCTTTTTGAAGATGGCAAATATAACGACGATTGATTCTAAAGTAGCAAAAAGTTTTTAAATTTCAGAATAGTACAGGTACAAACATACTACTCCTCCTTTTTTACATCTCAAAAAGGAGGTGGGAATTAAAACAATCTAGAGCAACTAAAGCTAAAAGTACAGAAATAAATAGAGAACGAATAAACAAAAAAAAAGCTACAGCAAAACAAAATCTAAGACTAGAAAGGAGAGGGGCCCTGATCATCAAACAAAGGTGGTGGTGGTGGTGGTGGCTGCTAAAATTAACTAGTCATGGCAGCAAACTGTGATCCAAACCAGTGTTGCGGATCTATGATTTATGATTTTGATGATAGCAAACATTCTTATTTCTCTATGACGACCTTTTTTACTAACATTTCAGGTCCACACGATCAGACAACAATTTGGAACCAGCTCAAGATTGGGAAGACTAGGTCTGAGTCAGTCTGTACATGTTTTCCTTTCTTGAGTCTATTGTATTTAGTGTGGCTCTTGATGTTTTGTAGATTGGAAGCTTTTCTGTTGTTCCCTAAAGATTTCTATTTTTGGTAACATTGTCCGGGACGATATTTATATCGTCCTAGAAGATCAGTCCAAAAGCAGAAACCCTAATTAGGGCATCCTCATTAAGGCATCCATCATAAGTTGATCGGCCTGAACGATACTTGTATCGGCCAGGACGATAAGCTCAATTCAGAAAGAGTCAGTCTCCATAATAAGATTATGTATTCATTATTTTAGGAAAACGGTCAGGACGACATACGCATCGTCCAGGATGATCTAACTCAATTATGCCTAAATTGATCTGGTATCTTTGGAAAGCATTAATGGCTGATTAATACGATCACATCATCCGGGATGATCGTAGGATCGGCTAGAAGGATGTCATGGATGATTTACATCGGCCAGCATCTATTCTGGGTGATGATTAGGATGATTGAAATTAGTTTTAAACTAATCATCCGGGATGATCTTTAGATCGGCCATGATGATGTAACCAATTTTCTTCTAATCATACCAAATCATCCCAGGCTGATGAGCTTAATTTGTACTAATCGTACAGGACAATATTTATATCATCCTTGATGATAATATCGACAACTTGTATTAAATAGTTCATTTTGAGATCTTCTATTTAAGCTTGACATGACACTTGTAAAGTGTCTTTGGCAGCCATTATAGCATATTTCTTGTTGGGGAAACTTGAAGAGAAAGCTTGAAGGGAGTGAGGAACGGGTGAAGTCTTAGAGGGGGAGAAGATCCTGTGAGGGGGGACTCGAGGGAGTGTGGAGGGGGATTCCACACGGTTGCTCCGGCAGGCTTGCTTCTTAATACCACCGGATTTAAGGCTTGTCTCGAGGGAAGTTCACCAAAGAAGAAGATCTCTTTGATGTCAAAGGATCCAGCGACTCCACTACACCGGGGAAGGTGGAAGTGATTTTGTAAGGGCTTCTCCGCCAAGCTGTGGGGGCTAAAGGAGAGACACTTATTTAGTGCAATACTTGAAGGGTGCCTCCAAAGAGTGGACGTAGGTCAAGGTTTGATATAACCATTATAAATCCGGTGTGTTCTTTTCTTATTATTGCTTCAGCATTTTAATTTTCACATCGTTGATTTCTATGTGGTGGTATTGGTTTTAGTTTATGCTTTGCTTAAAGATTCTTCTTTACCAATTCACCTCTCTCTTATTTATCCTTGGGCCAATTCATAAGGGGCCTAACATCCCTAACGAACTTTCAACCAGGCAATGTCCTAGTCATGCTGTTGTTGTTGTGTAGCATAGGCATCAAAATGAGCAATGTCCTTATTATGCTGCTGCTGCTGGTAAGTAACAAAAGTGTAGAATCGAGTCTCCAACAGATCAAATCTCTCCACTAACTGATCTAGCTGTAAGTGTTGGCAAAGAGGAACAGGTCCAGGAACAGGAGCGGGAGCTTCCTCCTCCTCAGCCCCCTGAGCTTCCTCATCCCCTGGGTGGCGATAAGCACTATGAAGAACTTTGAATGAATTGTTTGAGTAAAGAGGTGGCGGATGGTTGGGAGGAGCAGGATATGGAAGATTGTACTTAGTTTGCATAACATAAGTAATGAGGTGTCCTAGAGCAAGATTGGATTTCCTCTTATGTCCTGGATCGCGAATTGATATCAAATGATCGATGTACCAAAAAATCATGTCAATGGCATTAAAATCTCAATGGGCCAGAATGTAAAAGGTAGTAAAAGAAAATAGTGGAGTGATGTGTACTCGGTCTTCAGCTTTTGGAATGATTGAAGTGTGAATGACATGTTGGATTGTCCTAGCATCTTTAACTAAAGAGATAGTATCTCCAACATGAAAGGGTGAGTTGGTGTGGCGTAGAAAATGATTTACAATGGACTAGTTATAGTCAGGATCATAGACAATTATATGCAGCTTATCCCCGGTGGTGGATAGCTGCAAAAGTTCAGTACAGTCTTGTTATGTGATTTTGATAGGGCGTCAATTCACATAGGAGGTGAGGGTGGTGTAGGAATTATTTATGCAGAGGTTTGCAAAAAATTTAAATATAAGCTTAGAGCAAAAGGGTACGACCAGGGTAAGAATAAAGCAGAGCGAGGTATGGGCAAAAAGGTCTAGTACCGGATAAGAAAGGTAGGCAGGATTGATCATTCTTAAAAGAGTAATGTTGCATTCCTTATAACGGTGGTAAGCAACTTAATCTTTTACTTCTCAAAAATGAGGGTCCAGAGTTTCCCTCGAGGAACTTCCCGACGCCTGACAAACATGCTTTCCTCCAGCCATATTAAGAAAATAGTAAGTAAATGATTAAGGGAAGGAAAGATTTGTGAGAAGAACCAGTGGTTGGAGGCCTGAATTTAAAAGAAAGGACAAATCATCTAGGACGATCATATAATCGTCCAAGATGATGTGGTTCAATTATTACGTACAGGCCGATTGGTCAAAAAGTCGGTCCAATTATCCAGGCCGATCAGTTATCGGCCAAGACGATTATACACAGACGATCGTCCTGAGGAGTCAAGCCGGACGACCGTTGAAAAAGCAGATCATCCAGGCCGATTAGGTGGATCGTCCAGAATGATACGCAATAATTGATCTTACCAGCCAAATTTAAAACATTTTAAATATGTGTCACGTGTATCGGCCAGGCCGAACAGTGGATCGGCTAGGTCGATTGTCCAAAAATGGATAGTCCATGCCAATTTTAAAAATAATAAATGTACTAACATGTGTATCATCCAGGAAGATTAGGTGTATTGGCCAAGACGATTACCATAAAGGCATCGACTAGGACAAAATAGAAATCGATCACGACGATAAAAATGATTGAAGCAAATGACGATCATATCGTCCAGGATAATATGGGATCATCCGGGACGATTAATTACACCAAGCTCAGAAAAGTTCAGCATATGAAATTTTGAGGAGAAATTATCATATCATCCAAGATGATAGAAATATCGGCTAGGACGATCTAACAAAAAGTTGGAAATCAAAGGACAGATGGAGATGATTAGAGAAAGCCCCAAAAACTAAAAAAAACTAAAAACTAAAAACAATAAAATAAAAAATAATAAAAACAATCAAAGAAAAATGAAATTTTTTATTTTTAATTTTTCTTTTTCTTTTTTTAGCAAAGCTAGCATTTGAAAAAAAATGCCCAAATAATTAAATTTTAAAGATTTAAAATATCAATGAGTTAATAATGTCAAAATCTAAAAACGGTAGAATATCTAATCCTATTCACCCTAGCTCAGACTTCTTTCAGGGTACAAATTGTCTTTTGAAAATAAAAGGCCTAACTCAGGACAAACAATTTGGGTAAAAAGAAGATCCATTTAAAAACTTGGTTACAAAGAAAATATCTTAGAAAATAATATATCAAAGCAATTTGTCTCAATCATGAAACTTGAAATCAAGGCTTTGAAAATATCAAATAACACATGAGTTCATCTAAGTTTTAAATGTTTTGAAAGAGATGACAGCTTGCATTAGTGGGCTCAATTTATGCCTCTTGTCACTTTGATTGGCTCTTTGAGCATCTTTTGATTTTGATACACTTTTTTATAATTTTTTTTTCAATTTGGCGTCATTGGCCATTCCCCTTTTTTTGTTTATTTTTGCAAGCTAGATTCTCTTTATCAAACTCTTAAAAAAAGGACTCTTAGTTGTGAGTATATCTTCTAGATATTAGAGAAGAGAATCTCACTCTCTAACATAGGGAATAATAAGCCACAAAATTGAATCAAATCATGTGATAAAAGCAATGGCAAGATTTCAAGTAACTTGAAAGATATATAAAAACTTTGAATATTATATATAAGGTAGATTATTATAATCAAGATAAAAAGATCTTAATTTCAAAAACCAATTGTTAATATGGGATAGACTTTTGTTTAGAGAAGAAAATTATACCACTAAAAGAGGTTAGAGGGAGGAAAACCATCAACGGTGTTTTCTCCCTTTAACCGATTTAGAGATGCTAATCACTAGCCATAAATCTCAAAAATTTAAGAACAAGGAAAAGTCATTATAAAGAAAAAAAACAAAAGTAAAAACGTCTAGAACAACTAAACAAAAGCTATTACAAAAGACAAAACATAACAATAATAAAAATGCAATTCAAGAATTTATTAAGCAGCAAGTGTAAGCAATTTTGAGCTGCGAGCCTTCATTTGTCCAAGTATCATATGCTCTCACGAGATCTTTGGTGAGAGCAACTCTGCAAGAATCATCAAACGTCATATTTAGGAACTCATGAAAAGTAGAATGCAATGCATGTGTGCTATGCTTTGAATTATGCAATTTTGGTCTCCACACCCAATCTAAGCTATGGTGAACAATGCAAGTGTGTGAGATGTGTCCTAGCATGCCACATAAAAAAGAACTAAATCCAGGAAAAGGATTTCTTAAATGGTTTGAGTTGTAATGCCTCTTCCTAGGTTTTGGCTTTGGATCAAAAATGGGTTTCATCAAATTTTTCTTAAGTGTATCCAATTTATTTTTAAACCTCAAGTTAGTACTTTTCAAAGAATTATTATCAATCCTCAAATTTTGCTCCATTAGTTTAGATTTCTTAAAATCAGATTCAAGTGAGGTGTGTGAAGCTTTTAATGAATCATGCTCATCAATTAATTCAGAATGTTTTTTCTTTAACTCATCAAATTCATCAAGTAGAGCCATGTGATTTGAATCAATCATTGAATGATCTTTGAGAATAATTTTATGCTCTTTTTGTAAATTCAAAAGCTCCAATTTTAAACTAGCATGAGTTTTCTTATGTTTTATATATGATGTATGAATTTTCTCACATATTTCAAATAATTGATCATAGGTTGGCTTACTTACCTCTTCTTCATCACTTGATCAAGATGATCTTCTGCCATTAAGCACAAGTTTGTTGTCTCATCTTCAGGTTCAGTCTCAGATGAGTTTGAAGCAGATTCTGCCTAGAACGCCTTTTAAATTTTCTTCTTGTCCTTCCTGAAATTGGGTTTTTTCTCTCTTTTCTTTGCTTGAGTGATCCTGAAGTGTAGGACAATCAGCTCTAACATGTCCAAGCTTCCTGTATTCATAGCAAATCAAGTCATTAGAACTCTTAAAATCTTTGTTATCTTTACCTTTTCTCCAATTTTGATGATGCTTTTGCTTCTTCCTTAGAAAGTTTTTTAATTTCCTAGAGATGAAGGCAACTTCATCGCTTTCAGACCCAAAAGAGTCAGAGTTCATGTTGTTGGCCTTAAATGCCACAGTTTTCTCCTTTCTTTTCTCACCTGCATCAAGATTTATTTGATTCACTCCTTGCTCGTAAGCAATGAGTGAGCCAAGTAAGTTGTCAATCGAATAAGCATTTAAATCTTTAGATTCAATAATTACAGTGATTTTAGCATCAAAAGAGGAAGGTAAGCATCTCAAGATTTTGTTCACTTTTTCATAAATTGAAAGTTCTCTTCCTAAGGCATGCAAAGAAGTTATAATTTAAGTAAACCTTGTATACATATCAGAAATTGATTCAGAAGGTTTCATACGAAAAAGTTCGTAATCATTGAATATGCAAACGAGATTGCTTAACTTCATTGGTTCCTTCATAGGTAATGCACAATCTATCTCAAATCTCTTTTCTAGTAGAGCAAGTAGAAACACGCATGTAATCTTCCGATTTTAAACCACAGAAAAAACAATTCAAACATTTCTCATTAAGTTGTGCTAAATCTCTTTCATCAAAAGTCCATTCAGTAAAAGACACTTCTGCTTTAATTCCATTAAGTTCATGAGAAGGTCGAGTATATCCTTTTTTAATAAGAATCCACATGCGATAATCAGCTGATTGTAAAAAAGTTGACATGCAAGTTTTCCAAAAATTAAAAGGAAGATTGTTAAACAAAGGCGAACGAGTAATAGAATATCCTTCAGTTGTATTATAAATCCCAAAGTTAGCCATGGATCAAAATCAAAATGTTTTTAAACTCAGTTTTTATGATCCCCACTCTGATACCACTTGTAAGTTCGTTAGGGATGTTAGGCCCTTAAGAACTAGCCCAAGGCTAACCAAGACGGGGGTGAAATGGTATTTTAAAAATCTTTAAACAAACAGAATAATTATCACAAACCAAAGTCACCACAGAAAAACAAGTGCGGAAAATTAAAATGCAAAAGCAGTAAAAAGAACACAAGGGTTTATAGTGGTTCGATCAATTTGACCTACGTCCACTCCCTGGAGGCGCTCTTCAAGTATTGCACTACCAAAGTGACTCTCCTTTAGCCCCCACAGCTAGGCGGAGAAGCCCTTACAAAAACCTCTTTTTCGCCAACCTCGATGAGGCAGAGAACCCAACTTCTTTTGCTTCCTCCTGAAGCAGGTAGAGAACCTCGATCAATCGCTGAAGCTTACCTCTCCCAACCCTTCCAAGGACAAGAGACTCTAGTGGAAGAAGAAGTGGAACAATGCTTGAAGCAACCCTTGTGAATCCCCCTCACAAGCTCCCCCTCACAAGATCCTCTCTCTCTCTCTCTCTCTCTCTCTCTCTCTCTCTCTCTCTCTCTCTCTCTCTCTCTCTCTCTCTCTCTCTCTCTCTTTCCTCTAGGCTTTCTCAGGTTAAGACAGCAGCAAAAGACTCTTTTTGCATGAGAAAATTTAGGTCTTTTAAATAAAATTTCAAGAACCAACTTTATCATCCAGGATGATAGGAATATCATCATGGCCGATTAGTACAAATCATGGATTATCATCCTGAACATCACCCTGAATGGGGGTCTAGACGATTCAAAATTAGCTTGATTGTCCATGACGATCTACGATCCTTCTGGCCAATTAGTTCAAATCAGAAGAATATCGTCCAGAATATTGCCCTGAATTTGATTTGGCCGATGTAAATCGTCCAAACAATCGTCTCGGTCGATCCTGTGATCGTCCCGGACAATGTGATCGAATCAATCAGCCTTTAATGCTTCCTTAATTATTGATCAATTTAGGCATTATTGAGTTAGATCTTCTAGGACGAAGTGGATATCATCCTGGCCAATTTCCTAAAATAAAGAATACCTAAACTGATCATGACGGCTGATTCTTTCTATTTTGAGCCTATCATCCTAGCTGATGAAAGTTCGATGGGGATGTTAAGCCCTATGAACTTAGTCCCAAGCTAACCAAGAGGGGGGGTGAATTGGTATTTTAAAACTATTTTCACAAAGAGAGAAAATTGCATAAACCAAATCACACCACAAAAATAAATGCGGAATTTAAAAGTGCGGAAGCAAGAAAAGGAACACAAAAATTTATATTTGTTCGGTCGACTCGACCTACGTCCACTCCTTGGAGGCACCCTCCAAGTATTGCACTACTAAAAGTGACTCTCCTTTAGCCCCCACGGCTAGGCGGAGAAGCCCTCACAAGTACCTCCTTTTAGCTACCCCGGCAAGGCAGAGAACCTACCTCCTTTTGCTTCCTCCTGAAGCTGGCAGAGAACCAAAACCAAAAGTAAAACTCCTTACCTCTACCGACCCTTCCACGGATGAGAAACTCTAGACGAAGACGAAGCAGAGCGATCCTTGAAGCAACCCTTGTGAATCCACTCGTAAGCTCCCCCTCACTAGATCCTCTCTCTCTCCTCTCTCTCTTTCTCTCCTCAAGGTCTTCTTAGGTCAAGGCAGCAGCCAAAGTTCTTGAAAAACGTTGGACAAGAGCTCTTAAATAGAAGAGCTTCAAAAGAGCTCATTAATTACAAGTTGCCGACAATATCGTCCAGGCCGATATGGACATCGGCTTGGTCGATCAGTACAAATCAATGAAGATCGGCCAGAGCATAGCCCTGGATGCAAAGCTGGATGATTGAAAATTGGCTTGATCGTCCAGGCCGATCTCACGATCATCCCGGCCGATCAGTTCAAATCAGAGGAAAATCGTCCTGACAATAGCCCTGAATACGAGCTGGCCGATATCGATCGTCCTGAAGTAACTTAAGGTTTTTGACTTGATCGTCCTGGCCGATCCTGCGATCGTCCAGGACGATATGATCGTATCAATCATCCTTAATTACTCCCTCTCTTTCCTGAACAATTATGATATAATTTGTGAATATCGTCCAGGCCGATCCTAGGATCGTCTTGGCCGATAATTTAAAAATACAGTATACCATAATTGACTATGGCGGCTACATCTTTCTATTTTGAGCTTATCGTCCTGGTCGATACACGTATCGTCCTGGACGATCTGTTAATATCAGCTGCCTTAATTAAGAATCCTTAATTAGACTTTCTGTTTTAAGCTGATAGCCCAGGCCGATCCAAAAAATCGTCCTGGCCGATATGAGTAAAAACAGAAATTCTAAGTCTCTCAAGTGTGTGTGTGTGGTTACATAGCATCAGTCTCTTTGACCATTACAAGTAGACTCAAAAGGTGAAAATTAAACGTACATACTGACTCAACCCTAAACCTACGCAATCCTGAACTTGGCTCCTTCTTGATCGTCCGATCTTTGATTCCTGAAAAGTTAGAAGCAATAAGCAGTCCAAGAGAAACAGTGTTTGTCAATCATCAAAATATAAGTTATAAAAAATAGATTTGTAACAATCTCCCTCTTTTTGATGATGGCAAACACAAGTAGGAAAAGTTAAAAAAAAAAAAAAACATGTTCATTAGAAAATCATAGTTATAACAGTTTTTTCCTACCACACCCTATCCTACTCCCCCTTTTGTCATCACAAAAAGAGGGTCCAGAAACAACAGAAAAATATCACAAACGACTAACAAGCAATCTTAAAAAAAAAAACAAACAACACAAAGCACAGACTAAAAGAACGAGGGATCCTGATCATCAGATGGAGGTTGTGGAGGTGGCTGCTGAAAGTATCCGGCAAGTGGGTAAACTGAGCATTGAACCAGGCGATGTCCTGGTCATGCTTCTACTGCTGGTGAGTAAGGAAACTATCTAATCGGGCTAAATCCTCAGCGCGGTGATGCTCGTAACGGGCAATGTCCTCAGAGTGTTGCTGCTCCTGTGCAGCAACATAGGCATCAAACCGGGTCTCCCAACGATCAAATCTCTCAATCAACTGATCAACTGGTGAGTGCTGGTGGAGAGGAGCAGGGTCAGGAAAGGGAGCTGGAGCGGGAGCCTCCTCCTCTCTAGCCCCCCGAGGTTCCTCAGGGTGAAGGCGAGTACTGTGAACGGTGCTGAAGGAATTGTTTGAGTAGAAGGGGGTTGGGAGGTTTGGTGGAATAGGATATTGAAGTTGGTATTTAGTTTTAAGGACATAGGCTATGATGTGTCCTAAGGCTAGATTTGGTTTCCTTTTGTGGCCTGGATTGCAAATAGTGGTTAGGTGATCAATGTATCGAAAGATTAGGTCCGCAGTGTTGAATTCCCTATGAGCCATGATGTAGAAGGTAGTGAGGGAAAGTAGAGGGGTGATGTGGACTCGGTCGCCGGCTTTTGGAATGACTGAGGTGCGAATGACATGTTGGATTTTCCTAGCATCTCTGACTAAAGAGCTAGTCTCTCCAACATGGTAGGGTACATTGGTCTGGCAAAGAAAGTTATTTGCCGTTGACCAGTCAAGATCAGGGTCAGAGGCGATTATGTGCAGCTTATCTCCGGTGGTGGATAGCTGTAAAAGATCAACACAATCTTGATTTGTGATTTATTCTTTCTTATATTAGAGAGTGAGTTTCCTTCTCTTATATTTGAAAAATAATCTCATAAGTGAGAGTCTTTAAAAGTTTTGAAAGGAAGCCAGCTTGTAAAAATTGACAAGATGCACAAAATGAGCCAAAAAAAAGAAAAGATGTGCAATGACTGTCAAGTAATTACAAGATACACCAAAATATATCAAAATTTAAAAGATGTGCAAAGTGCGATGGATAATTGAAAAAGAGGCACAAAATGCGCCAAAAAAAAAGCTTCCTTCTCTTTCAAATCTTTAAATCTTAGAATAATTTAAGTGTCACATGATATCTTTAAACACTTGATTTTTGAAACAGAAGATTTTTATTGATTACTTTGATATAATATTATATCAGATATTTTTTGAAATAAAGTTTGAATAGATCACTTTTCTTATCAGATTTTTTTTTTTATGAATTAGATTTTTATTTTAAAAAGAATTTTAATATGTATGGAGTCCGAGTTAGGGTTAATATGATTGGTTTTCTACATTTTCTAGATTTTAGCATTGTTAATTTATTTCTTACTAATTTATAATCCACTCACAAATTATTTCTTACTAATTTATAATCCACTCACAAAAAAAATTTATCATTTACCACAGTTGATCATTTAAAAAATGGTGTTCTTTTGTTTTGATTTATGAGTCTTTTTTATTTCATTTTTTTATTATTTTATGTTCATTTTGTGTTTTTATTTTTTTATTTTGAAAAAATCATTATCATTACTTTTCATATCATGGATACTTTTTTTTGTTAACATCATCCTATACGATCTGAACAAAAATATGCCTCTCTGATCACAATACATCCAATAGCTGATCAGAACTAATTATTAGTGATCGTACTGGACGATTCTCATTTTATCTTGTACGATACATGTGGCAAAAATAGTTGGATGATATGAATGCTATTCGGGTGATCTATTATTACATATCATTATAGACGATACATGTGTTTGTCTTGTACATCCCTTTATTCAACGATCATACAGGATGACTCCTCAGGAAGATCACTCTATTTCTAATCATCCATTATAATATCTAATCATCATAGATAATAAGATTAATTTTTTAACCAATTATCTGGATTACAATATTGAACCTGATTATCTTGGACGATCTCTTGATCATCCTTGACGATAAGGCTGATCCTATATAAATAGCTAATCTCAAGCCTATTCTTCACTCCAACCATTCCTATTCTCTTCTCTCTTCCTCAAGCTTTAAGTTCATGAATATGACTGGCGGTAAAAGATCATGTGAACTCATGCAACTCTTCTAAGAGTGTTGTTGATTCTTGCTTTATTGAAGCAACTAATGAAGCTGCTTACACCCGCTATAAATCTGTAGGGATTTATAACTCAAAGGTTGGCAATAAGGAGGTGTTAAATTATCAAGTACTAGAGATCTTTACTCGTACCACTCCTGGCTTCATTCATGCACTTGCTTTCCCCTTCAATTCTAAACATCTTTTTGAATTCGTTGCAAATCTTTGCCTGAATTTTGACTTCACTCCACTACAATCGTATGTTAATAGTCGTCCTGTTAAAATAACCTATCAAGATTTCTATAAATTTCTCCACCTTTTCACCATTGGAGACAAACTTCATATTTTGGCTTTAGATCCTAACTTTAATTGGGGCCCTACAAATACCCTTCTTAGGATACCAATGCTTTCTTTCATGACTCTACAACCACTACCTTACTGAAAGATGCCCAAACCATCTATTATATTCTTCACACCTCTATTATTCCTGAAGCTAGGGTTTAGATTCATTTTACTCCCATCTTGTCAATCACCACCTACTACATAATGACTCATTGAGATTTTAATACCTCTGATCTCTAATTTATTACATTAAATATCTAACCAGCATTAGGGATCTCGTCCATAAAAGAAAGCCCAATCTAGCCTTAGGATATATCATAGCATAAGTCCTTGAATCCAAATACAACCTTTAGTATCCAAGCCCACCTGATCACCTCCCTATTTTTTACTCAAATAGCTCTATCCATGTCTTTCACAACACTCGTCATCACTCTGTGCATGAAAAAAAAGGAAGATCTAATCCTGCACCTGTCTCTATCCACCAACACTCCTAGATCGATCAACTGGTTTAGAGGTTTGACCAATGGGAAGCCAAGCATGAGTCTTGTGTCACCAGGGAGCAGCAATAATATGATCAAGATGTAGCTCGATTTGAAGCATACGTAGCCCAGCCACAACAGCAGCATGTCCAAGAAATAGCCTGGTTTGGCGAGAAGTTTAGCTATCTTTACTATTACTTTCAGCAGACTCCACCTCCACCTAATTAGGGTTCCTATTTCAACTAGTTTGTTAGTTTTTATTTCTATATTTATATTGGTCTTCTATTATGTATTTTATTCCATTTAGTAATTTTATTGTTTCCTCCTTTTTGTAATGCCAAAAGAGGGAGTTGTTGCAAATCTATGAATTGTGTTTTTGATGATATCAAATAAATGTCTTGATTGTTAATATTTCAGGGCCAAGAGATCAGACAGCAATTGGAACCAGCTCAAGATCGGGTAGACTATGTCTGAGTCAGTCTATAATTTTCTTTTTTCCCTTTATTGAGTCAATTGTAACCTTTGAAGTGTCTGATGCAAAGTGACCCTACACACACACACTCACACTTGAGAGTTTTTTCTGTCTAAATTAGAGTTCTTTGATTTTTACACTCATCATCCCAGACGATATTTATATCGTCCTAGATGATCGGGTTCAAAATAGAAACCCTAGTTAGGGGATCTTGTTAAGGAACCTGTCATTAATCGATCGGCCTGGACAATACGTGTATCAGCTGTTGCAAATCTATTTTTCATAACTTATATTTTGATGATTGACAAACACTGTTTCTCTTGGACTGCTTGTTGCTTCTAACTTTTCAGGAATCAAAGATTGGACGATCAAGAAGGAGCCAAGTTCAGGATTGTGTAGGTTTAGGGTTGAGTCAGTCTGTACGTTTAATTTTCACCTTTTGAGTCTACTTGTAATGGTCAAAGAGACTGATGCTATGTAACCACAAACACACACTTGAGAGACTTAGAATTTCTGTTTTTACTCATATCGGCTAGGACAATTTTTTGGATCGGCCTGGACGATCAGCTTAAAACAGAAAGTCTAATTAAGGATTCTTAATTAAGGCAGCCGACATTAACAGATCGTCTAGGATGATACGTGTATCAGCCAGGACGATAAGCTCAAAACAAAAAGAAGTAGCCACCATAGTCAATTATGGTATACTGTATTTTTAAATTATCGGGCAAGACAATCCTAGGATCGGCTTGGACGATATTCACAAATTATGTCATAATTGTTCAGGAAATCAAGGGAGTAATTAAGGATGATTGATATGATCATATCATCCTGGTCGTTTGCAGGATCGGCCAGGACGATCAAGTCAAAAACCTTAAGTTACTTCAGGACGATCAATATCGGCCAGCTCGTATTCAGGGCTATTGTCAGGATGATTTTCCTCTGATTTGAACTGATCGGCCGAAACGATCGTGAGATCGGCCTGGACGATCAAGCCAATTTTCAATCGTCCAGCTTTGCATCCAGGGCTATGCTCTGGCCGATCTTCATTGATTTGTACTGATCGGCCAGGCCGATGTCCATATTGGCCTAGACGATATTGTCGGCAACTTGCAATTAATGAGCTCTTTTGAAGCTCTTCTATTTAAGAGCTCTTGTCCAACGTTTTTCAAGACCTTTGGCTGCTACCTTGACCTAAGAAGACCTTGAGGAGAGAAAGAGAGAGAGGAGAGAGAGAGAGGATCTAGTGAGGGGGAGCTTGTGAGGGGATTCACAAGGGTTGCTTCAAGGATAGCTCTGCTTCATCTTCGTCTAGAGTTTGTCGTCCGTGGAAGGGTCGGTAGAGGTAAGGAGTTTTGCTTTTGGTTTTGGTTCTCTTCCAGCTTCAGGAGGAAGCAAAAGGAGGTAGGTTCTCTGCCTTGCCGGGGTAGCTAAAAGGAGGTACTTGTGAGGGCTTCTCCGCCTAGCCGTGGGGGCTAAAGGAGAGTCACTTTTTGTAGTGCAATACTTGGAGGGTGCCTCCAAGGAGTGGACGTAGGTCGAGTCGACCGAACCACTATAAATTTCTGTGTTCCTTTTCTTGCTTCCGCACTTTTAAATTCCGCATTTATTTTTATGGTGTGATTTGGTTTATGCAATTTTCTCTCTTTGTGAAAATAGTTTTAAAATACCAATTCTGTTTGAATAGTTGCTATTTGAATGATTTATATTTATGCAACTTATGTAGTTTTGATGATTCCAAACATTATTGTTCAAATGTATAGTTATCTTCTAACAATTTTAGAAGATTTGCACTTGCTCTTGTGTGTACTAACATTTCAGGAAAATCCAACTCCAGACTACAATAACTTCAAATCAAATTCAACATGAGATATTACACACACACATAAGGAGATCATACAATTTTATACTGATCGTACGGGATGATATTTATCGTACTGGACGATCCGTCAGTTATCTCCTATAGAGCACATGGAACGAATAGGAACTTGCTCGAAAAAAATTTTCTAAGTCCTATTCGTCCATGACGAAATTCATTATCGTCCCGAACGATGGGTTCTCTGTAAAATTTTTGTCCAGACGAATTTTATCATCGTACGAGGCGACCAGTCCTCTGGAAAATTTTCGTCTAGACGAAAATAAATATCGTACCGGACGATCGGGCCTCTGGAAAATTTTTGTCCAAACGAAAACAAATTATCATCCGTTGCGATTGGTCCTCTGGAAAATTTTCGTCCAGACGAAATAAATAATCGTCCAGGACGATCAGGTCTCTGAAAAATTTTCGTCCAGACGAACATATTTTCGTCCAAACGATTAACCGACTTAAAGCAGTT
>JADPUM010001068.1:0-25000 GCA_016618105.1 Dendrobium huoshanense | reverse complement strand
CCTAGTTTTTTGGCAAGAAATTGCCTCCGACCGAACGTTCCTCTACATCCTTGCACCGGACGTAGTAAAAGTTCCTCCCAATGAAGGGGCTAGATCGTGCTCTTTTGCCCTTCCTTTTTTTTTTTTTTTTTTTTTTGGGACATTTAGGCTATTTAAGGCAAACTCACACACACAACGCATACACATAAACTCGAACCTTGGACCTCTTAGTTGGAAGTCTAAGCTCTCAACCAATAGGCCAAGGGGAGTTGTGTGCCCTTCCTTTCATTTGAAGCACTAAACAGGACACAAAAGAGTGTTCTGTGACTTCTGTCGTATGAATGAACCCTCTCTCTCTCTAGGAACCGGTGGCTTTCTCCCACAAAAAAGAAATAAAAAAAGCAAGGACGGCAACTTACCCTTATTACTTTACTTACCGGGGAGGCCTGATGCGATTTTGCTCTGCTAGGGTTTCTACTCCTATCGCGCTTTTTTCTTCTCCGCCGCCTTGAGGAGGACGCCTCGTCGAGATGTCCTCCTCCGCCGTCTTCCCTCCATTGGCTTCCTCTACCACCTCTTTGGCACCCTCAGCCAAAGATCTTCTTCACTGGAAGCTTCTTTTTTCTTCTCAATCCCCTGTCTCCCACGATTTCTCGAGCTCTTTAGCTCATCACCCGACAAAAAATTTTACGGCTCACTTCACCAAATCTCAGTTTGATGCTGGAGCTCCGGAGTGGTCGCTCTCTCTTGTCGGATATTCGATTGGCAGAAGACCGTTCTACGAAGCCCTTTTGTCTGTGATCAAGCGGACTTGGAAACTAAAAGGGGAGCTTTCTCTTTTAACGCTTGATGATGGGTTCTTTCTTTTGAAGTTTTCTTCTTCGGAAGATTATGATATGGCTTGGTCGGGTGGACCATGGTTCTTCTTCGGTAAGCCATTCATTCTACAAAAATGGTCGCCGGACTTCATTCCTAAACATGAAGATTTTGCTTCCATTCCTCTCTGGATAAAAATCAAAAATTTACCACTCTCTTGTTGGACTCCGGAAGGAATATCAAAGATCGCGAGTTGTGTTGGAATACCTTTGGCGGTGGACGCTCTCACGGCGGCCAAAACGCGCCTCACTTTTGCCCGGGTTTGTGTGCAGGTTTCGTGCTCTAACCCTCTACCTGACAAAATTTTCATTTCTGTTGATGGTAAGATCACGCCGCTTTCTGTTCTATACGACTGGAAGCCATCCCCTTGCTCTTTTTGTGGTTCTATTTATCATAGCCCAGAACAATGCTCCAAAAACCCTAACCCACAGCCACCCCCGGCACAAACTCAGCGTGCTCGGGGTCGTAGCTCCAGCAGAAAGCCGAAAAAATCCCAGCCTCCACCTACAGCCATTCTTAAAAAACCTCCTCTCCCGCCATCTACTACATCTTATGATCCTCCTGTGCTTCCTAGCAATGCCTCATGCTCCTCTCTGCAAATCCCAAATCTTAATTCTCCCCCGGGTGACTTGGGGCTTGTGGATATTCCTCCTCCTTCCGTTGGTCAACCACAACCGATTTTGCCACCTCCTGTCCTTCTCCCCATTAACAATAAATTTGACCTCCTTTCCGTCCATGCCGAGGATTCTCCTGAACATGAACCGAATCTTCAAAATTCTTCCTTGCAGACCACAATCTCCACCAATTCTACCTTACAGACCAACTCCACCACGCTTCCACAACCCACCTCCTCTTCACTTATTCCCTCTGTTTTGCTGGATGTCCCATCTTCCCAGATACATCAAAAGGATTCTTCTGCCCTACCTACTGAAAATAGCCCTACTACCTCCAACTCCAGTTTTAGTACTGGTTCTGTCAAAGAAATCCCGAGCCCTAAGAATACCAGAAGCAAAAATGTCAAAAAGGCTGGCAACTCCAAATCAAAGCATAAATGACCTATCCCCGGATGGCTTCTTGGAATATTAGAGGGTTTAACTGTCCCTCTAAAGTTTTGTCGTGCAAGTCTTTGGTTTCTAAATTTAATTTAGATATGGTGTTTATTTTGGAAGCAAAAGTTTCTTCTACTTCTGTCTCTGACGATTGGTTTAACACCTCTCACGCTGTCTTCCCGGTTGAAGGTTCCTATAATAATTTTTCTTATTCCACTCCTGGTCGCATTTGGATTAAGTGGAATGCTCAAAATGTCACTTTTACTCCTATTTTTACCTCTAGCCAGGTAATTCATGGAGTTGTTAATAATGGCTTTCAAGATGTATGTTGTATCTCTGTTATTTATGCCTCAAATTATGTTGAGGAAAGGAAAAAACTTTGGAAGGATGTCTCGGAACTGGTTAACCTTTCTCCTCTGCCCTGGGCTATTTTAGGAGATTTTAATTGTTGCCGTCTCTCTTCTGATAAAGCTGGGGGTCATACTTTGTCTAACAGTAAGCTTGGGGAACTTAATACCTTCGTTTTTAATGTTGCTATATCAGATTTGGCTTCGGTTGGGCATTACTACACTTGGCATAATCAGAGGTTAGATAATCCTATTCATATTAAGTTGGATAGGGTGTTCGTGAATGATAATTGGTTGTCTTCTTTTCCGAACTCTTACTATATTGTTAGTGATCCAGATATTTCGGATCACTGCCCTATCATTCTTAATCTGGACTCTATCA
Organism: Dendrobium huoshanense; assembly: GCA_016618105.1. Classification (NCBI taxonomy): domain Eukaryota; kingdom Viridiplantae; phylum Streptophyta; class Magnoliopsida; order Asparagales; family Orchidaceae; genus Dendrobium; species Dendrobium huoshanense. The sequence goes on along the minus strand of JADPUM010001068.1, from coordinate 22,367 downwards.
CTAACAATAGTAAGCGCTTCATGTTTAAGAACTACTGGAGCAAATTACCTGCTTTTTGGAATGAGGTTCTTAAGGTTTTTTCCCTCCCAACATCCGGCAGTCCTATTTGTGATCATTATCACAAACTTAGGGAGCTTAAATTCATTCTCAAGCAAAGGAATTGGAATTCCTCTAATTTTCTTAGAGAAGATTTTCATAATCTCTCTCTAGCTCAAGCGGAGGTTTTTTCTAAGCTGCAACAGGATCCTTTAAACCATGCTCTCAACACTAATCTTAAGTCTATTAACTCTAAGCTTTGTGATCTTAAAGCTATATTAGTGGATTGGGCTACTCAAAGGAGCAAGACTAAATGGCTGAAGGCTGGAGAAGATGATTTAAAGTTTTTATATGCTAATATCAATATTAGACATAACTCTAATCAAATTAGAGGTGTGTTGGTGGACGGTACTCTATATACTTCTCAAACTGATATCAATTCTCTCTTCATCAACCATTTTCAGCAAGCTGTTTAACGTAATGCCTCCCTCCGGATCCAATACACTCCCAGCTGGAAATTCTTTACCGGCTGCTTTGCTCAATGGTCTGATTGCTCCTTTCTCTTCTGATGATATTAAGGATGTTATTTTTTCTGCATCCACTCAAGCAGCCCCGAGGCCTGACGGGATCACCTTTGAATTCTACAAAGCTTCTTGGAATCTATTGGGGAATCAGATCTGTAAAGCGGTTCAATCCTTCTTTTCTACTGGTTTTTTGCCTAAACAAGCTAAGAATACGGTTATTGCTCTTATTCCAAAACATCCTCATGCATCCTCTGTTAATGATTATAGACCAATTTCCTTATGCAATGCCTTCTACAAAATCATAGCCAAATTGCTTGCTACTAGGATGAAAACTATCATGCCATTTATTATTCATCCAGCCCAAGCTGGTTTCATCAAAAGCAGAGTTATTACTGATAATATTATTTTGGCTAAGGAAATTTTGGGGCTTTTTAATGCCAACTCCAAAGAGAAGTTCTTTTGTGCTAAATTTGACATTAGCAAAGCTTTTGACTCTGTTTCTAGGAAATTTCTCCTTGATCGCATGCTTGCCAAAGGTTTTCCTCCTATCTTTATTTCTTGGATTAAAGCTTGCATCTCTGATGTTCATTTCTCGGTTTCTATTAATGGATCTCTTCAAGGGTTTTTCAGCTCCACTTCAGGCCTTCGCCAGGGATGTCCTTTATAACCCTATCTCTTCACTATTGTCATGGATGGTTTATCTGAATGTTTTGAAGAAGCTAACCACCTGAAATTTTTCTCTGGTATCCCTTTGGGTAACTTTTCTGCTACTCATCTTTTATATGCTGATGATTTACTTGTCTTCTCCAAAGCTTCTCTGGATGAGGCCTCTTGTCTTAAAGGAATTCTTGGGAGATTTGCGGCTTCTTCTGGTCTCAATATCAACCCTGCCAAAAGCTCAATCCTTTTTTCCAAGAATTTTCAGTTGGGTGTGGAGATATCTGAACTTCTCAATATTCCGCAAATGGACAGACCATTAAAATACCTGGGGCTGCCTATTTTCTTTAAACGGCTGTCCCAAACTGATTATCAACCTCTCATTAAGAAGGTTACTAAAGCTTTGGAGGGTTGGAAAGTAAAACTGTTATCATTTGGGGGAAGAATCCAATTCCTGAGATTTACTATCTTCAACACTATCGCATATTGGATTAGGGGCTCTATTCTTCCTAAGTTTTGTCTGAAAATCTTAAACAAACTTTGCTCTAGATTCTTATACGGAAGAGATATTGCTGCCAGAAAACTTCATCTTATTGCATGGAAGGATACTTGTCTTCCTAAGGCCAATGGTGGTCTGGGATTACCTTCTCTTGATTCATTAGCTTTTAACTTCAGCTGTTCCATGATTAGGAGATTCCTAAATGAAAAAGGGTTACTGTTTTCTTGCTGGAGAAATTTATATGTCTCTCTTTGGTCTCCTCTTCCAAAGAGATGTTCCCCTTATTGGAACCATTTGAGCCATATTGCCCTCCATATTAAACACTGCTTACAGCTCCAAATTCAGCCGAGCTCCTTTTTTTCCTTAATCTGGGATCCTTGGTGCTTTGGTAAGTCTCTTATGGATTTACACGAACTCTAACTTTAGTTGGCTGGAGGCTTTTAAACATACTGCTTTATCTACTATAATCTTGAATGGGCAATGGGTTGTTCCGGTTGGTTGGCCTCACAATATTAAGAATTTGATACTTTCTTTGCCCATTGTGGTTACGGAAACTTCCTGTCTCTGGCAAAACTCTGCTAAAGTATCAAATAAACAATTTTCTAAAGAATTTTTTAGGCAGCATCCGGTGGTAAGTTGGCATCGTTTCATTTGGCACAAGCATTCCTCGATAAGATTCTCATCTTTCGGCTGGCTTGCTATGAATAATGGGTTAAAAACTTCAGATAATCTTATCTGTCGTGGTCTTCAGGTGAACCCGCGTTGCATTTTTTGTCAAGACTGTAGAGATACTATCACTCATCTTTTCTTTGAGTGTGATTTCTCTTTTGGCATTTTGAACCTGCTTATCCCCCAGACTCAAACTCTTTTACTAAGGCCCAACCTTTATCAGATTTTTGATTTTATTAATGATATTGCTGATACTAAAGATATGTTGCACTTCTATTGTCTGCTGATTAACGCCTCCATTTATCACATATGGAGAGCTCGTAATGATAGATCTTTTGGCAACATCCTGGAATGCCACACTACGGTGGCTATTAAAATTAAAAAGGCTCTTCTTGTGAAGCTGGAGAATTGGAAAAATGGTAGTAATCTCAAACACCTGTTGGCTTGACTTCTTTGAGGTTATTTTCTTTGTTTTGGCAACTTTTTGCTGGATGCTGTTGGCTGGTTTGAGGTTATTTTGCTCCATTACCTCTGCTGCTCTGTTTTGTACCAATTCCGCTTTGGTTGGGAATTTGCCGGATGGCTGGACCGCTGATAATATTTTTTGGATCTTCTGGGATCAGCTCTATTACTGGCAGGTTGTTATTATGTATGAGTTTTTTGCAGGACGATGATGACCGCTGCAGCAAAACCCCTTGGACGACCTTTTTAGGCAACCAGGGGTTATTCATTGATTGCCTGATTAACCCAAGAGATTAGCTGCAGTTTTTGCCTGAGTCCTGATTTTTTTGTATACCACATTTTCTTTCTCTTTTGGTTGATATGGGTGGTATAGGTTTCTCTTTCTTGTAATTTTTTCTTTTATCCCCCCAGTTTTTAATTTTGGGGTTGGATTTTCTTACTTGTAAACTTTTTATATTAATAGATGGGCTTAGGCCCCAAATTCTCCCAAAAAAAAAACTTTACTTACCAACCCGACAACCCCCCATTTCCCCTGCCCTAATCGTGAAGAAGGCTTTCGGTGCGCTTGGCTACGTGCAAAATCCGGCGATTTTCACGAGCTAGGTAAGTTTTTTAATTATTTTTTTTTTTATTTTGGGTGTTTAAATGAATTTCCTTTTTGTGTCATACTTAGTTTGTGTGGATGTTTTGAAAGCTTAGGCTTAATTTAGTTGTTTTGTATAAGGTTTGCGTATGTTGAAATGGGGGATCTTTGTGAAGCAAAATACAAAGAAAGAAATGGCGTAGTATTTCGTATTTGTAATGTACAAGTAGGAAATAAAAATTTGTTGTGATTGGGCATATAGTTCTAGTGAATCTTAGAAATATTTTCATGAATAAGCCATATTTGGAGAAAGAGATTTTTTTTTCTCAATTTATTTAGATAAATTTACTTAAAAAAAGTTTTGTAAAATAGGGTATTATACATAAACTTATTTGGATAAATGCTTAGTTAGTTATGATTGTTTCATTTCTTTGAACTAAGGTTTTTAGTTTATGATCGCTCCGGAAAAATCATTTAAATAAAGATGTGAACCTCGCTCTCACGAATTTATGGTTCTCTTTAATTTTCCCGGAGGTAGATTGATTTTAATTTTAAACCATATTTTCCCTAAGAATAATGTCAAGGTTTATTTAGATCTGAGTTCTACTTCCTTTGAGCACAAGCCCTCATAGTTAATTAACCCCCCCCCCCCCCTCCTAACGCATTAGGAGAGTACTCTCGATTAAGGATGAAATATACTTAGCTTCGTGCAATAAGTGTGAGAATGTGCAACAGAGATTTAAATTTAGTTATAGGGGGATGAAGGTACACCCGATCAAGATCACATGGTTCCGTCATCCCAGTCATATCGTGGGTTCAGTCTACCAACACCAACAATCATTGATTATAGTGTCCAGGGAATCTGATTAGCAGTCATGGGTTGTCTCCTCTCAGAGATTCCGAGTAGAATGAAATGGCGATGTGTGAATTTTAGTTTGATTTAAATTTGTTTGGGTTGGAGCTTATGGCTTCCTTAGAAGTTGCCCGTTAATTTGTTTAGTTTTGGGCTTATGGGTCCAATTAGGAGTTTCCCTTATAGTGGACTTATGGCCTCTTTTAGAGATGGCCAAAAGAATTTTGGTTGGGAAGGTTTTATGACTTCCTTAGAAGTTGCCTAATGACGGGTCTTACGACCTAGCTTTGTAAGCTAAGTGGCCCGAAGGGTGGGTCTTACAACCTAGCCCTTATAGACTAGAATGCTTGTAGGTTTGGAGTTTTGGATTTAAGGTTCTTCACTTAGAAGTTTCCTAATGTGCGAGTCTTATTGCTTCACTTGGAAGTAGCTCAAATGTAGGGTTTTACAATTTAGTCATATAGGCTAAGATGCCCAAAGGGATTTTAAGTTTTGGATATATGGTCGTTCGTTTAGAAATTCCCTAAACACATGGGTCTTATTGTTTTGCTTAGAAGTAGCCAAATGGCGAGTCTTACAACTAACCATTAAGGTCATGTATTTGCCTCTAGCATGTTGGAGACAAACTCGATGCAGAGACGATGCAGAGTATCAAAGAAAAACTCTCGAGTAGCCTTTCTATTCCACGACCTACCCAATCCAAATTGAAAATTGCTCATCCAGTGTGTGTGGGTGGGGATGTTAGGTTAAATATTGGATAATAATAAAAAATAATTTTAAATTAAATCTAGGTGTTTGTGGTGGTGCCTTAAAATGTCTCTAGGTGTATGCCTCGCATGAAAAAGTCTCTAGCCTCATCAAAACTGACAAGGCTTAAGCCTTGAGGCACCCATCGCATTTTTAAACCATGTAGAAACCATAAGGAAGAAGACTTATTCAGTTGTTGTAGAGGCCAATGAAGTCAGCAAAGAAGGAAAAATAATGTGACCAATATACAAGGAAAAAAGTAGTGATAGCAACATCAATTTTCTATAGTAGGAATTGTATTATTGAAGCATTGGTAGAGCATGAAGACATAGAGGGCAAGAGACCTAGTTTTTGGTTGACAGTAGAAGAAATGGAAGAAATCTCCCATAGTATTCTTGAGCGTATAAGCAAATGCAAATCCAAAAATTTTATGATTTAATGGGTGGTGTTTCTCACAGAAACAACAAGATTTAGGCAAAAATTGCAAGAGAGAGTGGCGAAAGAGTAAAATTATTAATAAAAAACTGCAAATATAACAATCCAAAAGCAGCGCATATATCATTATAATCCTGCCATAATACTAAATTTACAAAGTGAAACAAATGATTTAAGTAAAAGAAATGTAGCAATCAATTTAGGATAGGGGAAATAAGATTAGAAAAGTTTCTAGGGAACAAGAAACTGACTACCTCAAAAAGCTCTATGACGCTCTTAAAGGAGGAAGGAGAGCATAACATAACCTTGCTGAAATCTCTAAAGAAAGGTGATAGCAATCATTCAATTCATCAAGCTATAAAAGAGAGATAAAATAGCTGGTTTTAGGAATAGAATGACCAAGGTGATTTCATAACATCATTTATCCTTATCTAAAAGAAAACATTAAATCTAATTTAAACAAAAGAGATAAACATCTAAACGTAAACATGAAGTATCAATCTACTATGATATCTTGTGGGACATTGATAGCTATAATGAACAGCTCGATGGTCTACAGAAGTTATTAGTGAATGAGTGGTATGGTTTCTGGTTACGAGGAGTAAGAAGTTCTAGCGTTTTGCAATGAAAAAAATCCCATTTCATGCATTTTGGGGCAAGCAGACTAGCTATATGAGATTTTCATCAGGAATTTACATTAATACAGACAGTAGATAACATTGAAGTACTATCCTCAGAGCAAGAAAGACTAGACGCAAAAAAGAAGTATTCCCATGCTGCTTGAACAACTAGAATTTCGGCCTTCTCAGTTGCCAAGGAGATAGTACCTCTACCCCTTTCAAATAATTCCTTGCAAGACTAAATTTTCTTGCTTTCAGAAGGCCACTACAAAATTCAATTAGCATGTACTCTGTATCTAGAAAAGAAAATGCTTGTTCCTGGAAACAAACCATATCTTGCCACATATTAGCCCATTCACTATCTGATCTACCCGGTTGCCTTCGTCCAAATTTTGACAATATGAGACGAAGAAGCTGTTTCACATTCTTCTCATCTGATTCGGCATTGAGAAAAAAACTGATAGGTTTTGGCACCTAAAAAATAAAGACTTTGCATTATCTGGAATAACTATTGGCCATATAATCCAGGAACAAATAAGTCTATAGTACTTTAAAACAGTCAGATCAAAAGCTTAATCATTTCAATGTACTTGAAAATAATGAAAATCTAGGAAAACGTCAAGCTTAGTAGCGCATCAAAACAAGTAAATTCACACCACTGGCACATCAAAACTTAGTTTAAAAATTTTTTGTCATATTAAAATTGGTATGGTAAATCACAATAGACATTCATTAATAATATGCATAAATAGTACTTCAAGAATACTCAGGAAATGTATTACAGGGTGGAGCAATAGAGCTATGACCAAACATATGAAAGAGCTTATTTGGGAATGGGAAAGAAACATCACCATCAAAACTAAATAGCCGAGTAGGAGGAACTCGACATAAGGGACCATACTTGGATTAAAACATTGAAAGTATAGAAAAGTGGTTCAATTAGGAATTATTATAATTCATTTATCTATTTATACCGTATGGGAACATCAGCTTGCTTGACGTTAAATATATTGCAGCTTATTTGGGAATGGAAAAGAAACATCACCGTCAAAACTAAATAGCCAAGTAGGAGCTTGACATAAGGGACCATGCTTGGATTAAAACATTAATGTATAGCAAAAGTGGCTCAATTAGGAATTATTATAATTTATTTTTGTCTATTTATAGCGTATGGTAACAACAGCTTGTCTAACGTTAAATATATTGCTTTGGGCTATTAAATGTTTTCTGCATTAGAAATCACAAGCTTATACAGTAGGGCTTGTGTTTCCATTAAAGTACCCATATCATGCTTGGACAAAGTTTCCAGCTTCTACCCCTAGGTTGGACCCAAGCTCAAATTAGCTAAACAAACTTAAACCAAACCTCCCATTTATTTCTATTAAACTACGAGATTGCAATTTGTTCGTAACTAGATTTAGATAAGGAGATTAATTTCATATTCTTTTAGGCAAATATAAATAGAATATCATTATTGGAATATTGATGTCTTATTATTTTTTATTTCCTTTTTAATATGATTATTTTTGTTGTTAGTGAAATTTGTTTTTAGATTAGTGATTTTAAAAAGACTTAAAAAAAAAATTTCACAACGTATGCAAAAATAAAAAAGATGCGCAATTAATCGCAAAATGAAAGAGGCACAAAATTAGCCAAAAAAAAGATGCATAAAGTGCCACAAAAAGAAAAGATGTGCATTGTCACTAAATTGAGATTTATTATTATATTCTTTCCTCTATCATTCAATCTCTAATCTAAATCTATCTAATTAATAATTATATTATACATTGAATTTGAAGTTAACTAATATTCATTTCGTCATTTTTATAATACAACAACAACATCAAGCATTTATCCCACTAGGTGGGCTCGGCTACATGAATCCTTTTTCTTCATTGTGTCTTATTAAAGGTTAAATTCTTGTTTAAATCTAATAAAGAAAGGTCATTCCTAATATTTTCTAACCAAGTCTTTTTAGATCTGACTCTACCTTTCTTAACATAAGTCAAATCTAATACCTCTACTCTCCTAACCGGGTCATTGGAAGGTCGCCGTTTTATGTGACCAAACCGTCTAAGTTGACTCTCTATAATCTTATCTTCTACTGGAGCTACTCCAACCTTTTCATGTATATGCTCATTTCGTATCCTATCTCTAAGGGTAAAGTCACTCATCCACCTGAGCATCCTCATCTCTGCCACACTTAACTTAGTATTATGCTTTGTCATTTTTACAAAGTGTGAGAGTGTTTGTGAGAGAGTTCTTACAAATTTGAGAGTGAAAGATTCACAAGGTTACTTAAAGGTGAAAATCTTTTTGTGTTCTTTGTAAATCTCTTCATTACTTCTTAGAAGGCGCTATAGGGAAGATCTTTGAAGAAGGTCCAATTCTCTTCCGACATCAAGAGGGTGTGCAAGGACGTCGGTTCTCTGCCGACACCAGGAGGGTGTGAAAGGACACCGGTTCTCTGCCAACACTTGAATAAGTATGAAAGGATGATGGTTCTCTATCGACACTTGGAGAATGTGAAGGATGATTGTACTCTACCGACACTTGGAAGGTGTGAAAAGACGACGGTACTCTACCACATTGGGGATTGATAAAAGAAAGGGTAATTGTAAAGGCTTCTCTGACTTTCTGTGGGGGCAAAAGGAGAGTCACTTTGGTAATAGTGCAACACCTAAAGAGGGAGTCTTCAGGGAATAGATGTAGGTCTTCTTCGACCGAACCACTATGAATTATTTTGTTTTTTTTTTTTTTACATTTCCGCATTTTATTTCAGTAATTTGTTATTGTGGTTGAAAATTATATTTTAAATAAAATCAAATTATTTTAAAATTATTAAATGGTTTTCTTAAAATTCTAAGAAGTTTTTAAAATTACCAATTCACCCCTCCCCCCCCCCCCCCCCCCCCCACACACACACCTATTGGTTAGCCTTGGGACAATTGCATTACATCTAACAAAGCTATATGAACTTTTTAAATTATTCTTAAAAATATAAATTTAAATTAAATTAAATTAATAAAAAATAGGCTAAGGCGGTCCTCACTAGAAATTATTCATTCTATTTAATGTTTTCATAATTAAGCTAGAAAGAATTATTCTAAGCAAAAGAATTTATATTTTAAGTTACATCTTATATGTAATCATATAAATATTAATATTTATCTTGTGTGTTTGTGTGTGTGTGTGTGTGTGTGTGTGTGTGTGTGTGTATATATATATATATATATATATATATATATATATATATATATATATATATATATATATATATATATATATATATATATTATAAAAGTGGCTTGAGTTTCCAACCATAGCGAACAGGGTAGAGGAAGGTTTCATTCATTAAAGAAGCGTTGGGGATAGGAAAGCTTTGTTCTGAATGGGGTCATTCTGGTGAAAGAGCTGGATGCCGAGGAAGAGGAAGAAGGTGATTTAAATGCATCCAATGAGGTAGGAGGTGGACATAGTAATGTGATGATTGGGAGTAGTGATCCAAGGATGGAGAATGGATTGCATGCATTCTATATACTGAATACTTGCAAGGTAAAATCTTTGATGAGATTTTGTACCCATTTTTGCTTGGTGAGAATTAAATGTTTTGGGAATTCTATGGGATCTGAGAGGTAGAAGATGAAAGCTTTCAGCTAATTGCTATCTTGCACCGATACACCTACTTATGAAGGTGTGTTGTATCCGATACACCGATACACGGATACGCCTCTGATACTCCACCGATACGTGTCGGATACGCCAAAGCCGTATCCAATTAAAATACTATTTAATTTCAAAAGGATACGCGTATCTGATACGCGTGTCCGTTGAAAAACAAAAGAAAAAGACGTGTCATATTTACTTCCGTGGTTGCGAGCAAGATTCTCTTATTTCCGAGATGGATTTGAGTCTCTTGATGATATGAAAATATTAAAAATTACTAATCTTTCACTTGATGATCCTGAATTAGAAGATATGATATTTATTGAAGATGATATAGAAGTTCAAAGACAAACCAATGAAGAAGATAATTATATCATTCCTTCTATTGAATTGTTGAAACTTCATGTGCTAGATAATTTATGTTTATGCTTTTGTTGTTGTATTAGACATTTAATGCTTACTTATATTTTGATATTATAAGCTACAAGGCCACAAATGATGTAGTTGTCATTTTTTTTTTTTTTGTAATTTCAAATATTATGCTTTGGTTGCTTTCTTAATTTTTATGTATGATTTATAAATTATAATGTCGTGTCCGTGCCAAACCCGTATCCTGTATTTTTAAGAATTGACGTGTCCCGTATCCGTATCGTGTCGTATCCGTGTCGCCGTATCCGTATCAGTGCAACATAGGCTAATTGTGTTGATTGACTTAATCTTTTGATTGCTTAATTCATTGATGGGATCAATATTTGTGGAATTGGGAATTGGGAATAGAATATTTAATAAACTTTAAATATTTTATTTATCTGAAATGTGTTTTGATATTTTTATCTTTGTAATTTGATGTGGAATATATATTTTGATAATGATTTACATTCAATGAACTTTCCATTTTTTGATTTTTTTTTTTTTTTTGCAATTTTTGTGCTATACCGTTTTACAATCAACTTGAACATGAATGATTATTTTTAAAGAAGAATGTAAACATCAAGTTTTGCAAGCATAATACAACATGAACATTAATTTATTACTCAATTGTCATATATGTCATTAATTAATCATCATTTTCATCTCACTCTTATTTAATAGGCTAAACATTTGAATTATCAATAAATTTAATTAGCAAAATAAAATTTCATTTAAAGGTTGAGGGTAGATATTCCCGTTCCCAAAAAATATATATTATTTAAATCAACTAATTAACTCCTAATTAGGCCTCAATTTGCTTTTCCTGAACCGTGAAATGGTCGCTTGAAGCTGACTAAACGGACAATGGTCGAATCGACCAATGTCAAAGCCATGAAAATGCCCGGTTAAGCCTCCATTCTTTCAAGAAGCGTTGGAAACATGAAAGCTCTGTTTCAAATGGGATCATTCAGGCGAAAGAGCTGGATGCTGAGGAAAAGGAAGAATGTGATTTAGATGCTTCCAATGAGGAAGGAGGTGGAATTTGTAATGTCATGATGGGGAGTGGTGATTCAAGGTTGGCGGATGGATTGCCTCATGAATCATTATAAAATGCCAGGCAGTTTGGATATAAATGTATTGTATAAAATGTTCTGTTATTTGTGCTTGCCATTTCTTTTTGTTTTATGTTTCTTGTAGGATTGTAATAGTGCAGGTATTTTAGCTTCAGAATTTTTTGCAAGAAAGATGGGGTCTAATTAATATTACTTGATTTTTTATTTTTATTTTTTGATCCTGGCTACTTGCCAAATATATCCTCAAAAAGATAAACTAGGTGAACATGATGGGGAGTGGTGAAAAGTCCTTAAAAAAATAAACTAGGTTTCATTATACTCAAATATATCCTAAGCTTGTTAGGTGAACATTAATGACATTAATTAAATTAATCATTAATTAATTTGGTTCCAAATTCTTAAAGATTTCATATTAGATCATACTTGATAGATGTTGAGAGTATCAAGATCTTTTGAAGTCATTTGGAAGGTTATATAACAAGCCTTGATCTTCTTGTAAATTAGACTTGACAAGGAGGAGAAATTTAGAAATTCATGAATAATTCCATAAAAATCATAAAATATAAACTAAATTGTATAATATCTTAAATTTACATAAATAAAATATAAAAATGAAAAATGATGGGAAATGGAAGAATCAATATTGACATGTTCGTGTAGTCGGCAAGACCATATTCGCCGGATAATGGAGATCGGAAAGAACTGTAGTCGGGTTACAGTAATAGGAAGGATTGTAGTCGACGGGCAACAGAGGTTGGAAAGACAGTAGTCTAGTGACAGATGTAGGAAAGACCGTTGTATAGCAATGAAAGTCTGAAGGATCGTAGTAACCACGTGATCGAGGTCAAAATTACTGTTATCTGGCGACGAAGGTCAGAAGGAATGTAGTTGAAGGGCAATGATGGTCGGAGGGACCATAGTCGATGAGCGAAGGAGGTCGATGAGCAAACATTGTCAAAGGGACCATAGTCGACAGGCATCGGTGGTTGGAGGGACCATAATTGACGTGCAACGATGGTTTAAGGCACCGTAGGTGGCAAGCGACAAAGGTCGGCGGGCGATAGAAGTCAAAGGGACTGCAATCAGTGGACAACGATAGTTTGAGGGACCATCGTCAGCAAACGACGGTGGTTAGAGGGACCATCGTCAGCAGGCGACGATGATAAGAGGTAGACTCGGTGGTTATGGCCAGACGAAGATCCGATATTGATAATTAGGCAGACGTTCAACAGTGGTGACCTGTGGTAAGGGTTTGCCAATGGCGATGTCGAGGTGGAGCTATGCGATCCTTCAAGAACAATAGGAAAATCACCCATTACCGGAGGAATTTTCTAGCGGCTTTCCAGCTGTTAATTTTCCGACAGTTTTCCGATGATTTTCCGACGGAAGACAATAAGACTACTTTTCTGATGAAATTTTCCGGTGGTTTCTTTCTCACGGAATTTTCCGACGACTTTTCAATTTTCCGGCGGAACCTTAATTTAAGTAAAAAGATTTAAATCAAGGTTTTAAAAGGCGAAATCGGGAATCGAGGCGTTTTTTCTAAGCGAGGCGAGGCGTAAGCCTCGAGGCGGATCGAGGCGTAAGCCTCAAAACGATTAAAACAAATTAATTTAAAATTTTAAATAATGACAAAAAATAACAATTATTTGTACTACCAATAATAAAATAACATGAATACAAAAATAAACCAGTCTGTCGGGAGTCCAAGGGGTGATACCAATTAATTCTGATAGCAACCGTGTGATGCAAAGAAAATATCTTATTACAACCCAAAAAAGGAGTATTCCCCCAGCTCATTGATGGGGATCCATTGAGAGTAAGAAGAAAAAGAAGAAGTAGTAGTAGTAACAATAGTTGGAAAAAACTTGAACACAAAGATAGTCATTTTTTTTCAGGTTATGGTGACAATCAAGAGTAATATCAATCACCCTCTTTATTATTAGAAGAGTTCCCTACAAAAAGGCAATATAAGACATACAATCGAAGTTTTTGGTGCATGCGATTGTATGGATTGGGCACATTCGGGCAGATCAATTCAACATTTGTCCATTGAGCTTAAAAGAAGCACCATGGAAAAATTCGTGATTGCGTAAAATTTTTTATTTTCTTCATGGTAGCGAACATCCTCAAATTGCTCCTCGTCCTGTGTTGTATGGAGATAATTGTGGCCCAAGAACCCAAGTCAGATCTTCTAACATTGTCAAAGCAAGCGCATTTATAATGTCAAATATAACGACAATAGTTCTAGAGGAGTCATTAGAGGAGAAAATGATCTTATGAAAATATACATCATGTAAGTCATCAATGGTAATGTCAAAGAAATTTTCATTGCAAGAAATCCTTATGGCCTCAAGGGAATATTGTGGCTTAATCAAGGTGAATAGGGATGGGAGTGATATTTTAGGTTTTTTGACAAAGTTGAAGAGGCAAGGTTGTAGATCTATTTTGTCAGGGGTCACAAGCCATCCATCCTTCGAGCCAAAACAGTAGCGACCATAGGTGTGGCTATCGATTGAGGAGAAGCAAAGGGGGAAGTTGACGACAGGTTCTTCTCCTTTTATGGTAAGTTCGTGGAAGGTGAGTGTTTCGGAAACCTCTACAACATCATTTGAAAGCATGGTTTAAAATTGTGCAATAAATGACACGCCTTATCGTAATGTGGTCCCTTTAAGCCTCAAAGCCTACGCAATAAGTTAAGGTTTTGAGACTTATGCCTCAAGTTTAATGAGGCATGCCTCGCCTCACATTTTTGAGGCGACGCCTCTAATAAAATTAACCTAAATTTTTTTTTTTCAGTTCCGACCCCTAATTGCGCCTGGTGAGATGTCGGCGTATCATCAACATTTAAACACTAGTAAAGGTCGAATGTCAGACGCTGCGTTACGATTTTCAAGTTCCAGCAAACGTTCCAACTTCCAAGCTTTCAATCTGGAGCAATTCCAAGCATTCCCTCAATTCCTTCTCAGATGTCATCACCCACCAAAAAAAGGTAATTTGCTGCCATGATTTCTGATCAGTTCTACGTATTTTATGGTTATACTATGCGTAGGTGTTCAAGGTTTTGAAGTTCTTTATTTTTTTATGCTTAGGCTATGCGTATGCGTGGTGCTTCTCAAAATTTTTAAAATGTTTGTTTAATACTTTGATTCCATCTGATTTTCTCTGTATTTAGGGTTTATGAATTTATGTTAAAATTTGAAATATAAACCCTAACTAAATTTTAAGCACCGAGTACTCTATGTGTATGTTGTGCGTATGTTATGCATACTATATGCGTATACTGTGCGTGATAATTGCTTATGTTGTGCATATATACTGCATGCGTACTTTATACGTGTGTATAATTTGCTGCCATATTTTCTGAAATGTGTGTTCTTGTGCGTATGTTGTGAGTACTCTATGCGTATGTTGTGCGTGAAAGTTGCTTGTGTTGTTCGTATTTTATGCTTATGTTGTGCGTTTTTTTGTACGTATCTTATTTACTTATTCTATATGTTTTTTTTTTAAAAATTTTCAGATATATGTTCATCCAATTACCTATCGATGCTATGTTTCTATTTTTCGATCAATCTATGATAACTTTGCTGAGCAAATTTCTCTTGAAGTCGTGGACACATTGAAATGGTTGAAGATTATACAGTTTTTGCAATTTCCTGGGTTTGAGCAAAATGTCCATCTTATTTATGAGCTGATATCAAGGTGGAACATTTCAAAATAATGCTTTATTCTAAAAGGTGACTACATTCCTTTAACTGCTGATGAAGTGGTCCTACTTACTAGTCTGTCAAATAAAGGAGAAGAAATATCATGGCTTTTATTAGCACATACTTCAGTTACATCATCGAAAATTAAGGCACACATGTTGGAATTGAACAAGCAACCCCCCCCCCCCCCCTCGAGACTATGTTAAGAATGTTTATTATGTATTTATGTTCAAATTTACTTTTTCAACTTAACAACTTCAAAATCCTTCGGTTGCTTCAAAGAATAACAAATAATCCATATGATTTTTTGTCAATAAACTGGGCTAGTTCAATTTGGAAATTTTTAGTTGGAGAGTTTAATAAGGCCTCCTCCAATATTTCAAATAAGAAGCCAGCAGGTTACATCAACGGTTTTGTACCTTAGCTAATTGTGAGTGCTACGTGCTAACTGCTAAATTCATTCAAAATTTTATTAGCTCAATGTGAGTGCTAAAATTTTATTTCATCTTATGCAGATTAGGTTCCTGGAGCATACTTCTTTTCATGCTCCTATGTATGTTGAGAAAAGGCCCCATTTTCTACGATGGGGCGATGATATTGTATATACTACAGCTTCATCAATACTTGCATGCTGCTGGCTACTACCTAAACCCTCAGTATCAATATGCAGAGAACAAGTCTACAAATCCTGAAATAAAGTTGGGATTATATCAATGCATGGATCATCTAATAAGTGATGCAACTAAAAGATCAAATGCTGACTTGCAATTTGTAACTTTTAGGAACAAAGAAGGTTTTCTTGAATTACAACAAGCAAAAGATACAATTGTCAAACGATCTCCAGTTGAGTGGTGGATTCAATTTGGTGATGGGATTCCAGAATTACAGCATTTTGCTGTGAAAGTTTAGGGCTTGACATGCTCTTCATCTGGCTGTGAAAGAAATTAGAATACCTACAACCAAGTACAAACAAAAAGGAGAAATCGCTTGTCGACATTAAGGATAAACTCACTGGTGTATATTATATACAATAGGAGACTTAGAGATAGAAATTTGAAGAAAAAAGGATTAATGGATGATGAAAATCCTTTACTTTGTGATGATGTGGCATCTGATGATGAGTGGTTTGTAGATGATGAAGTTGAAGTGATGCTGTCTGAATTACAAGATGAAGATTTAAATGTTGATTTATTTTATGGTCTTAAAGCATCCACATCCACCACAACTCAAGAACAAATCAAATAATGTATATAAATAATATAGTTTTCTTTTCTTAAACTTTTATTAATGTATTGCACTATTATTCATTATGATATTGTTCAAAAATATTTAGGGAAGATGAAGATAACGGATAATGAGGAAGAAGAAGTTGATTGTGAGATATTGGACTCTATAGGAGAGGGGGAAGAGGAGATAGCAGTTCATCATAATGATGATTCAAATGAAGACCCCCTTAGTGATGAGTGATGACTGATGAGTGATGACAGTGCTGATAACTAATGACTAGTGAGTTCTTATGTGATATGTCTCCCTTATTTATTCTCAAAGATGTGGTAAGTAGCATTTTTATGTTTATATATTATTTACTCATTAGTATATACAAAATTTATTATTTTATGTTTACGCAATTTTTTTATTTTGAGGCTTACGCCTTAAAACGCCTTAAGGGTTATGCCTCGCCTCACAAACGAAAAACGCCTCAATACCCGAATACGCAATTTTAAACATTGTTTGAAAGGAGCAACCATGGGGAGGGATGACATTAAAATTCGAGGAGTGCATAGTTGGCAAGAGTGAAATTCTATGAGGTGTATACAATAGGTAATTAGACGAAGTGTACAATGGACAAGTGAAATGAGATGCAACAGATGAGATCTATAGGTGAGTAGAACATGTAATATTATTGTATTTGCGATGGCAACTTTAGAAGGTTCAAAGTATAAATTGGATAATAAAATGACATCCAAATACATCATGTTTATAGTTGAATCGAGCGACTCGACGAGATGAATTCAAAGAGCCTAATATCACTTAATTAAGACATCTTTAAGGTGCTTAAATGATTAAATGAATGATATATGATCAAGGAAATTGATGTGACCCATTCGATGTAGCACTCCGAATTTACTCCGGACCTTCTCCATGTTGCAAGACATGCCACTCTAAAAAATCTATAAACAGATGTATGCTCTCTTCATCAAGGGGACCCTTGAGCTAGAAATTAGAGAGTGCTATAAGGTTTCAAAGATCTTATATCTCTACCAAACCACTAGTGTTGGTGAACTTTCGTTGATCACCTCTAATAAATTTATGTCGACCATCGCTAGACTGTTGCCCGGCCGCTAACCATCTTTGAACCACCTCCTAGTCACTGACCGTCGTCAAGGGATCCCTATCATCGTCGAAACTCGATCGATCCGATAGTTGACTATCACTAGACCACCGCCCATCCACCAATCATCGTCTGACCTCTGCCTGTTGCCAATTGTCGTTGGACCTCTTCCCAGCTACTTTCCTTACTCATAAATTATAATCGCTCCAACCATCGTTGCGGTCCCTGAGATCACAATCGTCCGTTGACCATCGTTATTGTCGACCACCATTGTCCCCCGAGCACGATTCCTTCGACCACCTTCACCAGTGACCATGGTCTCTCCGACCATAATTGCTTGCTGACAATGGTCCCTTCGACCATCATCGCCAGCAAACTTCGATCCAACTGACCACATTCACTACCGACAAAGGTCGCTTTGACAATCATCGTCGGCTGATTACGATTCCTCCGACCATTGTCACCCACCAACTACCGCCCAACAGATCTTCATCGCCCACCGACTAAGGTCCCTCCAACCACCATTTCTAGAGCTACTACAGTCCCCATGACCACCATTGCTCGTCGACTATGATCCCTGTAACCTCTATTTCCTATCAAATATGTTCCCTTCAACCAATGTCCCCCACTAGTTATACTTCAACCATCGTGGCCCACCAAGTATTATGGTCCCTTCGACCACCTTCATATGATGACTAATTTCCCTCTGACCACTGTCACTCGACCTCCGTGGCACTCTGACCATGGTCCCTCCAATCTTAGTCACTTACTGGCTATAGTCCCTTTGCCCGCCGACTAAGGTCCCTCTGACTTCTATCATCTGTTGACTATGGTTCCTTCGACCATCATCGCCCTCCGAATATGGTCTCTCTTACCACCATCTCCTGTCGACTATAGTCCCTCTGATCAAAGTAGCCCAACTATGGCCCCTCCGACCACCATCATCCTCCAACTACAGCCTCTTTGACCACCATTGGTCTCCAAAACACTAGTAGAATCATTAGTCCTTTCCAGGGGTTCTCACATAAAAATCTTGGTGCTTCTTATGACTTTTGCACCTCTCTCTCATCTGTTAGTGTATTAGATCTTCATATAGAGATAGAATGCTAAATTCTATATCCCTGCACCTTCGCATTAATCATTTAGCAATTATTCAACTTTTGTATTTTAAATCTTTATATTTTGTTTATTCTTGTTCTCAATTAGTGAATTAATTAGTGAATTGTCAAATTAATTGTCAAATTAACAAATAAAAATTTAATGTTTTGTGGATCTATGATTTTTTCGTTTGAAAAATGAATCAAATAGCATCATGTCATTTCTCAGGCTTGCTTCTGTGCTCTTTATTATACAATAAACTATAATAATTAAGTCATTTTTATTATTATTATTTGAATTACAATAATTTCTTGTGGCACTAATGTTTTTTTAAATCCCATTAGATACCTTAATAAAATTTAATTATTAATGAAAAATTAAACATAATATTGTACTGTCAAAATAGATACTTTATTTATGATGCATAAAATAAGACATAAAAAAAAAAAGATTCAAAGAGATTAAAAGCCTAGGGAATATATCCGGTTAAGCCTTTCTCTAAAAAAAAAAGTAAAATAACAATAATTTGTAGCTAATTGTAAATCTATCCAGTTTATCTAATATTGTGATCTACTTCTTCATGAATGGACAGTCCGCCTTCCTTAGAAAATAATTGGCAACAATACTGATATTGCTTTTTATGACATTTATAATATTTTTTTTATATCTGCAGTGTCCTTCAGCCTCTTCGCACTATTGGATTCGTTATAACACACCAGATATAGGATTCCTTTTCAGTTCACAAGATGGACTTCACTGGCCTCTAATGCAAGGGAAATTATTATGTCCAGTCATCTGAACTAAATTTGTGTCCGGATTCCTGCACTTTTTGTGCGCTTTTGATATATTTTTGCAAAAATAAACAACAAATATGCAATTAAAATTGCATATAAGCTATCTTTTTGCAAAAAAATACATCAAAAGCGCACAAAAAGGGCACAAAAAGCGTACAAAAAGCTCAGGGATCCATACACAAAATTAGATCCAGTGACCAGACCTAATAATTTTTTTTCATGAAATTATTAGGTCCGATCACCGGACCTAAATTTGTGTTTGGATCCCTGCACTTTTTGTGCACTTTTTAATGTATTTTTGCAAAAAGACAGCTAATATGAAATTTTAATTACGTATTAGCTATTTTTTTGAAAAAATACATAAAAACCGCACAAAAAGCGCAGGGATTCGGACTCAAATTTAGGTCCGGTGATCGGACCTAATAATTTCCCTGCATCAGAGGCTAGTGAAGTTCATCTTGTAAAACAAAATCCTATGTCTGGCGTGTTATAACGAATACAATAGTGCGAAGAGCATGAAGAACGCTGTAGATATAAAAATATTATAAATGTCATAAAAAACAATACCAGTATTGTTGGCAATTATTTTCTGAGGAAGGCGAAACTATCCATTCATGAAAACAAAGTAGATCACAATATTATAGCAACTGGATAGATTTACAATTAGCCACAAATTATTGTTATTTTACTGTTTCTTTGAGATAAAGGCTTAATCGGATATATTCAATATCCTTTTAGGCTTTGTTTGGGATAGATTTTTTGCTGCTTTTAAAAACAGCTTTTCAGTATAAAAATAAAAATATTTGTACTAGAAAGCTACTTTAAAAAGTAATAAAAAAATCATCCCAAAAGAAACATTAATCTATTTAAACCTTTTCTTTTTTATGTCTTATTTTATGCATCATAAATAAGGTATCTATTTTGTTAGTAAAATATTATGTTTTTCATTAATAATTAAATTTTATTTTCATTGGATGTCTACAATGGGGTTCGGGCCCTCATTGACCCAACAATTAAAAATCAACTCATTTCAAGTTATGTTAATATAACTCTTAGAATATGTAAGATTAATTATATAGTAAATTAAATTGTTAAAACTAATTAGTCCCTCCACCTTCCGTCCGCCTATGTTTAGAATTTTATTTTACTAGTATAAATGTATGTGCATAAAATGCATGTTGCTAGAAATAAATAGAGATATAATGTTAAGACCTACATGCCAATTTTAGAATCATCGGAAAGTAATATGCGTCTAATAGACTAAGAGGGGATGAACATTTTATTATGTACGGATAATCTTTAGCCTATAATCAGGAATTGTAAATTTTAAATAGCCATAAAATAAAAGGCTTAGAACATCAAAGCTTAGGAAAATCAAGAAACTATTGAATTGATAAGACAACTATTAGTGTAAAACATGAGTGGAAGAAAATTAATTGAATGTCTAAACAGAAGAAAATAAAAAATTAGACTATGTTATTTAAGAGCAAGTGAAAGCAAACTCTACTACCACATAAATCAAGCAAAGCTACAAGCAGAACGCTGCTCTAAATCTCAAATCATCATGCAACTCAGAATTCGGATAAGATCAATCAAAATATATATAATAATTAACATTCCCAATTTACAAAGTACTACAACAACAATAACAAATATTTATCAGACTACATGGTATTAACTGCATGAATACTTTTCTCCATTGTATCATGTTAAAAGTTAATTTTTTATCTAAATCTAATAAAAAAATATTATTTTTAATACTTTCTAACCAAGTCTTTTTGGGTCTATCTATATCTTCCTTAACATAGGCCGAAACTAATACATTTACTCTACTAAGAAGATATTGGCATTACACAAAGTACTGGATAATTAATTTTTTTGGTGGCAAGATAGCTTCATTTTAAAATCAAAACTATCTAATCTTTCACATTCATTGATAACACACATTACAAGATGATGCTAATAAAAATGGAGCATAAACAGAATCAATCAAGAAAACATAAAAGGCTAGCGAGGAAAATCACCAATAAATCCAATAAATCAATGGCAGCTAATAAATACTCCTATGCTTTTAGCTTTCGGTTGAATAAACAAGAAACATGGAGTGTTAGGCCTCACCAAATGTATAAACCAATACTCAAATGGTGAAATTCAGCGATTCCAGCAAATAATTAAAATAGCTCTAGAAAATATTCAAGAGATTGAAGAATAGTGAGCCTGCAGTAATTATGGAGATTGAAAATATCACAGGAAACATCTTTATGATAAGTTAGTTCACATAAGCGAACAAAGTGTTACCTTGAGGATCCTATATTCATGTTGTTTAAGTAATACACAATTTCCTGCTCATCCACTTTCACATGGTTGTCCAATTACTGAGTTTCCAACCACTTCCACGGCAAAGTCAAAATAGCAAATTAGTATAAATTAACTTTCTTCAATCAAGAAGGCATCTACTTCTTTTGATGCAATAATAAATAGATTAATAGTTGCACTAAATTAAACAATAAAACATGCAATTGGTTTACAAACATAAATCCTATTATAAAGCAGTTAAAGACATACAGGAAAAAAAATTATGTTGTTTCTATAAGAAAGGTTTTCATTATTTTCCTTAACCACAAAATAAGAGGTAGAAAGATCTCCAATCAAATGACTATGAAATGAATGATTTACTTACCAATAAGTTTTTGAGAAAATATAATGGAGCTCTTGTTGATATTGAAAGAAGCACCTAAAGCATCAGGAAAGAATATAATAGTCTCGTACAAAAAGGCGAGATTAGAAATTATAGGTTTATCAAAATCCTTGACATCAACAATAAAGAAGAATATCAAATTTTTATGAAATGAATAGTTGATGATGGTGAAGGAGTTATTGCTACACAAATGGTCCAAAAGTGAGTACCAATTATGTAAGGAATTGATATGAATTGTAAGAGTATAAAAAAATGAAAATAGAAATGATAAAGGAATTATATTCATACATGCTTAAATCAACCTGTTATAGAAATTAAGGAAATGTTTATTGTTTTCTAAATTGGTTGAAGGAAAAAAAAAATTCTTGTGAGGAGGCGGACCCAGGAGAATTAGCAATGATTTGAAGATTATATTATCAATGAAAAAGAAAGTATTTGTCCATATTTTCTAACTAAATTAAGTTGTCAATAAAATACATCCTAATAAGAGAGTAATGTGAAAA
>JADPUM010001067.1:0-25000 GCA_016618105.1 Dendrobium huoshanense | reverse complement strand
TAAATGTTATTCTTAATTGTCTAAATACTTGGTGGAAACAAAGAGAAAAGGTGAAATGGGTTGAAGAAGGGATTCTAATATTAAATTCTTTCATGCCTTTGCCAATGGAAGAAGGAATGTTAAGTGGATCTATCAAGTTAAGACTGATAGTGGAGAAATTTTAGAAGACCCAAGGGTTGTGGAAGATATTTTTATTATCAAAGCAAATGGAGACATAGCTGTTTTTGTCTAGCTGGCCAAAACCTTGGACTGTTCTAGATGAAGAGTTTTTGCTGGAAAAAGAGATTTCGGCTGAAGAGTTAAGGTGGCTGTTATGGGGTTGGGCAATAGCAAATCTCCTGGATATGATGGGAGACTCATTCTTTTTTCAAAGGATATTGGGAGATTATTGATGTTTTCAAGGAGGTGATATGTTTGTTATCAGGTTCTCTATGATAGTCTTAAACGCAACATGGAGAACCAGCTCAAAAGACTGTCTGTGTTTTGTCTTGAGTCTGGCATCATGAAACCTTGGACTGTTCTAGAGTAGATTGAAGCATAACGATTTTATTGACGATCGGAGCAAGAAGCCAGATCTACGGCTGAAGATCAGACTTATAGGTCAGGCTGTAATATGCGGGTTGGGTCCAATTTCAGCACAATCTCTAATGGATATGCCTATCGTCCTGGACGATAATGGCGGCAACTTGCATTAATGAGCTTGTTTTGAGAGCTTCTATTTAAGCTATCTTTATAAAGCCATTGTAGCTTCATTCTTGTGGAGAAAACTTAGCTTAAAAGGGAGAGAGGAAAGAGTGGAGTTTGAGAGAGAGAAGTCCTGTGAGGGGGAGGAACTCAAGGAAGTGTGGTGGGGGATCCACATGGTTGCTCCGGCGAACTCACACCTTAGTACCATCAGATTCAAGGCTTGTCTCAAGGTAAGTTCACCAAAGAAGAAGATCTCTTTGGTGTCAAAGGACCCGGCGACTCCGCCGCACCTAAGGGCTTTCCACCTAGCTGTGAGAGACACTTATTTTAGTGCAATGCTTGGAGGGTGCCTCCAAGGAGTGGACGTAGGTCAAGGTTTGACCGAACCACTATAAATCCGGTGTGTTCTTTTATTATTCTTGCTTCCGCATTATTTTCTTCCGCACTTTGTTTGTGGTGATTTTGGTACGAGTTTTATCTTTAGTTTTAATGTTTTCCAATTCACCTCTCTCTTTGTTAGCCTTGAATGATTCTATAGAACGAACTTTCAGAAAGATACTCTATTTGTGCTGATTATGCAATTCTATTGCTAAAGTAATTTTCAATATAATACTAATGGTGATTCCCAAGATTATCTCTGAAGAACAGGTTGCTTTTATGAAGGGGAGATCCATCTCTGATCAACTGCTACTAGCTCAAGAGGTCTTCAACAAGTTCAAAATTTCAAAGGTAAGCAATGGTTATGTGGCTTTTAAAATATGGAACAAGCATACGATAGTATGTGTTGGCCTACCATTCCCGATCAAATTCATTGGGTTGGTGATGGATTGTGTTTTAAATCCAAGATTCTCTATTGTAATCAATGGTAATAATTCCTTGTGGATTGATGGTTTGAGTGGATTTCGTCAGGGATGTCATTTTGCTCACAATTATTATCTAATCATTTTTTTGGAACGAATTTTTATTGAGTCTGTTGTATTCACGGGCTGGTGTGGCATCTGATGATTTGTAACTTTGAAGATTTTCTGTTAGTGCCCTAATAATTAGATTTTTATTTCGTAGTAACATCGTGGCCGCCGGACAATAAATATAGTTATATGCAGATGTCCTGGACGATGTGGACAAAAGTCAGGAACCAGCCAGCTAATTAGAGGCACTACCTCTATTAAGATGGCAATCGACTGTCTTTGATTCTGCAAATGCAGATTTATGCATCCTGGCACTTGATTCTCTATATTCGAGCCAGAGACGAATCGAGGGCTCAATGTCAGCATAGAAATCTGCCATCCTAAGAGAAATTTATTGCTAAATATGGGGAGAGCTGGTGGAAAAGGGAGAGAACTAGAAGTGGTTCTAACTCTTGGAAGATTATGATGAGTGGATGGGAAGATCTTTAAAATTTCTTGAGATGGAAGGTGGCTAATGGTGAGAACATTGATGTCCTAAGGGATGACTGGATCATGGAGAAAAGCTTATTGAAATGGCCTACGTTTGTAGGTAATTTGGAAGATGAAGACATGAAGTTGAGCTACTTCAATGAGAATGGTAACTGGGTTAACTCTAAACTCAGAATTTACTTTGGGGAGGAACAGATAAAGTTGATTGAAGATGTTCATATTTATGAGTCTCTGTTTGAAGATCAAATGGAGCTAAGGCTGCATTTAACAGGTAAATCTTTATCTACTTTACTTATTGAAAGTAGATACATGAATTTACTTGATAAAATTGATACTATATGGATGCATAAACTGAAGTTGAATGCCAAAGTTAAGATATTTCTAATGGCAAGTTTTTAAAGATGCGGTCCCAACATAATTTTTTTGTTTAAAAGAAGGATTTTGGGGAGTTTTCTTTGTCCAATGGGTTGTAATGAAACTGAAGATTTAGATCATATTACAACTTCCTGTTCAACTTTGGTGAATGTAAATAATGTGCTTAGGAGCTGAGGATTTAAAATCCCTGTTTTCAGCAGTTTTTCTGAATGGATACAGAGGATGAAAAATCTGTTTCAACAGAATGAGTTAACCGTCCAGATTTATGTATTAAGTATGTGGTTTGTCTGGAATAACAGATGTAAGGTGAAACATGGAAAGTCTGGTTGTAGTGCTGAGGTGATTGCAGCTTCTGTTATTAGATATTTTAGTTCTTCCAATCAGGATGTGTACCGCTCAGACAACTGGGGTGCTAACCGGTCCAATGGACCGCTCTCAGATTTTTGGCATCCCCCTCCATCTGAGTGGTTAAATCTTAATTTGGATGCTTCTCTTAAAGAAAACTATGATGCAGGGTTAGGAGGAGTTTTAAGAGAAGACAAAAGAAGATTTATTTTTGCTTTTGGAAGGAGATGTAGACATTGGGACATTGCTCGTATGGAGTTATCTGCTTTTATATCTATTAAAGACATGATGCAAGAGTGGATGTATATAGCTAAAGGGATTATAATAGAGGGCGATAATCATAATGTTCTCAAGTTTCTTCATCAACTGTACAGAAAACAGAGGAAACCTGGCGGGAACTCTGAAGAGGTTGGTCTTTTATTCTTGAATAAATGTAATAATGTTGTTTTCAATTGTGTTGTTCGTAATTGTAATAAGTTAGCAGATTTTTGTGCTAACCTAGCTTTGACTTGTGATTTTGTTTGGGACACTTTTTTGGAGAGAAATCTTCCCTCTACCTTTAAACTTATTTTAAAGGAAAAGTGTGATAGATGGTTAGTCTCTTCCTAGTTTGTATCTAGGTTGTTCTTTTTCCTTTAATTGCTACTTAGCATTTCTCAAAAAAAAAAAAAAAAAAAAAAAGATGGTTGCCTACAACCCCTCCCTAGGGATCAAGTTAAGCACAGTTCTTCAGAACAAGTAGACAATCAGTCATGAGTCATGCACCACTATCATGGTTACTGCCTCTCCAATACCAAGCCTATATCAACTTTACCCTTCAAATACCTCAAGTTATTCTTCACAGCTTGCCAATGACTAACTCTTGGATCATGTATGAACATGCTCAAAATGCCAACAGCTTGTTCAATGTTTGGATCGAGCTTCTCCAAAATTAGACCATAATATGCTACAAATACCAAGTGACCATGGGTCGAGGGATTCTAAACCTCTAGGGAGAATATCCCATCATAAGCATTCACTTCCCATTGTGCAGAGCCTTTTTCCACCCACCTTATCTTTTACCACACATTAGCTCTATGAGATTATTCCTTCTTTGCACAAACCCATTTACACACACTTCTATTTACACCAAATGGCTTTCCATCATAGAAGAAGTTTCATCAACCTCCAAGCAGTAATCTCCTAAAGAAACTCCATCTCTTTATATATAGCCCTCTTCCACAAATCACAATAAGAATTTTCCACTGCCTTCTTATAGTGAATATGAACTTCAGCCTCCATGGTTGAAAGTACAAATGCAACATGGTCCCCTAACCAAGCCAGTTTGGGGACATTCTAGCTTTTATATCAATTCCTCGCAATTGGTTCATGAGCTAGAATCCCATCCCCATTATCATCTTCTACCTCCTAATATGTAGTTGAATCAAATATCAAGGTAGATGTGATTTGTCTTTGTGAGACAAATGGAGCTACATCAAACTCTAACTTCTGCGGCGCATTTGTGGTCCCAATAGAACTCTCCGCTTGCTTAAAGTGTATGCTCACCTCGTCAAATGTAACATCCCTACTAATAATTTTGTTTTTCTCTATTGGATCACAGAGTTTGAAGCTCTTGACTCCATGCCTGAAGCTAATAAGGATAATTTTCTTTTCAAATAGTACTAGTTTATTATTCTTAACATGATAGTGAGTTGAACACCCAAACACTTTAAGTGCTCATAATCTCTAGTAGGATGCCCTAACTACATCTCATTTGGGGTCATTTTTCAAATAGCTACTGACATGCATATTCTATTTCCTTAACCTAATAGACTCTAGCCAACACATTATTATAACATACACTAAACTTTCTCCACCAAAGTTTGGTTCATCCTATCTTCCACCCTATGCTTCTACGATGTCTCTCTAATAATGAAGTGGTGCTCTATCCCATATCTCTGGCAAACCCGTAAGAATGCATTTGAAGTCTATTTTCTCCCATTGTCTGATTTAATAAACCAAATATTTTTCTTAGTCTAAATCTCAATCCACTTCTTTCAAGTTCTGATCTTCAATACCTCGCTCTTAAGCCTTATGGTATACACCCAAATATATCTAGAGTAATCATCAATAAAAGAGATAAAGTATCCCCACTCGCAGATTGATATTATATATCTTCATTGGGCCCCAAACATCTATGTGAACATACTCCAGGATATCTTTTGTACTGTAGATGGAAGTACCAAAGGATATACATGTCATTTTGCCAAATACATAATTTTCACATAAATTAAGCTTGTAGGAGCTTACTCTTTTGATTAATCCTTGCTTCACCAAAGTCATAGGAAAGCTTATCTAACATAAGCTAGTTATATATGCTAAAATATAGTGGCATCAGAAGATTTATCAGCAATAATAATCATTTTAATCACTATTCTTTTTTGAAGATAGTAAAGGTTATGATGACCAACTCCCTTCATAAAAATCATCACTCTATATAATATCTTTGGAACGCTTGCCTCAATGACTACTTTATAACTCTTGATCTCAAAAACCCGAATAGATAACAAACTCTTCAAGATATGTGGAATGTGTCTCACATCAACTAGCTCTGTTATAGTATCATCATTAATTCTGATGAAGATTCTACCTACATTAATTGTAGAAGAAGCATTATCATTTCCCATGGTCACAACACCATTATCTTGCTCCTTGCTGGTACGAAACCACTCTTTGGTAGAATAAATGTGATAGGTAACACCGATATCCAAAATCCATCATGAACCATCTGAATATAAACTTTGAGAAACTATAGATAGTGATATATATGAATCTTCATCATTGTTTTCCTTTAGCCTTAGTGGAAACTTCACTTCCCTGCTTTTTCAACTTCAGGAAATCTTACTTTCAATGATCAGTCTATAAATATAAAGTATATTGATTCTTCTAAAGACGTGCCCACGAGACTTGCCCTCCTTACTACTGCCGCCATTTTTATTCTTTTGCTTTTCAGATCTTCCTCGTTGGAGTATGAGAGCTTCATCTATATCCATCTTTACTAGCTCCTTTTCCCGATGTTGGAACTTGTGATTTAGTAACAAACTAGTTACCTCACAAGAGTTCAAGACCTCTTTCCCATGAATGAGTATCATTATGAAGTTTTTGTACTCAATTTACATGTAAGTTCAATAGAAGGAGCATCTTATCCTCATCCAAATTCAAAAGATCTACTAACAATTTTATGAATTCATTTAAATGCTCATCAATAATAATCTTGTGTCTCATCTGAAACCTATAAAGATGGCATTTTATATGGAGATGTTCCTCCATACTCTTTATTAGGTACTTTTCTCTAAAATCTTCTACAACTTAACTATAAAAGTCTTCAGCATCACCCCATACTTGATCTTCTGAGATAGACAATTTTTTATCAAGCCACAAGGACTCTAATTTATCTTCAACCAATCTCCCCCTAAAATATCCTCAGGATATTTATCACCCTCTAGAACTTCCTCCAGATTCAAAGAGCATAATGCATTCATAACCTCACAATCCTATATGCCAAAGTTCCATTTGCCATAAAATTTTGTCACATCAATTTTGATGGGATATGTAAACCACCTGATGAATCGAGGCCTTCTCCATCCTCAAGGTGGATGTATCCATGAATCCACTAAATTTCAAATCCTCCACCAAATTATAGCATCCTTAAAATATTAGAAAATCCCACGTGCGACTACTCTTTATGGTTTAATCTGATCGAACGTTCTTATATGCTTGCCTCACGCATCACCCTTCATGTTATTATTTCTCCCATCAATATTGGCATGGGCCACATCACTCCTCTTACCAAGTTATCCAAAGTCCCCATTCTCCTTCATCACTTCATTGCCTCCATCACTTTCTCTGACCTCCCCTATTCTCTCCCTTCATCTCCATCATTAAACTCCCTACACCTCTCCTCATGACCTCCCATAAGGCACTCACTTCATCTCCTATATAAGCCTCATCATAAGCCACTCCATCTCTCAACTCTGTGAAATCCTCATCTATCTCTCTAGAGAACCACATGCATCACCTTTGTCATCTTTGGTCTCTTTGAAAGTTACTTCTTTTATATGATGAAAGTGTTCGACATCGCAAGTTGCCATTTTATAACCTCCAACTATTTCTAATTTTCTTTGATGCTCCACCTCCCTACTAAATAAGATACCACCCTTATTAGTTCCAAGACTAGTCGGAGCCACTAAGACTACCAGATTTTGTTACTTTGAAAGGAGAATATTTTTTCAAACCAATACATGAAAGGAAAAGTGAGGTCTATGTTTGGGTGGTTCACATAACAAGATAGTATGATCTTTTCTATGGAATTCTAGTGAACAAGTTTGAAGCCTTTAAAGCCTACACTTCCAAATTTCCTAGAAACGTGAAATTGGCTTATAATGATTTTTAAGTAAATACTTATCCTGGATCAAACTAACAACTTTTTTTTATAATAGAAGGGTGATGGGAAACCTCAGGTCTAGCCCATCGTCCTGCTTACATGTTCAGTTTAGATTTGGGTATTGACGAGTCATTATATAAGTGTATAGAATGGTTGAATTGGTAGTCAATTGAGTTGATAATGTTTAATTATTTTTGGAGCAGAGGTGCCCTTTCATTGGAGCAAATGCAAGTGCTTGTCCCCAAAGTAGAGATGAGTGGGCAAAGACTCATATAGATAATGTGAGTGCATTTTAACACTTATCTAAGCAGTATTTATTTTAATCCAAAGTAGAACAATGATAATTAATAGGGTTTCTTCCATAAGGTTTTATGGAGAAGATAAAAAATTGGGGGATGATGGTGCTATCTTCAATCCCACAATGAAAGTTATTGAGTCATTATGTGATGTCTCGGTTTATTTCACACTGTGGTTCAAACTCCATGCTAGAGAGCCTTGTGAATGGTGTGATGATGATCCCATGACCACTTTATGTGGGTAAGTGTGTGAATGTAGTTCTTCTTTTGGAAGGGGTTGAGGTGGCACTGAGGGTCAAGATGGGAGGAAATGGAGTGGTGAGAAGGGAGGAGGTGGTGAAGGGGTGAAGGGGATGATGGAAGGTGAGGAAGGGAAAGAGGTACGATGAAGAATGCAAGATATGAAGAAAGAATTGGTGAGGGTTATAAGAGAAGAGGGGTCTTCTTCCAGGGATATATAGGAGGTGGTTTGTCTTTTGGGAGACTCAGTTGTGGAATAGGTAATTTGATTTTCTTGCTTGACCACTTTGTAAATGTTATCCAATATATTAATGTTCAATTTATGTTGTGATAATTAATAAGTTTATAAGTTAGCAAGAGTTTTAAGAAGATAAGTAAAATAATAAAATAAAAAATGTATGAGATCAATCATCAATTTCATAGGAGTTATTATCAGGTATTAGCATTAAGGTAAATTTATTAAATGAAAATATTTTTGAGTTTTATTTAATTATGATGAAAACACTTTTATGTAAATTATAGAAATAAATTTCTTTTTTTTTTCAAAAATTTTAAGAAATAACGTAATTAATGATTTATTTTATTGAAGTACCAACTCAGCTCTGATTCAGCTCCTTATTTCTCAAAAACAAACTCTCCCTACTCACAAGAGAGCGAGGGCTCATTGCCATTATATGGCAAGTAAACTCTAGATCCCCTTGAGTCTTCCGTACATTCAACCAACTCTTTTATAAGGGCCATAAAAGCTATCTCAACCTCCCTCATGAATGAGTCAACTACCAACACCTCCTCTCTAGAGGACTCTATAATATCCTTCCCGCTTAAAGAAGGGGTAGGATCTCTCTACCGCTAAAGCACTTGTGATGTTTTAGCCACTAGTACCATAGAACTTAGACTAACTGCAACATTTATCCATTTCATCAAATGGATTTCTTGATGAACAGCTTCCATTGTTAGAGAAGGTTTCTTTCTCGGCATCGTAACTATCATCGCTGCATTGGATAGTAGAGCTATGCTCAATGAAAATATGCAGTCCATGACATTTCTTACAAGAGATTATCAAAGATTAGAATCCCACAAAATCATTATTACACCAATGCAGAAATAGGCCACACATTATAAAAAGTCCTGAAGACATTATGATAAGCTACGTGATGCGGAACCATGAATGGTTCATTATTCATTGTCGCTAGCACCACTCTCTCCACACTTATAAATTTTTGAAACTGCAAATTTCTTCTTTTGCAATAGGGTCAGATCAGTCAGCACTATCCACCCTAGAATAATCATAACCATTGCAAACTTTATTTTCCAATTACGCACCTTTTATGTTAGACGAATAATCTTTCCTGCCGTGTGCAAGGATTATATGAAACATTCTTGGGACACCTCTATCATAAAGACATGTCTGAATAGGTTTAATGACCATGGAAAGTTGTGCTCCCATACCCAAGAAGCAAAATAAATAATTGCTGCTATAAAATTTTATAGAAATCAGGCGTGAAACATCACATATAAGTTCAAAACTTCCCCCACCTCTATGCACAAAGGAAACTACAACCTAAGGGTGAAATAATCGTTGGGAATGACTAACGCTCCATCCAATAAAGAGTTAATTCACATCTGGTCCTCGACTGCCACTCTAACATAGAAACTCTCATGAGAAAAGTAGAAAACCTTAAAAACATAATCAATGTATTCAACGATCAGCTTAGTCTTAAGTATGTTCTTCTCCCAAAGAAGTTTTCTTGCACATTTGTATAGTCTACAAATTCTTGTCTCAAAGAAAATAGAAGAGACAAAGTCGAGAGTCACCCTTATGATCCTATGATTTTTATTAATAGCTTAGAACTCAATGCATGAGATTTCAAGACATCTAAAATTAAAATTAATATAGAAAAATATCACCATTTCCTCTCATCATTATGATATCCAGAGGGCCACAATGCACCTCTCAGTAGTCACTACAGCCACTCTTAGAGTCTCTGGTGCATAAGCAGCTCTATTTTATTCAAAATAATAATAATTTTCTAATATTTATTCTCAATAGAATATTCTAAGGAATAAAATATTTATCCCATATATAGAAAAACACGTCCAAGCTCACATATAAACACAACCATAATACTAAAAAAAATCAACCAGTCTGATAGCTGCACCAGGAGAGCTTCAGCACGAGATCCCTCTTCATACTCAGTGCAGTTCCAATGAAAGTATTTCATAATGTACTGAGCACCATGGAAAAAACCCTCATGCTTAGTTAGTTAGTTTGGCTAAGCAATGCTCATAATTTTTCTTCCTTCAGGCCCATGAGGCTCAACATGGCCTCCACTTGCTCTTCCGGATAGGTGACCTCCTCTCTCACATCACCTGTAGTGATAGCCCCCCTTCAACAACACTAAGCTCATGCACACCCTTAGATATAACTATCGACTCCAAATTCATTAATCTCCCGATAATCTTTTCTGAAAAACTTTTCCTAGTTGGAAAGGCAGGATTAGTAAATAAAACATACATGAAAGTGGTCAATGGATGCTCAATCATCTTTTCAGTTGCCCATACTTAAGCAACTTCTCAAACAGCCCCTTCACTAGTAATGATAGTCTCATTAGCAATTGTTTCGATTTTAAGAATACTAGCCGCCTGCCAAGGAGCCTCATTTACACTCCCTCACACACTTCTTCCAAGAAGAAAATAATGATTTCCCACATCCATTGGACCTTTAAATCCACCAGCCATGCCTCTCACCAAGAAGACAATAGGATTAGTTTCCACCTTTGTCCTCACACCATGATTCGATAGCCTGTCATCTTCAACAATATTCAACTCCCTAACACCAACTCACTTTCTCTTCAATAGAGAACTTATGATCAAATCGGTCGAGTCTATAAGCACTCACCCCTTTTCTCCAACAGTAGGCCTACTCAGCACATCCCCCTCCATGTTTGTAGGCTCCATACCAAAGGATGCTCACGTACGCTTTCCTATAAACTTCCCTTCAAGAATTTTGATGAACTGGAGGGTCCATCCCATCAAAAACAAGCAAGGCTTACATTTTAAAATAATGGAAAGCATACATCTAACCTAATGTTGGTATTTATAGGGGAACCATATCATGTGACCGCCTGATCTCCTTGGAATTTTTAATCTAAAATCTATAGACAATTCAGGGCAGTAAATTTGTATTTACTCATGTTCTCCTTTTTGTTTTATCTATTTATTTAGCCTTTTCGACATCCGATGTTCAAAGGATCACTTAAATCAGGAACTTAATATACGCACATGATTACCTATGCATGTATCTATTCATATGTGTCTTTCATGTTATGATTAGGTCAAGTGAAAGAAGGATGCACTTCTCTCTAAGAATATCTTGCTTGAGGGAATCACTCAGGAGTTAGGAGTATAACTCTAGAGCACGGTAAACTAATACTGATCACATCCTCCAAGTTGTTAAGTTCCCCAAAAGGAGACCTCAGAAGTTCCTTCCTCAACCAGATAAATCTTTATTCATCTGATAGCCAGAGCCAAGACTCCCATTTTAGATACACTAAATAACTACCTCTTCCAAGATCTCCCTCTCACACTCACTTGAAGATAACATTCAGACACTACTTACCCCTCTTTCCTTAACGGGGTGACCCAAATCGGCTTCCCATTTCATGCTTGCCTATTCTCCAGATAACATCTAGAAGACACTAGCCTCTCTCAACAAAACATTAGGACAACATATCACAATCAAATCTTGCTGGACATGCCCCACTTAACTATCGACCAGCTCTAAATTGATAAAATATAACTAAAGATTAATGGGACAACTACAAACTAAGACGTAAATCCTACATACTTCTGAACCATATGAAAGGGGGAGGAAAGAGGAAAGAAATATACTTTTTATAAAGGAGGAATCCCTGGAGGAACATATGTGAGAGCCATAAAATGATAGATGAGAGAGAGAGAGAGAGAGAGAGAGAGAGAGAGAGAGAGAGAGAGAGAGAGAGAGAGAGAGAGAGAGAGAGAGAGAGAGAGAGAGAGAGAGAGAGAGAGAGAGAGAGAGAGAGAGAAAGAGAGACATATATATATAAAGAAAGGACAGATTTATAAAGCATTGTATCATTTTTTCCTTGCATGGAATGAGCTCAATAGAGTTGAGCTCCTACTTCCATCATTCTTATATCTCTATCTTAAATTATAAATATGAAATTTAAATTAAAAATTTCGATCTCACCTTCCTTCAGCTCAGAATTCATCACATTCTCCTTACCAGCTCTTAACCTATATGTATCGCAAAATATGGCCCAACATCATCTACCGAATAAAATGTGATCCAACAATGGGTCTTGCTTATAAGCATTCATAGCTGCTTGGGATTGAGGTGTTATTTCTTATTCCTTATATTTAAAGTTCTATGCATATGAAGTATGGTTAATTACATGTACTGAATTATATGCACTTAAAAAGAAGATAACTAGGAGGTTTAAGATCAAACAAAAATAATTGCCAATTTACTCTCATTGGTGAAGCCTAAGAGTTGCCTTTAAAATAAAAGTTAAAGGCCTTCAAGGGGTGAGATGGATGTGATTCGATATAGGTGTAAATGATGTTAAGTTAAAGGCACTAATTGAGCTAATTGGAAGGCCAAATATTACTCACTTTCATAATAATTTTTTACTTAGATCAATTATAATTTTTAAATTAATATAACTGAATGGTTGTGCAATAATATAATGCTTAGTATTTTCATGTGTTATGGATATTATCTGACTCTATTATTGTTGAATTTGTTGTGATTGCTTTTTGTAATATCTGTTGCAACCCATGACCCCGAGTTTGAGATTTTGATAATGCCAAATAATGAGTGTTTTGGAATAACTTTTCATTGAATATTATTTTATTAGCTATTTTCCTTGAGTACTAATATTTCAGGAAGATCATAAGTGACTAAGGACGAAAGAAAGACTCAAGACTGGGTAGATTAGGAGTATGAGTCAGACATTGTACTTTTCTATTTATTTTATTTTTACTTTATTGAGTCTGGCCACAAAATGCATAAGAGCAAGAGCAACCATGCACACACACAGGGGGAGAGTTTGTTTTTTAACTGCAAAATTTAATTAAATTTCTTCTCTGGAGATCGTACTATACGACTTTAATTTGTACCGTATGATCCAAGCTATGTGGATGATTCTGTGAATAGATCATACTGTACGAATATCTTCGTACTGTACGATATGTTCAGATCCAAAACCCTAGCCGTAGTTTAGTTTAAGTAAGTGATTTTGCACCGTTCGTACTGTACGATCTATTTTAAATACTTACTTAAATTAATCCGTGATTAGTGCATGAAATCCAGGACTAATTAAATTTTGAACATCGTACTGTACGAACCAGATCGTACCATACGATGAACAGAGACGAAGTATGATCGTCCTGGATATCATCCTGGATGATCTCTTGATTTTTGTCACATCGTACTGTATGATAGTAATCGTACCATACGATGAATAGAGACGACATATGATCGTCCAGACCATCGTCCTATATGAATAGTATTTTGTGGATCGTACCGTACGATATTATATCGTACAATACGAATTGTTTTTGAACTGTTCGTACATCTTCGTACCAGGACGACGTCTTTTTATAAAGATCGTACTGTACGATGTTTAATCGTACTGTACGAACAATAACGGCTACTTTTGAATTCAGAGGGTTTTTGGAGCCTTTTTTAGATGTCAATCATGCCCTTTTTCAGTAAGAATCACAGAGGGGGTGAACGTGGTTAGAGAGGGATTCCAAGGGAGAGAGCTCTAGAGAAGTTCTTGAGGGTTGAGAGAGGAAGGAGGAGGTGAGCGTTGTGAGGGAGAAGAAGTGTGAGGGAGATCACACGGTTGCTCCGAGCTTGCTGCATCTTGCTCCTCCTGTGGCCCTAGAAGGATTTGAGGGAGGATCTCCAAGGGAAAGGCTCGTCTACATCCGTTACCTCGAGGTTCTCTGCCTTCTCCAGAAGGGAGAAAAACGAGAAGGTTCTCTGACGTCGCCAGGAGGGCGAAAATAGAGTTTGGCACTCCGCCACGCCGGGTTGGTGAAAGGGAGGTTTGTAAAGGCTTCTCGGCCTTGCCAAGGGGGGCAAAAGGAGAACTATTTTGATAGTGAAAATCCCGGAGCGGAGGACTCCGGGGAGTAGACGTAGGTCATATTTTAACCGAACCACTATAAAAATTCTTTATGTGTTTTTTCCTTATCGTCATTTACGTTTTACTTGCTTTTAATTTTTCATAACTATTGCATGATGGAATTTGTGGAAGAAAACTTGCTTAAAATTTTGTTGTAAAATTTCAAAAATAACAAAAAGATTAAAACTCTTGTTTAGGGTTATTTTTATTAAGAAAAAGATTTTCACAATTCACACCCCGCCCCTCTTGTCACTTAGTAATTTCAATATCTACATTATTTGAATATTATTCAAATCATATTTTATCATTACTGAAACATACTCAAATTATGTTTCATCATTAGTTGACCCATGTTCAATTGAATTTATTGTATTATACATGTAATACTTGCTTTTTTACTTTATCTACCATGTTCAAACATTATAATTGATTGTGTTATAGGTGTTTTTATTCCATGCACTATTATACTCTACTATTTAATAAGTTCAAACATTCTTTGAATTGGAAATTCAACTATTTTATTAAAATTTCTAGTAAAATTTTATTTAAACCTTTACTTGAAGCATATTCAAACTTTAAAAAAAATTGTTTGAATAAGGATGATTAGTATTCCACTAGTATTTGAATAAAATTATAACATTGTTCAAAATTTTTATCATAAATTCCATGAGAAGTGCTATGGTTTTTAGTTCTACATTAGAAATGGATTAATAATGTTTATATTCGCGTAATTAAGGATATGTATGTAGGAGTTGTTACTTATGTTCAAACACAATGTGGTTTGCCCAAGTATTTTCATATTTTAGTTATAATACATCAAGGATCACCCTTAAGCCCATATCTTTTTGCTTAGTTCTTTGATGTTCTCTATAAACATTTGCAAGAGGTTGTACCCTAGTGTATGCTTTTTGCTGTTAATCTTCTTCTTGTTGATAAGACTAGAGATGGAGTTGAAGGTAAACTTTAATTTTAGAGGTCAACCTTAGAGTCTAAAAGCTTTCGTTTGAGTAGATCTAAAACTAAATATATGGTGTGTAGTTTTAGTAATAATTAGATCTACTAAGGAGATTATGACTTTGGACAATCCAGTCATTAATAATAGTACCTGTTTTAGATATATTACATTTATTGTTCATAATGATGGTGAAATAGATTGGGATATTGTTAGTAGAATTCAAGTTAGATGGTTGAAGTGGAGGAATGGATCAGGCTTATTGTGTGATAGAAAAGTCCCTCTCAAACTTGAGAGAAAATTTTATAAGATGGTAGTGAGACCTGCAATGTTTTATGGTGCAGAATGTTGACTATTAAAAGAGAAGCGTAATATTAAGTTAAGTGTTGCAGAGATGAGGTTGCTTAGGTGGATGACTGGCTTTACTCTTAGAAACAGGATACCAAATGAGCGTATACGTGAAAATGTTGGAGTAGCTCCATTGGAAAGATAAGATTAGATAGAGTCGCCTTAGATGGTTTGGTCATACCAAACGTCAGCCTTCTGATGACCTAATTAGTAGATTTTACTTATGTTAAGAACGGTACAGGTTGACCTAAAAAGATTTGGTTAGAAAATATTAAAAATGACATTTTTTATTATATTTAAATGAAAATAAGGCTCTTAATAGGACACAATGAAAAAAAAGATTCATGTAGCCGACCTCACATAGTGTGATAAAAGCTTGTTGTTGTATATGATCTGATCAACTTTGTTTGAACTATATTCGAACTATATTTTAATGTTAAAGCCAATTTTTCTAAACATAAGGAACAAAAATTACACAAAATTAAAATCATATATATATTTTTTAAAAGAAATATATATTCACAGCAACCTGGTTAGTGCCCTAACCATATTTTTTTTAGTATTCGATGACACGCAAAATTGAACTATTAAGTCGTGCTATTCAATTGAACCGGCATTAATTGGGTTGAATTTAATAATGTAGCCATTAGTTACTAGTGAAGAGCACATGTGATGTAAAATATAATTTTGCATTATTCGAAAGTATATAATATATGCATAAATATTTTTAAAAAAATTGTCTTAGTAATATAATATTTTATCATAAATTTTACAATAGTTATTTTTATTAATTAAAAAAATTTTCTGAGAAAGAATTTATATTTTAATTTCAAATTTGAGCAGCGTATTTAAAAAAATTATACATTTGTATTTTATCACTTAAATTATTATTTGTTTTGTAAGAATTTTTATTTATGCATTTATTTTTCTAATTTAATTATTTTTAAAATTACTATCTAACAATTTGTCATGACGTGCTTCTCAACATCACATGGGAAAGTCGCCTAATATTTTTGTACAAACACCCTAAACGTAAGTACAAATCAGCACCACCGAACACTAACTCCAACGATGCTTTGGCCAACAAAAACTTTATTCCATTTGACAGAAGAGACCCTGTTCCCAGCAATGGCGGATACCAACCCATCTCCATCTCCCCACGTCGTCGTCGTCTCAAGCCCTGGCATGGGTCACGTCACCCCACTTGCCGGGTTAGCCAAGCTCCTCGTTCTCCGCCACCACTTCACCGCCACCTTAGTCACTTTCTCCGACCTCCCCTGTTCTCTCCCTTCCTCCATCTCCACCATTCAACTCCCTACCCCTCTCCTCGGAAGACCTTCCATCCAACACTCACTTCTTAAATTTTATACAAAAATTAGTGTTCATTTAATGTTGTGATAATTATGGTACGTTTCTTATAGTTTGTAATAGTTTTGAGATGATAAATAAAATAACAATGTAAAAAATGCATGAGATCAATCATCAATGTCATGGCAGTTGTTGTTAGCTATTTGCACTGAGGTAAAATTGTTAAATCAACATCTTCTTGAATTTCATTTAAATGATAAGGAAAAAACTTCTGTATAAATTGTAGGAATTTTTTTTAAAAATCTTAAAAAACAGCTAAATTGATGATTTATTTTATAAATTATAAAACGAGCTAAATTGTTTAAATTATTTTGTATTTTTAAAAAATTTATACTACAACACTTTGATAAATATATAATTTATGAAAGCCTATATAAAATTTTGTTTTTGTATAGTGAAGACAATTAGGTCTAAATGGTGGGCAACTTGGATTTGATTTTTGAGATTTTTACATACATAACATCTAAAACTATTGAAAATATATATATTTAATACCCAAAATTCTATATATACTTATGTACCATCTAAAATATCATTTTCCTTCTATACTACCACTCCATTCAAGCGATAAGATACTTGTATTCACTATGAAAGGATGCCATTTATGGGGAAGATAGTCATTGATAGTGATTTTTGATGGATGTTTAAACGGACTGTTAGAATTAATTAAAAGAGGGGTTTTAGGTTGTATATTAGTAAATATAAAAGTTTATGTGTTAAATATATATTTTCAATAGTTTTAGGTGTTATGTATGTAAAAATCACTTTATTGTTTTTTTGACTAATTTAAATAAAATTAAAAATAAATGCACATTTCTTATTTAAAAAAAATTAAATAAAAATTAATATAATAATATTCAAATTAGTGTAAAATTTAAAAAATCTAAATTTTATATTTATATAAAATTAAAATTATATTCTCACCTAATAGTTTATTGTATTTTCTAAAAAAATATTAAATATGAAATTATGCAATATTATAATGATATTTTTAAATAATCTAACTAAAATTGAATTAAAAGATTTTTAATATTGAACATGTATAAAAAATATTGAAAATGTTATTATTTCCATAAATAATAAATTTATATATAAAAAAGATTTTTCTTAATATTAGGAAAAAAATATTTAATTGATTAGATTTTTATTTAGAAATAAATGTAATTTACCAGATAGTTATATCTATATATATCAATAAATTTTTTTTTCTTATATTTTAAAAAAAATATTTTAGATATTTACATATTTATTACATTTAAAAAAAGGATTTTCAATTTTTTTATACATACTAAATAATAAAAAAGATTAACTCAATTTTCTTTCATAATTATTTAAAAATATGATTATAATAATATTAATGTATATATTTAAATGATAATAATAATAAAATACAAGAAAACTTTTATTTAAGAATAAAATTTCTAATTTATAAATATTTATGTATCCCAAACTTAATTTTAGCAATCCATGAATTTTGCTCTAAAATTTTTAAAATATCTCAAAACTAGTTATAGGAGATTGTTGAGCTCCAAAAACATAAAAAATAGCCTTGGGGAATATTAAAAGTT
Source organism: Dendrobium huoshanense (assembly GCA_016618105.1). Taxonomy (NCBI): domain Eukaryota; kingdom Viridiplantae; phylum Streptophyta; class Magnoliopsida; order Asparagales; family Orchidaceae; genus Dendrobium; species Dendrobium huoshanense. The sequence continues at coordinate 6,825 of JADPUM010001067.1, read as the reverse complement.
TTAATTAGACTATCCGGGTCAAAAATTAGGCCCGAAGAAGGCGTGGCGATCGAACTGACCAGTCGATGTTGGCACATACAAACGACTTGCACGCAAGGGGCACATGGGCAACTTCCCTAATTAAAATATGGCTCTTTATAAACTTGTTTCTTTTTAAACATTTTTTTCAAAAAGGTAAAACATAACTTTCTGACAAAAAATTTCTAAAGTTTTTTGAAAGATTGGAAAATTTTTAATAAAAAATATTTATAATTACTATTATTTATTAAATATTTTATTTTTTTGTGTAAAAGGGGAAAAATGGATGATTTGATATTAAAATTTGAAAAAAATTGTAAAAATTATTAAAATTTTTGGAAAAATGTTTGCAAACTTATACTCTAGATCTATAAATAACTTTTACGAGAGAGGGTGTTGCAATCAAGGATCCCTAGTTTGTGATTTTCATGATGACAAATAATATTGATTGAATTATTCCATTATTTATTAAATCTTTTGAATGTTACTCTTATCTTTGAGTACTAATATTTTAAGGAAATTACACAATGTTAAAGACAATGAAAAACTCAAGACTGGGTAGAATAGGATATGAAGGAGTCTGTAATTTTTTTTTTTTTTTTTGAGTCTGACCACAAAATAGTGTATGCAAATTAAGTGACAATGCATACACACTGGGGGAGTATTTTTTTTTTTAAAGAAAAAAATTATTTTTTAAGTAGATCTTACTATATAATTTTAAATCATACTGTATGATAGATTATGGCTTAACAGTTATCTTTTGTGACCTAATCGTTTTATATAATCCTGATCGTGCTGAACGATTTATTTTCAACCGTAAACCCTAGCCAACAGATTAATTTAAGCAAGTTTTTAAAATTTGAATTTTGAACACATCGTACTATATGATACAAATCGTACTGTACGAAGATTTGAAAACTTACTTAAATTAAGCCCCATAGTTCATTAATTAAGTCAAGGTTTAATTAATGATTGCTGATCATAGTATATGAATTAGATCATACCATATGATAAGCAGAGTCATTTTTTAACATTCTAAAGATCATACTAGATAAAACCTTGATTTTTGAACTAATCATACTATACGATTTATATATCATAAAAGATGACATGAATAATCTTAATTGATCATACTATATAAATGGGAATATACAAGATGATGAATAGAGATAATTTTCGGTCGTCTCAGCATTCTTACTGTATGAATAGAAGAAATAAAATATATCATATTGGACAATATTTGTATCGTACTATGAGAAGTATTAAAAATTTGGTACATATTTGTACTCCATTGTACCAGGATGAGAGCTAAATTGAATTTTTCGTACTGTACGAACATAAATGGCTAATTGAATTTTTAGGATTTTTCAAGCCTATTGTATATATAATGTTGTTATTAATTAAAAAAAAAAGAGAAAGGAACGTGACAACTGAAGGAACCCTAGAGAGGGAGCTTTTTGAAGATATTCAAAGTTTATGAGAGGTGAAGGGGAACTTGTGCGTGAGGGAGAAGTAGTGTGAGGAGATCACATGGTTTCTCCAAGTTAGTTACACGCTTGCTTCTCCTGTGTCCTAAGTGAGTCTTATGGGAGCTCCTTAGGGGGAGAGGCTTTTAGGTAAAAATCCTCAAAGGTTCTCTGCCTTCTCCAAGAGGGAAAAAAATGAGAAGATTTGATATCATCACCAGGAGGGTGATATAGTGTCCGACACTCCTTCACATCAGGGAAGGTTAAGGTAAGCTTTCGTAAAGGCTTCTGCACCTTGCTATGGGAGCAGAAGGAGAGTATCATTTGAGTAGTGTAAATCTCAGAGTGGAGGACTCTGAGGAGTGAACATAGGTCAAGGTTGATTGAATCACTTTAAAAATTTATGGAGTACATTTTCCATTTTTGGTATTTTACTTTTCATGCATTTAACTTTTCTATAATTGCTTGGTGAACATTTGTTTTTAGTATTCCGTTATGCGATTTAAAATTTCATCACTACTATTGTCATTGTTATCAAACCAGTAGCTTCCACATTTGATTAATTAAGTTATCCTTTTCAAATAAATAAAAAATTTTAAAAAAGAACACATATTTAGGATTTATTTTTTAAAATAGAAATTCATCCCCACTCTTAGCGCATCTCATACTTTCAATTGGTATCAGAGCGGGGACCAAAAATAGTTTTTAGAAAGCTTGAGAAAATTAATTATGGCATATTTTGGTAACCGTAACATTGTGGAGGGTTATTCCATAAATCACCTACTCTTGTTTGATAACATATTGTTTGATTTTTGAAAAAATGTGAATGTCTACATTTTTATAATCTATAGACTGTCACATGTGGATTTTGGTACAAGAAGGTTGCACTATACCTTTTTAGTTTTTGAATGACATTAAAACTAAAATACCATTTAATGAATGGATTAATGAGGATAGGGGTCTTGCATAGTTAAATACAAAATACCATAATTATTTCTTTTGCTGTTTGAAAATAGAAGACTATATGAGAGTGTCCACCTGTGCTTTTGGTAAAGAGATCTAGGATATATTGTGTATCACCTATGAGGGAACTAGTGAGGTTAAACAATTTAGATTAAATATTTTACTATATGACTATGAACTCTTTCATATGAAATCTAATCATACTATACAATTTCACTTCATATGATATAATGTTCAGTTATTTCCTCCAACGAGCAGTTAAACAAACAATGGGAAGAAAATTTTCTAAGTACTAATGGTATTGTATGAAGAGTCAGTCCTTCGTACAAATGATGTCAAGAGTACAAAATAGATACACCCTTGTTCATCCCAATGAGCATAAAAATTTTCTGAACTGATCATACTGTACGAAGTGCCCATCATATAGACGACATCTTGAGTACTAAAAGATTGGGTCTCTTTTTATCCCAATGATCTTCAATTTTTTTTGAACTAATTATACTATACAAAGTGACCTTCATACATACTAGGTTCAGAGTACAAAAAGAACTGGTCCCTTTTTGTCCCTACAAACATTAAATTTTTCTAGAACTATTCATAATGTATGATCAGATGTTCGTACAGACGACATCTTGAGTACAAATTATGGGGTATCTTTTCGTCCAGATGAATCAGAAAATTTTTGAAATTGTTGGTACAGTACGATACAGGTTCATACTGTATGATTATTGTGTATGAAAATTTTTCATATAGGTTCATACGAGCAATTTTTAAACCATTCATACATACAATTATCAATCGTACTGTACGATCATATATGGTCAAAATTAAAATTTTTTGGATGGTTTTTCATGTCTTTTATATATAAAGTCCTTAGAAACTGACTTGGATGAATCTTGTCTTCATGATTTCTTTAAGAGCAAGTGAAAGGGTTTTTTGGGAGAGTGTTTGAGCGAGAGTTCTTTCAAGTGGGGTGTGAAAGGTTGACAAGGTTACATTAAAGGTAAGATTCTCTTTTATATTTGTGTCACTTCTCTTCCTTTCTTCTTTCTAGTTACTTGAGAGAGAAGATCTTTGGAGAAGATTTGATTGTCTATCGACACTTAGAGGGTGTGAAAGAATGACAGTTCTCTGCTAACACTTGGAGAGTGTGAAAGGATGATGATACTTTGTCGACACTTGGATGGTATGAAAGGATGATGGTACTCAACTGATACTTAGAGGGTGTGAAAGGATGACAGTACTCTGTCACACCAGGGATTAGTGGAAGATAGGAAAATTGTAAAGGCTTCTCTATCTTGCTGTGGGGCAAAAGGAGAGTCACTTTGGTAATAGTGCAATACTTGAAGAGGGAGTCTTCAGGGAGTGGATATAGGTCCTGTTTGATCGAACCACTATTAATTTTTATGTACTTTTTATATTTCCACATTTTAATTTTCAGCACTTTGTTATTGTGGTTGAAAAAGGTTATTTTAAAAGAAAATCAAATCATGTTAAAAATTGTTAAGCTATTTCTATTAAAATTCCAAGAGATTTTTTTTTTTTTTGAAAATTAGCAATTCAGCCCCCCTCTTGGTTAGCATTGGGACATTTGCATAGGCTTAACAAGCTATACGGACTTTTCAAGCTTGACTTTGGTTGACCTAGTGGCTTCATGATCAACCAATGTCCACCATGGGTTTATTATAAATTCAATACATCATGCTAATAATAATGATCATGTTCAATGAATTTAAGTAGCCTTCCAAGGCCCATTTCCCTAGTATGGAATGTCCACTAGCATAGGGTATAAATATTTGAAGGTTTCAAAACCTTGAGAAATGCTTTTAGTTTAATGGGTTAGAGGGACTAGAATACCTCCAATTTTGTTTTATAAATCCTAAGGACATGCCTAATTAATATTCAACTGACCAAACATGATTTTAGTGTCATTTAGTTGGGTTTTGAGATATTTTAGATATCTCCATTTTTTTTTTGTTGGCCAAGGGGTTTTGGAGTGAATCTGGATTTTTTTTTTAGTTTATATATATTTTTTTTTACTTTGATCATTTGATTTGAATTTGGCTTTGAATTTTGAGTTTGAGATTTTGATTTTAATCTCATAAAAAAGTGAGGGACATGAAGCAATTTTAGGATTTAGATTAGATAAGAAATTTCATGATATATATTATTCTATAGAACATTAAATGATGCACAAATTAATTACTCTACCCGTGAGAAAGCATTTCTAGCAATAGTCTTTACATTTGTCAAAGTTAGATTATATTTTGTTAGCATCAAAGTTACCAATTTTATTGATCTCTCGGCCATGAAATTCATGTTAACCAAAAAAAGATTTTAAATCCAAATCAGTATTTGATGTAAAGAAATTAAAAAGAAAAGCATCTAAAACTCAGTTTGACTAATCATTTATCTAGGTTAAAAAGTAAATATTTTGCTCATAATTATGATGACATTAATGAATTCTTCCAAATGAAAGCAATTCGCATTGCATTCATTGTATGTGCCTTAGTATGCTGACATTATGAATTTTACAATGAGTGGAGCACCTAGTTTATATGTCATATACTAATAGGCAAAAAATTTATTCATTATGCCAAGTTCTATTTTTATGATGAGCCTTTTTAATTTAGGAAGTGTAAAGATCAAATCATTAGGTTGTGTGATTTAGAAGACAAGATAAAACCTATTATTAAGTAGTACCATGATTTTTAGTATAGAGTGCTTTTTAGAGGGTATACAACTACTTTTAAGATCCTTCAATCTAAATTTTAGTACCCTACCTAAAAGTTTGAGTTGTGTTAAGAGAGAGGAGAATTGGTGCTTTTAAAAATTATCCTAAATAGGAGTACTAATCTTTGTAGATTTTTCAAAATTTTTAAAATTGGCAATTTAATTTTACAGTAAGAAAGTTAACAATTTTAACAAAAATTTGAGTGATGTTGATGGAATTCTAAATTGCACAATAGAATATTAATCTTATAAATTAAACAAACTGTTATTAAGAAAATGAAGTGTAAAAGGTAAAATGAAAAAAAAAGAAAGAACATATCAGATTTTATACTAGTTTAGTTAAACCATGACGTATAACCACTCCCCGGAGTCCTCCACTTTGAGTATTGTACTAACACAAAGTAACTCTCCTTATGCTCCCTCAGCAAGGAAAAGAGCCATTTACAAACTCTCTTTCACCAACCTGGTGTAGTAGAGGATCGAAACTCCTTTCACAGGAAGAGAACCTTTGGTCCATTTTCTCCCTCTTAGAGAAGGCAGAGAACCTAGATTCCTTATTCTCCCTCTAGGAGAAGGCAGAGAACCTTCAGGTTGGACTAAGAAGCCTCTCTCCCTAGTGAGCTCCCACAGACTCCCCAAGGTCTTAGAAGGAGTAAGTGTGGAGATAGCTCGGAGCAACCATGTGATCCTCCTCACACTACTTCTACCTCACGCTCAAGCTCACCTTCTCATTCCTCTCACAAATCCTAATTTTCTTCTAAAGCTCCCACTCCGAGTTTATCCTTTTTATCATGTTCCTCTCTTCACATCACATAGAAAAAGTTTAAAGAATTACTTTTATAATAGGCTTCAAGAAAGGCTAAATATTCAAGTTGGTCATCTTTTATTCATACAGTATGATCCAAGTTTGTATAGTATGATCAGTTCAGAACTAGTCTTATCCAGTATTATGTAAATAGTCATTCAAATGAATTATTTAATTTTTATGAACATATTGAAAGTTCGTTAGGGATGTTAAGCCCTATAGAACTGGCCCGAGGCTAACCAAGAGGGGGGGGGGGTGAATTTGTATTTAAAATTTCTTTAAGCAAATCACAAATATCACAAACCAAAATACCACAAAAAGAAGTACGGAAGAAAATAAATGTGGAAGCAGTAAAAAAAGGAACACAAGGGTTTATAGTGGTTCGGTCAACTCGACCTACGTCCACTCCCCAGAGGCACCCTCCGAGTATTGCACTACCAACGTGACTCTCCTTTAGCCCCCATAGCTAGGCGGAAAAGCCCTTACAAAACACCTCCTTTTTGCCACACCTGGCAAGGAAGAGAACCCAACTCCTTTTGCTTCCTCCTGAAGCAGGCAGAGAACAATGATCACTTGCTGAAACTTACCTCTCCCAACCCTTCCAAGGATAAGAGACTCTAGAGAAGAAGAAGTGGAACAATGCTTGGAGCAACCCTTGTGAATCCCCTCATAAGCTCTCCCTCACAAGATCCTCTCTCTCTCTCTCTCTCTCTCTCTCTCTCTCTCTCTCTCTCTCTCTCTCTCTCTCTCTCTCTCTCTCTCTCTCTCTCCCTCTCTCTCTCTCCTTTAGGTTTTCTCAGGTCAATACAACAACCAAGGATGTTCAAAAATGTTAAATAA
>JADPUM010001066.1:0-30283 GCA_016618105.1 Dendrobium huoshanense | reverse complement strand
TATTAAAAGCAAGCAACTCAGAAAGAGAAAGCTCTGCAGGGGAGGAAGAGGATGAGATAGCACTGATGACCCGACAGTTCAAAAATTTCCTGAAGAGAAAATAGAAGCATCATCAGAACAGCTGGAATAAAGGTAAGAACTCAAGGTCCAATAAGGTTTCATCTGATACAATTTGTTTTGAATGCAGGAAGCCAGGTCACCTTCGACCTGATTGCCCCAATCTGAAGAGTCAACCAGCTAAGGAGAAAGGAGATGAGAAAGCAAAATACAAGAAAGGAAAGCTAAAGACACAAAAAGCTTTTTAGGCCGACTCTGCCTCTGAATCGTCAGAAGAAGAAGCAGAGGAGGAGGTAACAAATTTGTGTCTTATGGCTAATGATAATCTTGATCAATTGGATCAAGATGAGGTATGTCAACTTTCATATGAAGAATTACTACTTATTTTTGAAAATATTCATGACCGTATAGGAAGTTGAAAAAGATGTATGCTAAGCTTAATGTTGAATTTAGTTCTTTATAGTCTGAGCATGCTAAGTTATTTAAAGAAAATTTTGATTTAGATAGGGATCATATGCTACTTCTTGATGAGTATAATGCATTAAATAAGAAGCATATTGAACTAACTGAAGTGCATGAAAGCTTGAAAACCACTCATATTGAACTAGTAGAAGCTTTTGATAGACTAGACAAACTTGCATTATAAGTAGATCATAGTGAGTACTTGCTATTAAAAAAAGTTGATGGATTGACAGCTCAAAATAAAACTTTTAGTGAAAGAATAAAAGAATTAGAAAATGAAATTGCATCACTCACATTAGGTCATCCTAGCAAACCCCCAATACAGCATGCATCACACAACTTTAGGAAGAGGCACTATCACCCACATAGATTAGTAAACTCATTTCCTTGTGTTAGGTGTTTCTCTTATGGCATATTAGGTCACATAGCCCACACATACACAATTCACTGTAGGACACACTTAGTATGGAGACCTAAACTGCATCCATCACAGCATAGCATGCATACATCTCATTCATGCAAGCATAAGGAGGAACCCAAACTCACATGGGTTCCCAAATCTAATCATTAAATGAAATTATAGGGGTGCTCTCATAAAAGACCTAGTGAGAGCATGTGGTACCTGGATAGTGGCTACTCGCGACACATGACTGGAGATATGAAGAAGTTCATCCTACTGGAGATCAAAACTGGGGGTAAAGTAATGTTGGGAGATAACACTACCAGGAAGGTGATAGGCTCAGGTATTGTTGGTAATGCTAAAAATTTTTTAATTGAAAATATCTTACTAGTTGATGGTTTGAAGCATAACTTACTTAGCATTAGTCAATTGTGTGACAAAGGTTTTGATATTAAATTTTTATCTGATAAATGCCTGATTAGTTTAAATGATAAATTAGTTTTAGAAGGAAAATGAATGAACAATGTTTACATGTTAGACCTTGATTGCATTAATAGTTTAAACTCATTTTGTTTGAAAATAATAGTTGATGACTCGAGGCTATGGCATAGGAGACTATGCCATGCTAGTATGAAAACTCTTAGAAACATCACTCAGAAAAACTTAGTTAGAGGCGTACCTAAGTTAGATTTCACAAAGGACCATTTATGTGATGCTTACTAACTAAGAAAACAAGTCAAATCATTCTTCCACTCAACTAGAGTTGTGATCACCGCTAGGCCACTAGAAATCCTACATATGGACTTATTTGGACCCGTTAGTACAGCCAGCCTAGGTGGGAAAAATTATGGATTTGTGATTGTAGATGACTTCACTAGATTAACTTGGATAAGATTCTTAGCACATAAAAATGAGTCTTTTGAGGAATTTAAGGTTTTCTCCACATGGATTCAATGAAAATTAGGTTGTGAAATCTCAACAATTCATAGCAATAATGGTGGAGAATTTCAAAATGATAGATTTGAATCTTTCTGTCAAGAGCAAGGAATAGAACACAATTTCTCAGCCCCTAGAACACCTCAGCAAAATGGTATAGCATAAAGAAAGAATAGAACATTGGTAGAAGCTGCTAGGGCAATATTAGCAGAGTATTCCCTTCCTAGATACTTTTGGGCAGAAGCAGTCAACACAGCATGTTATGTTTTAAATAGGGTGAACATTAGATCTAAGCTGAACAAAACTACATATGAACTCCTTAAGGATAGGATACCAAACCTTTCCATTTACATGTCTTTGGGTGCAAGTGCTTCATCTTGAATAATGGTAAACATCCCTTAGGAAAATTCGATCCCAAGTTTGATGAGGGTGTCTTCTTAGGTTATTCATCTATAGGTAAGGCCTATATAATTTTCAATAAGAGAACCCTTGTAGTAGAAGAGTCCACCCATGTGGTATTTGATGAATCAGATAAGCCCTCTGAATCTAAAATTGAAGATGATGAAATAGAGGCAATTCAAGGAGTAGAGACTACGACCTTAGGAGAAAGGGTAGAATCTCAGGAAGATTTGCCTAGAGAATGGAGATATTCTTCTAGTCATCCTAAAGAGTTAATTTTAGGAGACCCTTCAGAAGGTGTAAGAACTAGGCATGGACTTAGGAAGGAGGTTACTCATTCAGCATTCATCTCTATGATAGAACCTACAAGTATAGATCAAGCCTTAGGAGATGAATTTTGGATTCTAGCAATGCAAGAAGAGCTGAACAAATTCACCAGGAATGATGTTTGGGAGTTAGTCAAGAGACCCAAAGAGCAAAGTGTTGTTGGAACAAAATGGGTCTTCAATAATAAGGTGAATGATTCAGGAACAATAATAAGGAATAAAGCCAAACTAGTAGCTAAGGGGTACAACCAAATTAAGGGGATAGACTTTGAAGAAACCTTTGCCCCCATTGCTAGACTAGAAGCCATAAGAGTGCTCTTAGCTTTTTCTTGCTTCAAGAACTTTAAGTTATATCAAATGGATATAAAGAGTGCATTTCTGAACGGGGTAATTAAGGAAGATGTCTATGTCGAGCAACCCCCAGATTTGAAAGTTCATAATTTTCAAACCATGTATTCAAATTAAAGAAGGCACTTTATGGATTAAAGCAAGCACCTAGAGCATGGTACAAAAGACTTAGCTCATTCCTATTAGATAGAGGATTTGAAAAGGGTAGTGTAGATATTACACTCTTTTTACAAAAGGTCAAAGAAGAAATTCTCATTGTTCAAATATACGTGGATGACATTTTATTTGGGTCTTCAGATAAAATGTTGTGCGATGAATTTTCAAAAATAATGAGTAATGAGTTTGAAATGAGCATGATGGGAGAACTTAATTACTTTCTTGGCTTTAGTGTAAAATAAATGGACAATGGAACTTTTCTTAGCCAAACAAAGTACATTAAGGATATCTTGAAAAAATATGAAATGGATAATGCTAAACCCATGAACACTCCAATGAGCTCAACAATTCAGTTAGACAAAGATCCTAGTTGAAAAGATCAGAAAAAATATAGATGAATGATTGGGTCCCTTCTTTACGTGACTGCCAGTAGATCAGACATAATGTTTAGTGTGTGCCTCAGTGCCCATTTTCAAGCTGATCCTAAAGAGTCTCACTTAACTACTGTAAAGAGAATACTTAGATATCTACTAGGCACCCCAAACTTAGGAATTTGATATCCCAAGCATAGCACTTCCTTTGAAATCTTAGGGTACTCAGATTCTGACTTTGCAGGATGTAGGATAGATAGATAGCACCCCTGGTACCTACCAATTCATAGGACAATCATTAGTCTCTTGGTCCAGTAGGAAGCAAAACTCAGTAGCACTTTTCACAGCCGAGGCAGAATATATTGCACTAGAAAGTTGTGTTGCACAAGTACTATGGCTAAAACAACAAAATCTTGATCTTGGCCTACCTGTAGGAACCATTTCAATCATGTGTGACAACACAAGCGCAATTTGCATATCTAAGAACCCAATTCAGCACTCTCAAACAAAACACATAAACATTAGACACCATTTCATTAGAGATCACGTTGCTAAGGGAGATATAGAACTGCATCACTTCGCTACAGGAGATCAATTAGCTGACATATTCACAAAACCTTTAGCTTTTGACACCTTTAGCACCTTGAGGACTAGATTATGTGTCAAAGATAAAACTGCATAAAAAAAAAAAAACAACACAAAACAAAAAAATTTAAATAGGGCTGCTCCTGATCATCACACACTCACTACATATAAAGCACCATCCTTGACTCTGTAATATCGTACTGTATGATACACGGATCGTACTGTATGGTATACTATAATCTACACATAACACACTAAAAAGGCAAAATTTGTCTATGTTGATCGTACTGTACTACTATCATCGTACTGTACGATTAATTATTGGTCATCGTACGGTACGATATCTCCTCTTCGTACTGTACGCGCCACGAAAGCAAATGGATTGGGACGAATTTAAGCGTGCCGGTACGTTATTATTGCCGATTGTACTGTATGATTTACATTCATCATACTATACGATCCACCTCAGCAAATGGATGAGAATGAAGTAAAGGCGTTCGGTACGATATTAATGCAATTCGGACTGTACGATACACCTGTTCGTACAGTACGATATGTTTGGTCAAAAGTCGTACTGAATTCCTCAGAACGATCGATATTCCTCGGATTGTACTGTATGATATTCATCGTACTATACATTTTGACCTCCTTTTCCTGGTACAAACTGTCAGAGTAATTATTACTATACCGTATTGTACGATTTACAATTGTACTATACGATTTACAATTGTACTGTATGATTTGTGAAAAACTCTATAAATTGGGTGGGTAGGCCGAACTCTTCACTTGCACTACACTAATCAATCCACTTGATTACTTCTTACCTTGCACTCAGCCTCGACACGATGTCTGGTTCAAGCAAGAGAGGTCGTATGGAAGTGGGAAGCTCGTCTTCCTCTCACCGCCATAGCGCTCGATTCTTGAATGCTGAAAATGAGGATGCATACCACAAGTTCAAGGCCTGCAAAATCACACCCTCCAGACTGCTAAATCAGGAGGCTCTGAACTTTGAGATAATGAACCTCTTTGCTTCCACCACCCTCCAATTTCTTCTCACCCTGGCCTTCCCTTACAATTCTGAACTCCTTCTAGAATACCTTTCCAATCTGACCTATACTGTCGACAATCTCACTTTCCACTCTTTTGTTTGTCGTCAAAATGTTGAAATAATCAAAGCTGACATCGCCCAACACATTGGGCTATCTATTAAAGGGCCTATGGTCCGTTCTTTTCTTACAAATGATTTTGACTGGAGCGACGTTAATCAAGTTCTTAGGAACGCCGCATTCTATCAACACCAACCTCTCGTTTCTTCCCTAAATAGAAATGCGTGCATAATTCAACATGTCCTTCATACCTCCATAATACCCAAAGGTGGTAACCGTGTCAACATGGCCCTGACCCTATCTGTCACTACCTACCTTATCATGACCAACACAAAATTCGACGAGGCCGATCTGATTATTGACTACATTTGCCACATGACCTTCGTTCGTCTCCCTACCACTCACCGAAAACAAAATATAGCTCTTGGACACCTTATAGGATATATTCTCCAAAATAAATACCAATTGACCTATCCTGGTGAACCCGACAATCTTCCAATTTTTCATATGGATGCCTCTTTCCGTATTCTTTTCCATCGGGGACACAAGCCGGAAGAACCTATTTTTGATGAAGAAGAAGGGGAAGATGCCTCGGCTGCAGCTCAAGCACGTCCACGATGACATGCACCACCCCGAGCACCTGCACCTGCTTACCCTCACGACGATATGGTCGAATGCTTCGACCAAATTTAGACTCGTCTCGATACTCACATTCAAGAATAGCATCAATAACATGAGACAGATATGTATTGGTTTGGAGAACGCTTTACTGCTATTGATCAGCGCTTTGACACTCTCTTTCAGTACTTCCAACTAAACCCACCTCCACCACCTACTGATCAAGATCCTTCACTATAAATTATCTTTGTATTGTAGTTTTTGTTTCCTTTTTAGTGTGTGCTCCTCTTTTTGGTGTTGTCAAAAGGGGAAGAAGGTTGTTGTACTTTGTTTATATGGTTAAATGCATGTTTTTTTTTTTCTTTGGTACCACATCTTTCTTTATTTCTTTTCTTCTTGTTGTTATGTTTAAATTAAATTTTAAAAAAATGCCTTTAACACTTGCTTACAACAAATATTATTTGACATCATAAAAAAGGGGAGATTGTTACAACCCATGACCCCGAGTTTGAGATTTTGATGATGACAAATAATGTCGTTTGAATCATCTATTTATGGGTAGATTAGGAATATGAGTCTGCAATGTATTTTGTTGATTTTATTTTATTTTTATTTTCTTGAGTCTAGCCACAAAATGCATAAAAGTTTGAGCAACCATGCAAACACACAGGGGGAGAATGTTTTTAAATGAAAAATTTAGAGTTTTCTTTCTTTGTAGATCGTACTGTACGATGTTATTTCATACCGTACGATCAGAGCTTTGTAGGACGATTCTGTGAATAGATTGTATCGTATGAATGTATTCGTACAGTACGATATGTTCAAAGCCAAAACCCTAGCAGCCATTTTAACTTAAGTAAGTTATTTTTTGCCGCTCGTATGGTACGAACATATTCGTACTGTACGATTTTGTTTAAATACTTAATTTAATCCATGATTAGTGCAAGAAATCTGGGCTTAATTATAATTTGAACATCGTACTGTACGAACCTAGTCGTACACTACGATGAACAAAGACGAATTATAATCGTTCCAAAGATTGTCCCGGACGATCTCTCCGATTTTGTCTCATCGTACTGTACGATGGCAATCATACCATACGATGAAAAGAGATGATGTTTGATCGTTCCGACTATCGTCCTGTACAAATAGAAGTGTTATGGATCATACCATATGATTTATAATCGTACTGTACGAATGTTGTTGAACTGTTCGTGCCACTTTGTACCAGGACGAAGTTTGTTTATACATATCATACTATACGATTATTAACCGTACTATACGATAGTAAAGACTACTTTTGAAATCTCATGGATTTTGGAGCCCGTTTTGAGGTGAAAAACTTGTCATATTTTGGGGGTGTAAATCAGAGAGAAGAATGTGGTGAGAGAGGGATTCCGAGGGAGAGAGATCTTTAGTAGTTCTTTAGGGTTTGAGAGAGGAAGGAGAAGGTGAGCATTGTGAGGGAGAAGCGGTGTGAGGGAGATCACACGGTTGCTCCGAACTTGCTGCATCTTGCTCCTCTTATGGCCCTAGAAGAATTTGTGGGAGGATCTCCAAGGGGAAAGGCTCTTCTACATCCGTGGCCTCGAGGTACTCTGCCTTCTTCAGGAGGGAGAAAAATGAAAAGGTTCTCTGCCGTCACCAGGAGGGTGAAAACAGAGTTTGGCACTTCGCCACGCCGGGTTGGTGAAAGGGAGTATTGTAAGGGCTTCTCCGCCTTGCCAAGGGGGGCAAAAGGAGAGCTATTGCTTGTAGTGAAATACCCAGAATGGAGGACTCCGGGGAGTGGACGTAGGTCATGGTTTTACCGAACCACTATAAAAATCTCGGTGTGCTTTTTCCTTATTGTCTTTTATTACTGCGTGCATTTTAGTTTTCAATATTTTCTTTGAAAAATTTATGAAAAAAAAAAAATTTAAATTTTCATTTTTAAAATTTTAAAACATCAAAAATATTAGAACTTCTGCTTAGGTTTTAACTATTGTCAAAAAGTTTTCACAATTCACCCCCCCCCCCCCCCCCCCCCCCCTCTTGTCCATATAGTAATTTCATTATGATGTGGTGGTGATGCTTTAGTCATCCAAACAAAATGTGTTCTATGGTGTAATGTGTAAGTGCCTGGAATGCATATAAGTTATATAAATACTACCTAATCCATAAAATGGGTTTAAAAAGTTATGATGCATCCTATATCCTAGGCTAAGGCTTTAGTGTATGCATAGGCCTGGGTGTATTATCTTTAAATGCACTTATTTTATATTTTAAATGTTCATTTATACTTTTGTACATACTAACTTCTAACTTCAATGAATGTAGATTATTATATAGTTCTAACACAAGTTTTTCTAACTCCTTAAATGCTTCTTCTAACTCAATATGAACAATTTTCAAGGTTTGTGTGACTTTAGTAATCCAACATGTTGTTTGTTTAATGAGTCAAACTCTTCAATTATTGATTCATTCTCCTTCGCTAATACAACATGCTTCATTATTATACTTAAATGATCATTAGTTAAAATCTCATGGTGATATTTTAATTTTTTTTTCAAATGTGAGTACTGCTTTTTTAACTTTTATACAAGTTTTGTATTTGTTTGGATAAAAAAATAAATCAATACATGAATGCTAAGATACCTCATCATTTTTGGAATCCCTAATGCAATCCTTATCTATAAAACAAAGGTTTCTTACATCAACTTCTAGTTCACTTTTTGACGAATTAGTCTCTGAGTTCACCTATAATGCCTTTTGTAGCTTTTGCCATCCCTTTTTAGAATTAGATTTATCCTCACCCATTTTCTTCATAGGGTGGCTCCTAATGTTGGGGTAATCTGATCTCAAGGTTCCTAGCTTCTTGCCCTCAAATTATACTTGTGTTTAAATATTAAGAATCTCTTAAATTAACATGTCATTAATGTAATATCTTCACTCCCATCAGCACGTGAATCTCTACTCTGGGTTCCATCCACCTTTTATTCCATAATTTTTTATTTCTTATGATCATATGCATCTAAAAGCCTCTGGCTCACATTTTACTAAAGGCTCACATTTTACTCGTAAGTAATTAAAGAGTTCAATAGATTATCAATAGAGTAAACTTTAGTGTTTATAAAAAAACTAATATAAATATATTTTTTTACTTTTTCTTTTATTGATTTTTTTTATTTATTATAAAAGTAAATATGAATAACAATCAATCACAATAATCTTATTTTATAAGTAAAATCATAATAAAACCAGAGTGATAAATATTAAATTATAAGAAAATAATTTTTTTTTGAAAATAAATAAGAAAAGTGAAGATATGCAAACTAATTTTTTTAATTATTAAATGAACTTGACTTATGTCTTCTCCCCGAAGGTCCTCACATCAAGAATTTCCCTAACACGGTAACGCTTCTTTACCCCACAACTAGGTGGAGAATCCCAAAGATTCCCTTTTTTAGCCTCATCGATCTGGCAGAGTGACCGAGTTCCCTTTTCACCTCCTCAGTCTGGCAGAGTCATCTAAGTTCTCCTTTCACCTCCTTTAGTCTGGTGGAGTCATTGTGTCCTCCTTCCACCTCTTTTATTTGTCAATGTTCTTGTACACCAAAGGCTTTACTTAATAAAACTCCTCTTAAGAGACACACCAACACAACCAAAGGACTAAGGTGTACGTCAGCAAAAGAAAACATGTGAAAACCTCACACACACCCTTAAATCTTTCAAGGCTCTTCTCCTTCTTATACAAAATCACCCTCTCTCTCCCTTAATCAATGCTCACTTTCCAACATCTCTCATATAAAAAATAGAACCCTTAACAGCTAAAAAAATAGCTCTCTCCAATATGAAAGAGTTTATAAAGAGGGTTAAGAAAATCATAATTTTTAATTTAGCTACCTCTGATTATGTAGAATGATACCCTTATCATATAGTATGATTAATTCATTATCTTATTTATAGTCCTTGATCATCCAATATGATTTGTTTAATTGAATGGTTTTTCATATGAAATGAATCTTAGGATGATTAATTATTATCTAGAAGGTCGCTCTGCAACCATACAATACAAAGATGATCATACCTTAAGATCATCAATCATAATTAATTGTAAATTTATTGCTTAATCATAGTGATTAAATTACAAAAGATATTTAAACTTTGTATAGTACAAATTAGTTTGTAAAGTATGATTATGATAACTGTCAAAATTTATATTATTTCCTAATATAAAAGATGGTGAGGATACTAAATATAGTTGATCATCTTATAGGATGTTATGGTCATACAATATGAATATTTATAGCCCAATATAAATTAATATTATTTAATTAAATATTTTAACAAATTTTTATTTATACTAATCACATAACATGATTAGATTTTCTAGTATCATAAAGATCAACCAATACGATATTCAGAAAAGTTTAATATTTGATTACACTCCCACTTTGTGTATATGTGCGTACGAATGCTAAGCCAAAATACATCTAATATAGAAATTGACTAAAGAAAAGTAAAATATAAAACTCTTTCTAACAAAGACTGAACAACACAATACTTTATTAAGCTCTAATTGTTTGATAGTACTTTATCCATTATGAATACTAAATATTATTAATGCACAAAAAATATATATACATTTTATAAAGAAATGATAATGAAATAAACATCCAATAATATTTATAATTATCAAAATACAAAGTTGTCTAACTAAATAGCGACCATCTCCCACTTTTTTTATGATGGAAAACATTATTGGTTGGAAATTAAATTTGTATATTTAAATTTTTATTTCCTACCATATTTTTCACGTCACTCGGTGCTTTCTATTAAAAATAAGGATAAACTTTAATTTTAATTTTTTTATTTAATTTTTTTTTTAAATTTTAAATTTTTAAAGAACATAACATAAAATAAATATAGAAGGAATAAAAATAAAATGCACTAATAAAAGAAAAGTTAATACAACAAACACTACCCACCCGCCCTTTGACATCATTGAAAAGTGAAACCACATATAAGCTCAAATACAAAATAAAAGTAAAGATAAAAACAAAAAAATAATCAAACACAATACAAAAGATAAAGAACATAAGCTACTCATTGAATGGACTGTGATTAGGTGGTCGTGGTGGTAGTTGGAAGTAGCGGTGGAGTAAGGAAAACTTGTCTATAAACCAAGCATAGTTGGCCTCTTTTTCTGCTACATTTGCTACTAGCTAAGGTGGACTCTTGAATGTGGTTCTATAGTCACAATTCTAACTGATCAAATCAGTCAATCAATGATTCAAGAGGTAGTGGCTAAAAGGTTAGTGCTGGTGCCTCATATATAGGTGCTTCAGCTACTGGAATTCCCCCTTCGTCGTCAAAATCATGCTCATCCTCTATGGGATATGCTTCATGGTGTTTGTTACCAAAGAGTATAAGGAAGGAATTATTAAAGTAATAGATTGTGAAGTGGTCCATAGGTGTAGAATACATAAGATTATATTTTGCTTTGAGTTGTAGGCTATAATATGTCCAAGCACTAAATTTTTCTTATGATATTCTCTAGGGTTTCTAATAATATTTTTTTTTAGATTTTAATGTGATAGATGATCTTGTCTATTGCATTAAACTCTATGCTAGTCATATAAAAATAAGTGACATTAGATTGTATGTGTGTGATATTGACTATATCTCAAGCTTTAGGAAAAATTGAAGTTTTAAGAACATGGTGGATGACATGGGTAGATATTGACTCATGGGAGTGTTCTAAGAGTAAGATTTACCATCGTACAATCATTATCTTTTATGGTGCATACATTATGGGTTTAATATATGGTAGAAATAAATAAATCATAAAATCCTTGTATATGCCTTCTATGAGGCAGCTATATATGTATAAGAGTGCGTCGGAGTGGTTACAAAGTTGAGTCTAAGACTCACAAAAAATGTAAAGAGCATTTTAAAGTTAAAACAAAATTTAAGTAAGGATAAACTAGAGTGTTGTGCTAACAAAAAATTTAATACCTGATATTGAATAATTTCCTTGTTCAAGATCCTATAGGGAGTAACTTATGTGGCTTTATAATAGTGGTAGGTGGATTCTTCTGATTTTGTAATGGGCATGGAGTCTAATTCTTTGATCCTTCCTAATGTTGATAATAAGTTTAGAGTTTTAAATGGGGTTGGTGAGGAAGGGGAGATAGACCCTCAGGTAATTATTGTGTGTCATGTCTTGAATTTTTTTATGGTAAAGGGGGAAGTGGTGTTTGTTCACCTAAGGGGAGAGTAGAGGATTTGAATGGTGATTTAGGGTTTAAGGAAGGGGGTTCTTCTACAGTTAGAAAGAAACTTTCTAAAGAACTTAAAAGACTGAGTCCTATTAAGTTGGCTCCAAGGAGTAGAAGATTGGATGGGGAGTTGAAAGATAGATTGGGGAACTCTTCCTCTCTTATTCAATGATTTCATCAATTACATTTTGGAATTATAGAGGTTCTAGGAATAGGCATGCTTCTTTATATCTTTAGGAATTTGTTAAGGAACATGGGTTTTATTTGGGTTTATTGGAAACTAAATTGACTTCTATAGATAAAAAGGAAGCTAATTTATTGATTGGTTCTGATTGGGATTAATATCAAGTCCCCTAAGATAGCTTATAAGGAGGATTGTTTTTTTCTTTGGAAGACAAATATTTCCTTCTTTTCTATTCTGGAATCTTCTTACCAATTTGTTATTGGTGAGTTTTATGTTCTTTATAAAGGTGTATGGAGGGTTCCTTAGTTTATGGGAGAAAAGATGTTTAAAAAGGAGGGAACTTTGGGGGAAGTTGAAGTATATTCTTCCAAGATTTTCCTATGGTGGTGGGTGGAGATTTTAATTGTTTATTAACTAAGGAGAATAAAAGGGGAGGGAAGAAATTTATTTTTTCCCAAGGACCTAAAGAGATGAAATCCTTTTTGTCTAACAATGACTTTCACGAGGTTGGATGTATTGGCCCCAACTTCACTTGGTGTAACAACAAGGTGGTGGTGCTCGAATTTCAGAAAGATTGGATAGATGTTTTTTGAATTTAGTTGTGATCAATTCTTCCCATTGAATGGTAGTTAGGCATCTTGCTAGAGTTGCTTCCAATCATTGTCCAGTTTTATTAAATATTTTGGTTCTTAATGCTATGGCTAAGAGGATTATTAGATTTGAAGATGTTTGGGCTTCTTTTTTGGTGTAAGTTGCTATGGTGAGGAAAGCATGGAGTAATAGGGCATGGTGGGAGTTTTTCTCAAATTCGTAACACTAAGTTCAATAGATCCTTGAAAGGCTTATTCATTTAAAGTAAAGCTAAGCTTAAAAATTTTATTCATTTGAAGGACTGTCTTATGTAGGAGATCTTGGAGCTGTAGATGAATGAAGCAAACATTAGATTTCTCTTGGAAGAGGATATATGTAGGTTCTTAAGGAAAAGGTGAGTGAGCTGAATTCTACTTTGGATCAGTTGAACACTTGGTGGAGACAATGTGCAAAGGTCAAGTTGATGGATGAGGGTGACATTAATTACAAGTTTTTTTAATCATTTGATAGCATGAGGAGGAATTCAAATTGTATCTTTAAAATCAAAGATGATAATGGATCATTTGTTGAGGATCAATATCAGATTGAAGATTTTTTTTGTTTCTTCAACAAAAAAATGGAAGGAGTGGAATTGTATTCTAGAAGGTTGGCCTTCCCCATTGCGCTATCTTGATGAAGATGATAGAAGTTTTTTTAATAGAGATTTATCTTTGGAGGAAATTGAGGGAATTATGATTCAAAATGGTGGTAGCATAGCTCATGGTAATGATGGTATTTCTTATTCCTTTATTAAAGCATATTGGGGAATTATTAAAGAAGATTTCTGGAATGATATTATCCAGTTCTTTTATCATGGGGAAATGAATTTTGAATGGAAAGAGACCTTAAATGCGCTTATCCCTAAGTTGAGCAATCCTATGGTTCCTTCCACATATAGGCTTATCAGCCTTTGCAAAATAGTTTACAAGATGGTTGCCAAGGTTCTTTTGAATAGATTGATATCCATTATTCAAAAACTAATTTTTTAGGAGAAAGTGGCCTTTCTAAAGGGAGTTCAATGTCAGATCATGTGCTGGTAGCTCAGGAAGTGTTCCACAAGTTCAAATTTTTAAATCTTCTAAAGATTTAGTCTCATTCAAAATTCTATGGAGCAAGCTTACAATTGTATGAGTTGGGTTACCATTAGAAAAGTTTTAGAGTATTTTGGGTTCCCTTTTAAGTTTTCCAGATTGATTATGGATTGTGTTGAAGATCCAAGGTTCTCTTTGATGATTAATGGCAGTTTTTCTAATTGGATCAATGCTAGGAGTGGTTTCTGTCAAGGTAGTCCTTTATTACCCTTTTTAATTATTCTTTTCTCATAAACTTTGTCAAATGCTTTTATTCAAAAAGGTGATTTAATTGGTTCTTGAATTTGTCCAAATGGCCCAAAGATCTCTCATTTGCTGTATGCAAAAGATATTATTATTTTTTCTAAAGCTAACCCTAATGTTGTGAAGGAGATCAAGGGTATTTTAATAGATTTCTATGGTTGGACATGGAAAAGGGTTAAAATTAAAAAATTTCTATTATTTTTGGTAAATTTGTTAAGAGGAAAAATAACTCTATAACTCATATCTTGGGGTTTAAACCAGTTAAGAAGTTCAATTATCTTGGTGTGAAAATTGCTTTAAGGAGGCATGTTATTGATGATTTTCTGTTCATTATTGATAAATTTTTGAGATGTTGAATGTTTGGGGAACTAAGTTCATCTCCTTAGCTAGTAAGTTTATTCTTAGTAAATTTTTAATGCTTTCCTATCCTAAATTCCATTGTTCGCACTCTCTTGTCCCTAAATGCGTGCTTTATGAGCTTGATAAGATGTGTAGAAGTTTTATATGGAGAATGGATGGAAGTTTGGTATTTATTATGTCAGGTGGAATGTCATGTGCAAGCTCGTGATGTGGGGAGGGTATGGATTACACTCTTGTGCAAGAAAAGTTGGGCCTTTGTGGGCAAAGCTGGCATAAAAATTTTTACAGGATAAAGTGTCTTTGCTACATAAAACTCTTGGATAGATATATGGTTGTCAGTTTGATAATTTTGGATCAAAGAAAGGAAGGTCAGCTTCTTGGAAAATTATTTCTAATGATGCAATATTTCTTAATCTTATAGTTAAGTGGAATATTGCGACTAGTAGCTCAATTGATGTTTAAAAGAACATTTGGCTATTGGATAAAAGTATTAATAAGTGGCCTACATTTGTGGAGACTCTAGGAAGTACTGATTTAACTTTAAAAAAGTTCATTATAGGCGGCTGTTGGAATGTAGGCGTGCTCAATAATTTATTTAGGCAAGAGCTTGTGGATTTGAGTTATAAAATTCAAATTAAGTTTGAGTTGAGTGATAAACATATAGAACTTATTTATCAAAATTTTGGGGAATCTATTTTTATGTTGAATTTGAAGCTTCGGTGTAGGATCAGTCTGGATTTATTTATTAAAAATAAATAAAAAATTCTAAGCTCATACAACGGGTGGAGGTTTTCTGGTGCTTTTGTTCAACAATGTTATTCCAACATTTCTATTCCTATCATATAGGAGATTGTAAGAGGGTACTTCTTGTCTTAGAGGTTGCTATGTTATTGAAGATAAAGAACATGCGACAAACAAGTGTGGGAAGTTGATGGAGGTTTTGCAATACTTAAATAGATAGGGCTACGAGATCCCTAGTTTTGACACATTTGAAGATTGTTGTAAGTGGTTGATCATTCTTAGTTTAGAAAATTAGTTTTTAGTTAATTTGTAATATAATTCAATTTACCTTTCATTGAAGGATATTTATGAAGGTATTAAAGAAAACTTGATGGTGATATGTGCTCATTTAGTTAGTTATACTTATGTTTCTTCATTTGTTAGTAAAATGTTTTGGGCCACTATGGTGTAAATCAGTCGAGCTGGCTATTTTTAAATTATTAGCATCCTCCTCCTCCTGATTGGATCAAGTTAATGTTGATTATTCTTTATATTACCTTTGTATAAGGCTAGTATTAGTGGTGTCTTCTTTGATAATAAAGGGAGATTTATATTGGCTTTAGACAAACTTATGTTCATTGGGATGTTTCTCGATTGGAGCTTTTAGATATTCATTCTTTTAGGGATGTTAGTAATGATTGGATGTTGAATTACAAGGGTATTATCATGAAAGGTGGTAAGTCTAACATTATCAAATTTCTTCAAAATTTAGTGAGGAAGGGCTTTTAGTGGATGGAGGATCTTGCTTTTCTCAAGGATTTCAACCATGTTATTTTCAATTGTAGATAGAAATTGTAATATGTTAGTGGATTTGTGTACTAACTATCTTTTTAGTAATTTTCTTTCGGATGATATTAATATGAATAATTTTCCCCTTTTTATTAGTTTGTTAAAGGATCTGAATGAGGTTCTTCTATATATAGTACTTTCTTTGGGATGATATTAGTATGTTATGCCTAAGTGAACTTGTCCCTAGGAACAATAAGAAGGGGGTGAATTGGTGAATTTAAAACTAATTGCTGAATTTAAAAAACAAAGAATAAATTTTTAGATTTTTTAATATTTGAAAAACTAGAAGCAATATTCTATTTTTTTTGAGAAAATGTAAATTGCATTAAAAATAAAAAAATACCTAATAGAAGCTACCACATGATAGAAAAACTATCACAATCCTCCTTTTACAAAGAAAGAAAAGAAGGAGAAACCTTATTACAACTTAAATAATCCCAATAAAAATCACTAACTAAGCTAAGTTAGCACAATAATCCACCAACTTATTACAATTTCTATAAGTAAAATGAAATAATAAATTCCCAAAACCTTTTTAAAAAGACAAGTCCTCCACGACTTCATTATTTATATCCCAAGAAGCTTTCCCAACAGAATCTTATAATTATTTGATGATATTATAATTATCACCTTCATTTATAATACCTTTAGTTTCCTTCTTCTAGTCTTGGATTATATTCTTCAAAGAACGAAATGCTAACAATTCCAAAAATCCACTATCCCTCCCAATGAATACATTTAAACCCAAAAACAATTAAGAATCTTCCCTTATGATATATAAAAACTCCACCAATACTGGCTTCATAAGATTATAATAAAGTAGCATCAATGTTGACGTTAATCCATTCGGGAGGAGGAGGGTGCCAAGAATGAGAAAATAGTAGATGCTGATTAACACTCAAATAATCCAAAAAAATATTAAATTTCAATTAAATAAAAACATGACTAATTGCATTTGAAGCAATGAAACCCAAACCAAGATCTTTATTATCAAGCTTTAATCAATTTATACTTTTCTAAGAAAAGAATATCAACAAACAATAAAGGTTTCCAATGAATTGGTTACCTTCTGATAGCTCTTACAAATTCCTTTTTTTAAAACTTTTTCAATATGAATTAGGTTGTTAAACCTAAGCTTATGTCCTAGCGGCTAACCAAGAGGGGAGCGGGGGAGGGGGGGGGGGGGGGGGTGAATTTGTAATTTAAAATTAATCCAAAAAAAAATATCCCTCTTTTAATATTTTAAACTAAAAATAAACTTTAATGAATTTTGTAGAAATAGGTTTTACAACCACAAATTAGAAACGATAAAAATAAAAACAGCGAAAAAATAAAAGACACGAGATTTATAGTGGTTCGGTCAAACACGACCTATATCCACTCCCCGGAGGCACCCTCCGAGTATTGCACTAATACCACTAGTGGCGCTCCTTTTGCACCCACAGCAAGGCGGAGAATCCTTTACAAAACTCTCTTCCACCACTACCCGGTGCGGTAGAGAATCGTCGTCCTTTTACACTCTTCCCAGTGTTGGTAGAGAACCGTCCGTCATTTCACACTCTCCTAGTGTAGGCAGAGAACACTTCATCCTTTCACACTCTCGTAGTGTGGACAGAGAACCCTTCGTCCTTTCACACTCTCGTAGTGTGGACAGAGAACCCTTCATCTATTCCCACTCTCCAAGTGTAGGCAGAGAACCCTTCATCCTTTCACATTCTCCTAGTGTGGGAGAGAACTCTTCGGCTGTCCACACTCTCTAGGTGTAGGCAGAGAACCCTTCATCCTTTTACACTCTCCTAGTGTGGGCAGAGAACCCTCGTCTGTTCACACTCTCCAAGTGTCGGCAGAGAACCGGACCTTCTTGAATGATCTTCTCACAAGAATCTAGAAAGAAGAAAGAAAAGAGTGAAGAAATCCAATTTCACAAGTAGAGACTCTTACCTTAGCAATCCAAGTGAAGCCTTCTCGCTCCAGTGGTAGGAATCCTCCTTTGAATGCTCTCTTCCACTCTCTCCTTGGCTATTCTCTCAAGAGGCACGAAGATCAAATGACAAAAAGATTGGGTGGCAGTCTAATTTGGACCTTTTATAGAAAAGACAAGAAAAACCGCCCAAAAACTGCAAGTTTCCAATTCTTACGCAGTGGATCGTCCTGTACGATCCTGGATCGTCCTGGACGATTTTACTTAAACGATCTGAAACGACCCAATTTGTATATGTGTACGAAATGACTTCGTACAGCTGATCGTCCTGTACGAACTAGGTTCGTCCAGTACGAACGGTTATTACCAGGTCGGTTCTAGAAACTGCTGAAAACTGTTCTAAGTCGGTTCATCGTTTGGACGAAAATATGTTCGTCTGGACGAAAATTTTCCAGAGAGCCGATCGTCCTGGACGATTATTTATTTCGTCTGGACGAAAATTTTCCAGAGCACCCATCGCCGCGGACGATAATTTGTTTTCGTCTGGACGAAAATTTTCCAGAGAGCTGATCGTCCGGTACGATATTTATTTTCGTCTGGACGAAAATTTTCCAGAGGACTGGTCGCCTCGTACGATGGTAAAATTTGTCTGGACGAAAATTTTACAGAGAACCCATCGTCCGGGACGATAATAAAATTCGTCCTGGACGAATAGGACTTAGAAAAATTTTTCCAAGCAAGTTCCTATTCGTTCCAAGTGCTCTATAGGAGATAACTGACAGATCGTCCAGTACGATAAATATCGTCCTGTACGATCAGTATAGAAATTTAAGATCTCCTTATGTGTGTGTGTATTCACTCAATTACAATCACTCCCTTTCAAAATTAATTCAAAGAAAAGGACAAACTTCAAATAAACAAAATATCTCATGTTGAATTTGATTTGAAGTTTTCGTAGTCTGGAGTCTGATTTTCCTGAAATGTTAGTACACACAAGAGCAAATGCAAATCTTCTAAAATTGTTAGGAGATAACTATACATCTGAACAATAATGTTTGGAATCATCAAAAATTGTTAGGAGATAACTATACATCTGAACAATAATGTTTGGAATCATCAAAACTACATAAGTTGCACAAATATAAATCATTCAAATAGCAACTATTCAAACAATCTCCCCCTTTTTGATGATGGCAAAACAATTATTATTAGTATGATTTCAAGTTAAAACAAATCTATATCTCCTAAACTCCCCCTGAATTTATGAGTACATTAAAATAAGGAGGCATTAAAGAACAATATTTTTGTTTTTCAAAATTTTTTAACACAAACAAAAAACTTGTAAACAGAAATAAAAAATAGAAAACAAAAATAAAAATCACAAAACACAATAATTTCTCCCCCTTTTTGACAGCAACAAAAAGTGAAGAAGAAAAAAGACAAGAAATGTAAATAATTTTATGAAATTCATTTTTAAAATTTAATCTAAATTGTGATTTGACATAGGGTATGCAATTTTAAACTAAAGATATTAGGTCAATCATAGAAATTCATAAAATTTAAGAAATGATATAACATTGTAAGTAAGAAGAATTTATCAAAGACATGATTCAATTTAGACATTTGACTATTGAAAATCATTACAAGAGAGATGTAAAAAAAATTCTATATTTCAAAGTTCAATAGAATATAAATGAACATAAGATCAATTTGAATTAAGAGATTGAATGAATTTGGAAAGAAGAGAATTACCTCATGTGGTGCTTTGCACATCTTTTCAAAGTTTTGGAGCACATTTTTGTGCATTTTTCTTTGGTTGGGCTTATTTTGTGCCTCTTTTTCACTTTGCAAATTTTTGTGCGAATTGCTTTTGATTTTTGTACATTTGTACAATTTTCAAGAGTAATTTGACCAATTCTTTCCAAAATCTATAATCTAAAATTTCAATTATTTCTAGGTGCATAAATATCATTTGAGCATAGAAATACAAAATAAGAAAACATCAAAATTGCAATAATAATATTAACTTTTATGTAGTCTAAATGAATAGACATGAATTTAAAAGTTCTAATTACAACAAGTTATAAACAAATTATAAATTTAGAAAGTCTAGATTTTCTAATATAGATAATCTCAAATTACAATCGAATTTAAGCACTATGTAGATTAAATAATACTAATGAAATTCACAAACATTAACCACATTTTAAAACAAATCTAATAGAAATAAACTTTCATTAAAATTAAAGGAACGAATTACAAAAAAAAAAAAAAAAAAAAGATACATTGAACTTTAGAAACATAAAAGCAAACAAAAACAAAACAAACAACAAAAAAATACAACAGACACACAAAAAAAAATTCTACTGTTCTGGAGGAGGAGGAGGAGGAATGCCGCCAAAGAGGTTGAAGTAGGAGGCCATCAACATTACATTGGTATTTATTTCATGAACTTCATCTCTAATATTACCAATGTCATGTTGCTGCTGCGTAAGTTGAGCATCAAATTGATCAAACCTTTGATCAACGTGAGTCTCTAGTCTATCAAATCTCTCAATCAGATTCTGGTAATCTGATTGAGAAGCAGAACCTTGCACTCCTTCTTCTTCTTCTTCTGAAGCACTAGCATGTGCTTTCTCTTTCTCCTCCTTGAAGAGCAATCTGAAAGATGCATCGTTATAGTAAACTGGCTCTTCATATTCTTCATCAGGATGCACTATATTGTACTTCTTCTCCAAAATATAAGTAATCAAGTGCCCTAAAGAAATGTTCTTCTTCCTCTTCTGATCAGGATGTCCTATTTCTGAAAGCCCATAGATATAATCTAGGATGAGTTGGGCTTCATCAATAGGATGTCTTTTCATGATTAAAAAAGTTAGACAAGAAAGGAGAGGAGTAATGTTAATCCTATCACCAGCTTTATGAATAATTGAGGATCTAAGGATATGCTGGATGATTCTGGCATCTTGGGTCATACCGGCCACTCTAGCAACATGATTGTCAATCGCATTTTCTCTAATTACCGTATTGATTTGAAACCATTTGAAAGAGGTTTCTGACATTAGGGTGTGGGCTCTATATCCTTCAGTTCTTAAGTTTAAAAATGCACCAAGGTCGTGCTTGGTGATCTCAACTTTTTTCTTAAAAACAAAAGAACTAATGATAGAGTGGTCAGAATTGAAACTCATGTTGGCTAGAAAGTAATGGTAGGTTTGCTTATTGTAGAAGTGGACGAGAGAAAGAATGAACTGAAATTGGGTTGAGGCGAAGAGGTGCAATACCCGAAATTTCAACTCTGTTTGGATAAGAATGCGAGACGGAGTGATTTTTGCAGATGCAAAACGAGGAAAAGATTCCTCATTTGCCTTGGAAAGAAAGTTGTCTGGGGCATTCCTGTTAGGTTTCTTCACCAAAACTTTTTGTCTTTTGCTAGAGGAGGCCATAGTTGATTTGATGTAGAAAGGGATTGAAAAAGATGTTTGAAAGTGTGATTGTCAAGTTTGAAGGCCTTCATATTTAAAGAAAAACGATACGTTCGTCCTGGACGAAAATATTCGTCCTGGACGAAAAATTATCGTTCGTCTGGACGAAGTAATTTCGTACAGACGATCCAATTCGTCCAAAATGTAACGGCTTTTCGTATTCAACACAACTTACGATGCGTCCCTTCGTACAGGCTTTTTGACTTGACCGATCGTACATACGAAAAAAAATTTCGTACAGACGATCGAAAAGTGTTTCGTTTTAATGACTCTTGAAAACCGTCCCCTACAATGAACCGACACATGTTCGTACAGACGAAAAAATTTCGTACAGACGAAGTTCGTATTAAAAACTGTCTTATCCACTCAACCGCTGCATTCAATCGTCCCGACGTTTGAGAGAAAAAAAATTCTTCTTGGACGATTAAATATCGTACAGACGAAAAAATAAAAAACTGCTCTCAAAACGGTTTAAATTCGCGCAAACTGTTCCTTCACATATCGTCCCGTACGAAAACATTTCGTCCTGGACGATTTCCTCCAAAAAAAAATTTTTAATTTTGAATTTTTTTTTTTAATTAACAAAATCAACAAAAACACAGAAAACATAAAACCAAAATCATAAATCCAAAAACAATTCATTAAAAACACACAAAATTCACAAAATTACAAAAACAAAACTCAACAAGTATCAATGTTGCAAAGACATTTTAGTTAAGCATTCAAATCAATAACACCAAGCCTTGTTCTTAAAGTACTGAAGGTATCAAAGGCTAAAGGTTTTGTAAAAATGTCTGCAAGTTGAATTTCAGTTGAAACATGTATGAGTTCAATTTCTCCTTTGGATACGTGATCCCTTCTGAAATGATGCCTTATATCGATGTGTTTGGTTCTAGAATGTTGAATAGGATTTTTGGAAATACAAATAGCACTAGTATTGTCACAATAAATTGGAATAGTGCCTATAGTTAATCCTAAGTCAATCAACTGTTGTTTTAACCAAAGTACTTGTGCCACACAACTTCCTAATGCAATGTATTCTGCTTCTGCAGTAGATAGTGCCACTGAATTTTGTTTTCTACTAGACCATGAAACTAATGAATTTCCAATGAATTGACATGTTCCAGAAGTGCTTTTCCTATCCACTCTACAGCCTGCAAAGTCAGAATCTGAGTAACCAATAATTTCAAATGAAGAGCTAAACTTAGGATACCAAATTCCTAAGTTTTGAGTTCCTAGTAGATATCTTAAAATCCTTTTCACTGCTGTCAAATGTGATTCTTTTGGATCTGATTGAAATCTAGCACATAAGCAAACACTAAACATAATATCTGGTCGGCTAGCAGTCAAGTAAAGTAAAGATCCAATTATCCCTCTAAATTTCTTTTGATCAACAGATTTTCCCTTAAGGTCTTTATCTAACTGAACTGAAGAACTCATTGGTGTACTAACAGGTTTAGCATTGTCCATTTCATATTTTTTGAGGATGTCCTTAATATATTTGGTTTGACTAAGAAAAGTACCTTCCTCAAGTTGCTTAATGCTAAATCCTAGAAAGTAATTTAAATCTCCCATTAGACTCATTTCAAATTCACTACTCATTGTTTTAGAAAAATCATCACAAAGATGTTTATTTGAAGATCCAAAGATGATGTCATCCACATAAATTTGAACAATAAGTATATCCTTTCCAATTTTCCTTAAAAAGAGAGTTGTATCCACACTTCCTTTTTCAAAAGATCTTTCAAGTAGGAAGGTGCTTAACCTCTCATACCAAGCCCTAGGTGCCTGTTTCAATCCATATAATGCCTTTTTTAATTTGAAAACATGATTTGGAAATTTAGAATTTTCAAAACTTGGAGGTTGTTCTACAAAAACATCTTCTTCAATTACTCCATTTAAAAAGGCACTTTTAACATCCATTTGAAACAATTTAAAACCTTTAAAACAGGCAAAGGCTAGTAAAACCCTAATTGCTTCAAGTCTAGCTACAGGGGCAAAAGTTTCCTCAAAATCAATTCCTTCAATTTGATTATACCCCTTAGCTACTAATCTAGCCTTATTTCTAATGACTACTCCTGAGTCATTCATTTTATTTTTGAACACCCACTTGGTTCCAACAACACTTTGATCTTTTGGCCTTGTAGTTAGTTCCCAAACTTTATTTCTTACAAATTGATTTAACTCTTCTTGCATGGCCAATATCCAAAATTCATCTGAAAGTGCTTGATCAATGTTAGTGGGTTCAATAGTTGAAATAAAGGCTGAATGATTGACTTCCTTGTTTAATCCACGCCTAGTTCTAACACCCTCACTTGGTTCACCTATAATCAATTCCTTTGGATGGTTTTTAGAAAATCTCAAATCTCTAGGCAAAGGGTCTTCTCTTTCTAAATTTTCTTCCACATTTTCTTCCAAATTTAATCTATCAATCTTTTGGGAGTTTTCTTCAATTTCTTCTTCAACAACTTTTGGCTCTTCCATGTTTCCATTTTCATCAAAAACAACATGTGTGGTTTCTTCAATGACTAAAGTTCTTTTGTTGAATACTCTATAAGATTTTCCAACACTTGAATATCCAACAAAAATTCCTTCATCTGATTTTGGATCAAATTTTCCTAAGGCAGATTTTTCATTATTATGTATGAACACCTTGCAACCAAATACATGCAAATGAGACAAATTTGGTGTTCTACCTTTTAGCAACTCATAGGGTGTTTTATTCAAATTTGATCTCACATTCACCCTATTCAGAACATAGCATGCAGTGCTAACCGCCTCAGCCCAAAAATATCTAGGAAGTGGGTATTCTGCTAACATTGCTTGGGCGGCTTCTATTAATGTTATGTTCTTTCTTTCAACTACTCCATTTTGTTGAGGAGTTCTAGGTGTAGAAAAATTGTGATCAATCCCCTTTTCTTTACAGAAATCTTCAAATTTTTCATTTTCAAATTCTCCTCCATGATCACTTTGTATAGAAATTATTTCACATCCTAGTTTTCTTTGTATCCAAGTTGAAAATTTTCTGAATTCCTCAAATGATTCACTCTTATGAAAAAGAAATTTAACCCAGGTGAATCTTGAAAAATCATCTACTATAACAAATCCATATACCTTTCCTCCTAGACTTACCATGCTTACAGGTCCAAAAAGATCCATGTGAAGAATTTCTAATGGTTTACTGGTCCTTAGATCTTTATTGGACTTAAAAGAGGACTTCACTTGTTTTCCTAGTTGACATGCATCACACAGATGGTCCTTAGTAAAGTCTAGTTTAGGTATTCCTCTCACCAAATTCTTTTGGGTAATTTTTCTAAGATTTTTCATACTAGAATGACAAAGTCTCCTATGCCAAAGCCATGATTCATCAGAAACAGTTTTCAAACAAAAAGCAGTAGGAGATTGAATACAATTTAAATCTAGCATGTAGACATTGTTCACCCTTTTTCCATTTAAAACAATTTTCCCATTTAGGCTAATTATGCAGCTAGTAGGTAAAAATTTTACATTATAGCCCTTATCACATAGCTGACTTATGCTAAGCAAATTATGTTTTAAGCCTTCAACTAATAAAACATTGTCTATGAAAAAGTTTTTCAAATTTTCAATCATACCTGATCCAACCACTTTCTTTGTGGTATTATCTCCAAGTGTAACCTTGCCTCCACTCCTGGCTTCCAGCGTTATGAATTGAGCAGTATCTCCAGTCATGTGCTTAGAACATCCGCTGTCCAGGTACCATATACTCTCACGAGGTCTTGTGTGAGAGTATTCCTGCAAATTCTCAAATGTTAGACCTGGGAACCCAAACTAGTTTGGGTTCACCTTTATGAAATTTATAATCAGATGCATGTGTGATATGTCTAGGTTTATGCATCTTAGTTCTCCACACCAAATTAGGTTTCATCTTTAAAGTGCAGGTGTGAGATATATGTCCCAAAAATCCACAATTGTTACATTTAACATTAGGAAAAATATTCCTATGTTTTCTTTCATATGATTGTCTTCTAAGGGATTTCATGAATTTAGGATAATATTTAGGATTTGTAAAATCTTCAAGTTTAGGGGGTTTCCTATTATCCTCGAGAGCTCTTATAGTAAGTTTATAAAATGAATTCATATCCTCCGAGATTCGATTTGTATAATTGATTCTATATGTCTTGCTCTCAGATTCATCCTTAAATTTCTTAAATTCTTTTTCAAGTTCAGCATAGGATGATTTTAAATTCTCAAAATTTTTATTCAAGTCATCATATTCATCAAGTACTTTCATGTGGTTGCTATCAATTAAAGCATGATCTTTCCTAAGGATTTCGTGTTCCTTATTAAGCTCTTCCAATTCTATAACTAAACTAGCATGTATCGTTTTCCTATATGCATCATGCATGTGTTCAGAAACTTCAAACAATTCATTATAAGTTAAATCACATACCTCTTCTTGATCTGATTGTTCAGATTTATCTGCCATCAAGCAAAGGTTGGTGACTTCTTCTTCTTTTTAGTCTCAGATGAGTCTGAAGCTGAGTCCGCCCAAAAAGCCTTTTGAAACTTCTTCTTGCCCTTCTTTACCATTGGTTTCTCCTTTACCTTCTCCTTGCTAGGAGTGGCTTTGAGTTTTGGACAATCAGTCTTTATATGACCTGGTTTCCTGCATTCATAACAAATCACTTCATTAGAAACCTTGCCATTTCTGTTATACTTACCTCTATTCCATTGCTGGCGTCTCTTCTGCTTCCTCTTTAAAAAGCTTCTGAATTGTCTAGTCATTAGTGCAATATCGTCTTCATCCTCAGGTTGTGAGTGTTCACTTTCTGACTCTTCCATATTTAGTGCAATATTCTTGTCCTTTCTTGGTTCACCTGCATCAATCTTTCTTTGACTTACTCTTTGCTCGTAAGCAATGAGTGAACCAAGAAGATTGTCAATTGAATAAATGTTCAGATCTTTAGACTCTGTAATTGCAGTAATTTTAGCATCATATGTAGTAGGTAAACAACGAAGAATCTTATTAACCAT
The DNA here is from genome assembly GCA_016618105.1 of Dendrobium huoshanense. Classification (NCBI taxonomy): domain Eukaryota; kingdom Viridiplantae; phylum Streptophyta; class Magnoliopsida; order Asparagales; family Orchidaceae; genus Dendrobium; species Dendrobium huoshanense. The sequence continues at coordinate 3,760 of JADPUM010001066.1, read as the reverse complement.
TTTAGCATTTGTTAATTCCCTACCAAGTGCATGCAAAGAGGTGACAATTTGAGTGAATCTTGTGTACATGTCAGATATAGATTCATTAGGTTTCATGCGAAATAGTTCGTAGTCATGTAGCAAGATATTGAGTCTAGATTGCTTAACCTCATTTGTCCCTTCATAAGTAATACAAAGTCTATCTCATATGTCTTTTCCGCTTTTACAAGTGGAAACTCGCATGTAGTCTTCAGATTTTAAAGCACAAAAGAAACTATTTAAACATTTCGCATTTAATTGTGCTAAGTCACGTTCTTCTATAGTCCAATCTGCATAGGGTGTATCTACCCTAATTCCATCAACTAATCTAGTTGGTTTTGTGTAACCTTCCTGGACTAGCATCCACATGCGATAATCAAGTGACTGCAAGAAAGTAGACATGCGTGTTTTCCAAAAATCAAAAGGAATATTGTCAAACAGTGGAGGTCTAGTGATAGAGTAACCCTCAGGTGTGTTTCGGTTTCCAAATGTAGCCATCTACGTTAATCAAAAAGTAGTTCAAACTTATGATTTTGAAACAAAGCTCTGATACCACTTGTTGAGTCCAGTAATTAGGTTGTTAAGCCTAAGTAAATGTCCCACGGCTACCAAGAGGGGGGTGAATTGGTAGTTTTAAAAATTTTAAACCCTCTTAATAATAAAGTTGAACCGAAATAAAATTTTCTTTTAAAGTTTATAGAAAAATGTTTTTCAACCACAGAGTTGTTAAAACTGAAATTCAAAGTGCGGAAACGTAAAAGCAATAAAGTAAATGACACCAGATTTATAGTGGTTCGGTCTATAACCAGACCTACATCCACTCCTCAGAGGCACCCTCTGAGTATTGCACTAATACCACAAAGTGACTCTCCTTTAGCACCCACAGCAAGGCGGAGAAGCCTGTACAAAACACTCTTTTCACCACTACCCGGTGCGGCAGAGAACCGTCGTCCTTTTACACAATCCACAGTGCTGGCAGAGAACCGTCGTCCTTTCACACTCTCCTAGTGTGGGCAGAGAACCCTAAGGTTGTTCACACTCTCCAAGTGTAGGCAGAGAACCTTCTCCCTTTTACACTCTCCTAGTGTGGGCAGAGAACCCTCGTCTGTTCACACTCTCCAAGTGTCGGCAGAGAACCGGACCTTCTTGAATGATCTTCTCACAAGAATCTAGAAAGAAGAAAGAAAAGAGTGAAGAAATCCAATTTCACAAGTAGAGACTCTTACCTTAGCAATCCAAGTGAAGCCTTCTCGCTCCAGTGGTAGGAATCCTCCTTTGAATGCTCTCTTCCACTCTCTCCTTGGCTATTCTCTCAAGAGGCACGAAGATCAAATGACAAAAAGATTGGGTGGCAGTCTAATTTGGACCTTTTATAGAAAAGACAAGAAAAACTGCCCAAAAACTGCAAGTTTCCAATTCTTTACGCAGTGGATCGTCCTGTACGATCCTGGATCGTCCTGGACGATTTTACTTAAACGATCTGAAACGACCCAATTTGTATATGTGTACGAAATGACTTCGTACAGCTGATTGTCCTGTACGAACTAGGTTCGTCCAGTACAAACGGTTATTACCAGGTCGGTTCTAGAAACTGCTGAAAACTGTTCTAAGTCGGTTCATCGTTTGGACGAAAATATGTTCGTCTGGACGAAAATTTTCCAGAGAGCCGATCGTCCTGGACGATTATTTATTTCGTCTGGACAAAAATTTTCCAGAGCACCCATCGCCGCGGACGATAATTTGTTTTCGTCTGGACGAAAATTTTCCAGAGAGCTGATCGTCCGGTACGATATTTATTTTCGTCTGGACGAAAATTTTCCAGAGGACTGGTCGCCTCGTACGATGGTAAAATTTGTCTGGACGAAAATTTTACAGAGAACCCATCATCCGGGACGATAATAAAATTCGTCCTGAATGAATAGGACTTAGAAAAATTTTTCCAAGCAAGTTCCTATTCGTTCCAAGTGCTCTATAGGAGATAACTGACAGATCGTCCAGTACGATAAATATCGTCTTGTACGATCAGTATAGAAATTTTAAGATCTCCTTATGTGTGTGTGTATTCACTCAATTACAATCACTCCCTTTCAAAATTAATTCAAAGAAAAGGTAAACTTCAAATAAACAAAATATCTTATGTTGAATTTGATTTGAAGTTTTTGTAGTCTGGAGTCTGATTTTCCTGAAATGTTAGTACACACAAGAGCAAATGCAAAACTTCTAAAATTGTTAGGAGATAACTATACATCTGAACAATAATGTTTGGAATCATCACTAAAATTGTTAGGAGATAACTATACATCTGAACAATAATGTTTGGAATCATCAAAACTACATAAGTTGCACAAATATAAATCATTCAAATAGCAACTATTCAAACAGCTGTGGCTGGGGCATATTCTCCTTCTTCTTCATCAAAACTAAGTTCTTTTGGCTCGTGTCCTCGATGGAAAAGAATACATAAAGAGGCATCCGTATAAAAAATAGGAATATTGTCGGGTTCACTAGGATAAGTCAATTGATATTTATTTTGGAGAATATATCCTATAAGGTGACCAAGAGCTATATTTTGTTTTCGGCGAGTGGTAGGGAGACGAACGAAGGTCATGTGGCGAATGTAGTCAATAATCAGATCGTCCTCGTCGAATTTTGTGTTGGTCATGATAAGGTAGGTAGTGACAGATAGGGTCGAGGTCATGTTGACACGGTCACCACCTTTGGGTATTATGGAGGTACGAAGGACATGTTGAATTATGCATGCATTTCTATTTAGTGAAGAAATGAGAGGTTGGTGTTGATAGAATGCGGCGTTCCTAAGGACTCAATTAACGTCGCTCCAGTCAAAATCGTTTGTAAGCAAAGAACGAACCATAGGCCCTTCAGTAGATAGCCCAATGTGTTGGGCGATGTCAGCTTTGGTTATTTCAATATTTTGACGACAAATAAAAGAGTGGAAAGTGAGGTTGTCGACAGTATAAGTCAGATTGGCTAGGAATTCTAGAAGGAGTTCAGAATTGTAAGGGAAGGCCAACGTGAGAAGAAATTAGAGGGTGGTGAAAGCAAAGAGGTTCATTACCTCGAAGTTCAGAGCCTCCTAATTTAGCAGTCTGGAGGGTGTGATTTTGCAGGCTTTGAACTTGTGGTATGCATCCTCATTTTCGGCATTCAAGAATCGAGTGCTATGGCCGCGAGAGGAAGACAAGCTTCCCACTACCGTACGACCTCTCTTGCTTGAACCAGACATCGTGTAGAGGCTGAGTGCAAGGTAAGAAGGAATCAAGTGGATGGATTAGTGGAGTGCAAGTGAAGAGTTCAGCCAACCCACCCAATTTATAGAGTTTTCCATAAATCGTACAGTATGATTGTAAATCGTACAGTACGATTGTAAATCGTACAGTACGATATGGTATTAATTACTCTAACAGTTCGTACCGGGAAAGGAGGTCAAAATGTACAGTACGATGAATATCGTACAGTACGATCAGAGGAATATCGATCGTCCCGAGGAATTCAGTACGACTTTGACCAAACATATCATACTGTATGAACAGGTGTATCGTACAGTTCGAATTGCATTAATATCGTACCGAACGCCTTTATTTCATTCATATCCATTAGCTGAGGTGGATCGTACAGTACGATGTGGATATATCGTACAGTACGATCGACAATAATAATGTACCAGCACGCTTAAGTTCATCCCAATCCGTTCGCAGATGTGGCACGTACAGTACGAAGAGGA
>JADPUM010001065.1:0-20000 GCA_016618105.1 Dendrobium huoshanense | reverse complement strand
TTTACTTCTTGAGCTTAAACTTTAGTAGCACGCTTTCCCTTGATGATTTGAGTTGTAGCATCAATGCTTTAAGATTGTTGTTAGTTTTAGAAGCGTTTTCTTTTAATTCCTACTGGGTGTCATCACCTCTATTGCACAATTTTGTATCAAAGAGAAGTTCTTGTTGATTTTGTAGGTTTTTATCTTTCTTGTTGTTTTTCTCGGGATTTCAACTATTTCCTGTAAATTTTCTTTTGATTACAACAATTTCCTGCATGTTCACCTCCTCTTCGCACAGTTTTTCTTACCCTGTACACACTCTTCATTCATGCACTCTCCTTCCTATTCAATCATTATTTGAATCTCAGATTTTTGCACTTTCTCTCTCTTTATAAGAATCTCTATTGGAACTAACTTGCTTGAACCCTAGACATTTGAGTAGAATAAGGCAAAAGGGGTGTGGGTGAGGATTCACATTTACTTCTTTGAGCTTTAAACTTTAGTAGCACGTTGTTTTCTTGATGATTTGAGTTATTAGCATCAATTGCTTTAAGATTTGTTGTTAGTTTTCTTTTCTTTTAATTCCCTATTGATTTTATGACTCCCTGTTTTGCTAATATTTTTTATCAAAGAGAAGTTCTTTTTGATTTTGTACTTTTTCAACTTCTTGTTTTTCTCTGGATTTCAACAATTTCCTGTAATTTTTCTTTTGATTACAACAATATCCTGCATGTTCACCTCCTCTTCCCACAATTTTTCTGATCATATACACTCTCTTCATCCATGCTCTCTCTCATTTCTATTCAATATTATTTGAATCTCTGATTTTTGTACCTTCTCTCTCCTAATAAGATCTCTGTTGGAACTAAGTTGTCTTGAACCCTTGACATTTGAGTGGAATAAGGCAAAAGGGGGTGTGGGTGAGGAAATAATTTAGACTTTTAAATTCAAAGTTCAGATTTAATTTAAACCCTTAGCCAATTTCTAAACTCTCTTCATTGAATTAGCCACCTAAACCAATTCAAATATATCATATTTTAATCTTTTTAAATTTAATCGGTTGCTTTAGTGCAATCTATCCTATTTGAATATTAATTGTCATAGCACAGCGTTTGAGCTTAGAATATTTAGACGGAAAGCTGTTAGAAGGTGATACTTTGGTAAATTTGAAGCTATTCCAATAAACATAATATGATTAAAATAACATATTTCTGTAAATAACATGAACAGAGCATTTGAAATTTATGGTTAAGTATTTTATTCTTTAAAAACATCTGAAAATTAACTATTACAACAATTTGTCCAAGGAGATATTAATGACTAATAAATTGAGCATAACTTATAACCCAATGACATTCCCAAGATGCTCGAAGTGTATATGGAAACTCTCCTCTAGGATGCATAGATGCTAAAATTATAAAATCAATAGATGTTTCGTTTATAAGAAACAAATTCAACTAGTTAAACCTAGGAGATAAACAGTATAAAACCAATGGATGTTAATTGAGAGAATGATAAATGAAATATTTTAAGTTTTAGTTCGATGGGATCTCATTGCCTTATCGATGCTGGAGGATTCACATTTCCTTCATGCTTCAAGTATTCAATGCTTAGCTTTTAGGATTCAATAGTTCATTGTTTGTAGCGATCAACATCAACAATTTGAGGATTTATTCTTTGTTTTCTTTTCTTTCATTTTTATGTTGATCTGCCACTCGTGCTTAAGCTCTGTTTGGTTAGATTTTTGCTGCCGCTTCTGCTTTCTTGTATAGTAGAAACAGGCTTTAAGTTGTGTGTGTATTTAAACTTTAATTTATTTATTATACAGATGTTGATTCATGATTGATGCAATTGATGTTCTGTGATTTCATCTAAACTGATGTGTATGTTTTGCTCATATTTGAAGAATTTGTATTTGATTGAATTTATATTTGTAGAGGATTACTTTCATTCTACTTTGCGTCTTTCTTCAGTTCATGAATTTTTATAATTGTTAGTTATGTCATATAAGTGAAAGTTTGCATAAATAAATGAAATCAAGTATTCATCATATGCAGGATAATCATCTTTATGTTGTTAACATTTTCCTTTTTAGATCATGGGATACCTTTGTGCTATATTCTCCTTTTTTTTACAACCAAAGTGGTGCTGCCTTTTATTGATGAATGATGCTCCTATTTGTGATGATATTCTTACATGTTTGGAGCTCTTGGTTTTTAAATAGCCATTTCTGTTACCAGCTTGTATGCCGCAACCAACTTCCATGTTTTTGTATTTTCTTCCCTAAAAATGCTTCTAAACCTTAAAGACACGCTACATGAAAAGTTGTATGTGTAAAACCCGGAATTCGTCATTTGAGTGCGTTGCACGCATATCGATGCGCCGTGACGAACTTAAGTGAAATTTCGATGTCGTCGGAAATTGATGAAATAAATTTCATTAGATTCGTCTCAAAATTTCGATCGAAACGGTATAAAGAACTTATACTTAATTTGGCACGATTTGAGAATTAAAATTCGCCAAAGATTGTTTAAGTAAATTTTGACTAAACTTCCATTTTTACCCCTAAGAGCTTTAAAGGGAAATGAATAGGTCAAGGGCACATGCGTAAATTTCATTTCTAAAACCCTCATAAGCCTTAAGGGACCGATTATTTCGGTCCCTTGTTGTTTTGTTCGGCCGACCCAAAGAGAGAGGGCGACGGGAGAGAGGGGGAAGCGGCGGGAGCTCCTTCCAAGCCTGCGGCTGGCGAGATTCCGGTGAGATTCCGGCGAGGGATCTTTAGGAAAAACGTAGGGAAAGCCTTGGGTAAGTGTTTCTTCAAAAATATGAAAGATTCCTTGAGTTTTTTTGTATAGAAAATTTTTAGGGTTTGAGTTTTTTAGAAATTTCTTTAGGGAATTAGTAGGGCTTGTTTTGACCTACGATTTCCTACCCTTCATGTTAAATTTTTTTAAGAAAAACACTAAGTTTAAAAATTAGGGTTTCTCATTTTTTTTTTAAATTGTTATAGGATTGGATATAGGAGTGTAAGGGAAGCTTTTTAGTAACATGATTTTGATTTTTTATTTAGAAATTTTGAGTGAAAAAATTTGGGAAGGTTTAGGGTTTTTCTAAAATAAATTTTTAAGGGTTGCATGTTCCCTAATTTAGCTTCTAAAGGTTTGGGGAAGCCTCTAAATTTGGAAATTTGAAAGAAAATAATTTTTCTTAATTATTAATTATTATAAATCCGAAAATGATTAAATATTAATTATGGATTAGATGAAGGGGAAGTTTTGGCATGTTTAAGGGAAGAAATTAGCCAAATTGGAAAGTCAAAATTTTGAGAATTTATTAAATCCGAAAATCATAATTAAATTAAATAAAAATTAAACATTGTGTTGAGTTAAATAAAGTCATAGAGATTTAAATCTCTTGTTTTCCTTTAGGTTGAAATTAAGAAAGGAGGCGAGGACTTGTGCAGGAAACTTTCCAAACACAAATTCTCAAAGGTAAGTGACTTTATTGGCTAAGGAAAGTGTGCATTTCATTATAACTGTATTTGTTTATTAAAGTTTTTATGTCAAGCCATGAAATAGTTATGTTTCTTATGTCAAATCATAGTTTATTAAAGTTTTTATGTCAAGCCATGAAATAGTTATGTTTCTTATGTCAAATCATGAAAGGGTTACTTAGTATCTTATGAAAGCATCTTATTATGGTTGAAATCATCTTATCATAGTCATGCAATGGTTATTTCGTATCACATGAAAGCTTCCTATCATATTCATGCTATATTGCTTGTGATTGTTAATGACGGAGTACCAAGAAGTAGCTCTTTGAGCAAATACGACCTTTGAGGCAATACGGAACGAAATGAAAATGAATAGCCATGAACGATGTGTACCTGATCAGTACAATTCAGTACTCCTGGACGGATGTATACATTATGAAATGACACATATGCAACTATTTCATGTTCTCTTGTATCAAGAACTCTTAGTTTATGTTTTAGGCAGCATATCAAGCATATTATGGTTCACATGCATTAAGACATCTAATAGTTCATGAGTAGTTTTGTAGTTTTAAAATCCACATGTACACCAACTTTAGCCATATTGTCAATTACTGAGCGTAGCTCACTCTCTAGTTTTGAGAAATTTTCAGGAGACCCGACTCTTAGGTGATGGCTTATCACCCGAGGTTTACCTACAGTCGACGTGCACCGGGTGATAGGTTCCTTTACTGTCTTTAGTAGTAGTAGTTGTTGTAGTTATTTTGTTATTTTGGATGGCATGCAGAGTATGTGACAAAAAAAAAAAATTTATTGCCTTCTTGTATATTGTGATAGACCTGTGACTTTGACATGAAAGTTTAGAGACGCTTTTATTATTCTTGAATATCTTTAGAATTGCATGGAACTGATGATGAGTACTTAATTTACATGTCCGATCTCGTTCCCGCCTTTGTATCTACGAGCTAACCGGGCCGGATCGTGACAAGAGTGGTATCAGAGCAGAGTTTAGGATTTAAATCTGTATAAGCGCCATTAGGTTGATTGATAACTTTTCGACATTAGCTGTAGTATTTTAGGATGGTGTAATGATGTGCATCTGTTTGAATTGGCTTTATTTCCTTTGTATAGGGCTATGGATCAGGAACCCGATGCCATTGATGGCAACACAGATGGGCATAATGATCCCATTGCTAGAGAGGTTCCAACCTTACCTTCAGTAGCACAACCTACTGGTGGTAGTAGTACGACTATGGGTACGTTTAATCAGATGATGGCGGCTGTCACACACTTGATTCAACATTCTCAGGAACAGCCCCAGACTAGTTCCAGTGCTTCCATTTGGGTTAGCAAATGCCCCAGCTCCATTTATGGACCTTATGAATCGAGTTTTCAAGCCAATGCTAGATAGTTTTGTCATTATTTTCATAGATGACATTCTTATCTATTCTTGTGATGAAAAGCATCATGCCAATCATCTCCAACCAGTGTTGCAAACACTAAGGGATAATGAACTGTTTGCCAAATTTTCTAAGTGCGAGTTTTGGCTAAAGAATGTGACTTTTCTGGGTCATGTCATTAGTGGAGATGGTATTTCTGTGGACCAGCACAAGGTACAGGTTATAGCTGATTGGTCAAGACCTATGACAGTGACGGAGATACGGAGTTTCCTTGGGTTAGCTGGCTACTATAGACGGTTTGTAGAAGGGTTTTCCAAGATTGCTGCACCCTTGAGTAGATTGACTCAGAAGGCAGTTAAATTTGAGTGGAGCAGTCAGTGTGAGGTAGCCTTTCAAGGGTTAAAGACTCGTTTGATGACTGCACCGATTCTTACGATTCCTTCAGGTACTGAAGGATTTCAGATTTTTAGCGATGTGTCACTGAAGGGTTTGGATTGTGTCTTGATGCAACATGGGCGAGTAGTTGCCTATGCTTCGAGGCAATTGAAGATTCATGAGAAGAACTACCCAACCCACGATTTAGAGCTTGTTGTTGTAGTCTTTGCCTTGAAAATTTGGAGACACTATTTGTATGGCGTACATTGTGAAGTGTTCACTGATCACCAGAATCTGAAGTATATCTTTTCTCAGAAAGAGCTGAACTTGAGGCAGAGGAGATGGATGGAACTGCTTAATGACTATGATCTACACATTCAGTATCATCCGGGAAGGGTCAATACTGTTGCTAATGCTTTGAGTAGAAAACTGTCTACGAAGTTAAATAATTTGCTAACTCAACAAGAGAAGTTGATTGAAGAAATGGATAGGTTGGAGTTATCAGTGGTACTTCCTACAACTGGCAATGTAGGATGGTTAAGTCAGTTGACTGTACAAGCTGATTTGAAGAGTAAAATAGCTGAAGCTTTATGGAAGGATCCAAATTTTGTGAAGATCATACAGTTAGTAAAGGCTGGGCATGAAGAAGATTTTATTCTTGATGAGGACAATCTTCTTTGGTATAAAGGTAAGGTCTGTGTACCTAATGTTGATGATTTGAGGAAGGATGTTCTATTTGAAGCTCATTTCTCTGCTTATACTATCCACCCTGGTAGTAATAAGATGTATCAAGATCTGAAGGGTTTGTTTTGGTGGCCCGGACTGAAGAAGAGTGTAGCTGATTTTGTTGCCAAATGCACTGCTTGTCAGTTGGTAAAGGCGGAACATCAAAGGCCGAGTGGATTACTTCAACCCTTACCGATTCCAGAGTGGAAGTGGGATGATATTGCTATGGATTTCGTATCGGGTTTACCCAAATCTCAGAAGATACGAGGCGGGAACGAGATCGGACATGTAAATTAAGTACTCATCATCAGTTCCATGCAATTCTAAAGATATTCAAGAATAATAAAAGCGTCTCTAAACTTTCATGTCAAAGTCACATGTCTATCACAATGTACAAGATGACAATAAATTTTTTTTTGTCACATACTCTGCATGCCATCCAAAATAACAAAATAACAACAACTACTAAAGACAGTAAAGGAACCTGTCACCCGGTGCGCGTCGACTGTAGGTAAACCTCGGGTGATCAGCCATCACCTAAGAGTCGGGTCTCCTGAAAAATTCTCAAAACTAGGGAGTGAGCTACACTCAGTAATTGACAATATGGCTAAAGTTGGTGTACATGTGGATTTTAAAACTACAAAACTACTCATGAACTATTAGATGTTTTAATGCATGTGAACCATGATATGCTTGATATGCTTGCCTAAAATATAAATTAAGAGTTCTTGATACAAGAGAACATGAAATACTTGCATATGTGTCATTTCATAATGTATACATCCGTCCCGGAGTACCGAATTGTACTGATCAGGTACACATCGTTCATGGCCATTCATTTTCATTTCGTTCCGTATTGCCTCAAAGGCCGTATTTGCTCAAAGAGCTACTTCTTGGTACTCCGTCATCAACAATCACAAACAATATAGCATGAATATGATAGGAAGCTTTCATGTGACACGAAATAACCATTGCATGATTATGATAAGATAATTTCAACCATGATAAGATGCTTTCATAAGATACTAAGTAACCCTTTCATGATTTGACATAAGAAACATAACTATTTCATGGCTTGACATAAAAACTTTAATAAACCATGATTTGACATAAGAAACATAACTATTTTATGGCTTGACATAAAAACTTTAATAAACAATATAGTTATAATGAAATGCACACTTTCCTTATCCAATAAAGTCACTTATCTTTGAGAATTCGTGCTTGAAAAGTTTTCCGCACAAGTCCTCGCCTCCTTTCTTAATTTCAACTTAAAGGAAAACAAGAGATTTAAATCTCTACGACTTTATTTAACTCAACACAATGTTTAATTTTTATTTAATTTAATTATGATTTTCGGATTTAATAAATTCTCAAAATTTTGACTTTCCAATTTGGCTAATTTCTTCCCTTAAACATGCCAAAACTTCCCCTTCATCTAATCCATAATTAATATTTAATCATTTTCAGATTTATAATAATTAATAATTAAGAAAAATTATTTTCTTTCAAATTTCCAAATTTAGAGGCTTCCCCAAACCTTTAGAAGCTAAATTAGGGAACATGCAACCCTTAAACATTTGTTTTGGAAAAACCCAAAACCTTCCCAAATTTTTCCACTCAAAATTTCTAAATAAAAAATCAAAATCTTGTTTCTAAAAAGCTTCCCTTACACTCCTCTATCCAATCCTATAATAATTTAAATAAATGAGAAACCCTAATTTTTAAACTTAGTGTTTTTTTTAAAAATTTTTAACATGAAGGGTAGGAAATCGTAGGTTAAGACAAGCCCTACTAATTCTCTAAAGAAATTTCTAAAAAACTCAAACCCTAAAATTTTTCTATACAAAAAAACTCAAGGAATCTTTCATATTTTTGAAGAAACACTTACCCAAGGCTTTCCCTACGTTTTTCCTAAAGATCCCTTGCCGGAATCTCACCGGAATCTCGCCAGCGCCGGCTTGGAAGGAGCTCCCGCAGCTTCCCCCTCTCTCCCGTCACCCTCTCTCTTTGGGTTGCCGAACAAAACAACAAGGGACCGAAATAATCGGTCCCTTAAGGCTTATGAGGGTTTTAGAAATGAAATTTACGCATGTGCCCTTGACCTATTCATTTCCCTTTAAAGCTCTTAGGGGTAAAAATGGAAGTTTAGCCAAAATTTACTTAAACAATCTTCGGCGAATTTTAATTCTCAAATCGTGCGAAATTATCTTACAATCAGATCTTACATATGTTGAAGAACCGGATCGTATTCTGGAATTCAGTGTAAAGCAACTTAGGAGCAGAGAGATACCATTTGTGAAGGTACTTTGGAAGCATGGATTGAGAAAAGAATGCCACGTGGGAAAAAGAGTCAGAAATGAGGAAGAGTTATCCTCATCTCTTTGCGTAAGGTATGATTGTTTGGTTTTATCTCTTTTCAAATTTCGTGGACGAAATTTTTATTAGAAGGGGAGAATTGTAAAACTCGGAATTCGTCATTTGAGTGCGTCGCACGCATATCGATGCGCCGCGACGAACTTAATTGAAATTTCGATGTCATCGGAAATTGATGAAATAAATTTCATTAGATTCCTCTCGAAATTTCGATCGAAACGGTATACGTGACAGTATGACTGAAGTTTTCCCTTGGAGGGCTTTGCACTAAAAATGAAGCAGTTAATTTTGCTTGCTTCTCTTGGATTCTCTTCTCAAGGGCACATTTCTTAACTGATTTTTACATGACAAAGTGGAAGAAAGCTAATGAAAGCGGTAGCGTTTGGGTAATTTGTCCTAGTTATGGTGACATTTGGATGTATTGTGCGGAAACTATTAAAGGGTATGCTACATCTATTTGGTTAACAATCTTAATAGTGCTTAATAAGGTCCAACTCAGATGGTTACTTTTTTTGTTTTGAATGAAATTTTAGGAACCACTGTTTCTTCATTACAGGGGAATTGTAAATGCGCTTGTAGCTCCATGGGCATCCTAACAAACTCCCACTCCCAAGACTTTGTAAGGATAAGTTCATAAGCCATATTTGGAGGTTGCTTCTTTGTATATATGGATGGACTCTGTAGTTTGAGCACCTTTCAGTGAGATAATTGTCATTGTTAGTTTATTGGGAATCCTCTTTTACTGGATGAAGCCTACTACCTCAAAAGGTCTATCGCTACATATATCTATGCTGTGGAGAATTTCTTGTTACTTAAAATCCGTACTACATGTGAGAACTTTTTTTTTTTTAATTAAAAGAAAGTAGTTGCATAACCTTTTTGATCATGGAAAGAAGGTAGAGGACTATCATGGATGAAAAACTTAATAACAACAGTTGTGCATTAGATTCTTATTATTGTGCTTCCCACCAAATTTTCAATAGATAATTTGCACATTTGAAGTGCGTTAAATTTGGGAAAGTATAATCAGAATTTTTTAATACATTGGCTGTACGGTTATAATGCTGTCAGAAGGTTTTCAATTCCGCATCGCGGCATCTCTGTCTAAACAGTGTATTTAAGCGACATGCCCAATTCATATGATAATAACCACTCATCTCCAGATTTTGATTTTCCGTTTGGTTATAAATTTTGAAATTTGATGTAACCTTGCGTATAATATGTGAAGATTGCATGTTTTAAAGGCATATTTTTACTTCACAAAGGTTTTTAAATGCATGTTGATCAATAAATAGAACTGAACAAGTAATTTTGTGGGCTTTTTGAATATAGATGACATAAGAGTGCATAAATCCAGAGATTCAAGCTCTTTTGAAATGCCAAGAGGAGGTAAGCAAAGTTTCTTTTGTTTATGAGAAATTATTGCCTGCGGAAAATAATCTAATGATTTATATTTAGCAAGAACAAGAGCACTTGTACAAAATTGGGAAAGGCCGGATTGCTCTCCTGGATCTGAAGGCCCAACTCGATCTGATTCTTCTGATAATTTTCTTTCTGGAATGAACCGGCCCTATGCATTGGTAAGATTCTACGAGGGTCGAATTAAAATTTGGATGGTTTCATTGAAGTTTCTGCTTAGTGATTCCTTCAAATTTAGCCTTTGAATGCATTGGTATCTTGCAAAGTATCATAAATGTTGGATTAATGCTTACTCTGTATTTATGAATAGAAGTAATGCCAAAGATGTTGTCAACGTGTTGTCTGAGTTGTCTCTATTGCATCATCTTGATGTTTAACTATTATTTTGGATGCATATAGCTGCATGCATTCCTTTTAGTGCTTTCATATAGTTTTAATATTGATTATTTAATTAGCTAATTTTCCTAAAAATTTATTTTGGTATGCCTTACCCTTTCAATTTTGTGGAAATTGCTAGGAACTGAATTGTCGTGTACTTTGCGGCACTCTTACTAATAACAGGAAATAATTTGAACTGTAAAATTTGAATCTTCACTTTGATATTTAAAATTGCTTTGATAAACAATTCCTACCTTTTTTTCATGCACCATTTGGGGCTTCGAGAATCCAGTGTGATATATATATGATGCTAAGCTGAGCTCACCTTGGATCACTTTTTTTTTAGCAGTTCTTTTGTAATTTGGTATATATGAGCGTAGCGTTGAGTAAACTTATTCTGCAATGATTTCTTAATTTGAATATATATGATGCAATTAACTAAGCTGCTAACTTGTGTAATTCTAATATACATACTTTCTTTTGAACAGAGAGTGCGCCCTTCGACTGTGGGAAATGAGACTGTTTCTGCTAGTGATGAGGATGCGATTGCTGATTTATTGGACCATCATGGCCAGTTCATTGACACTACACATTCTCGCTTGAGAAAATTACAAGTACTTTCATTGGACTATGATGTTCTGTTCTTTTGTTTTTTTTTTTTTTCATTTGTTTCCTGTGCAATCATTTACTCTTTCCGTGCCTTCTGCGCAATCAAGATCCTAACTAAAAAAGCCTAGAAGACATAATAGCCAACGTAGATCTTTGTTCTTGTTGTATAAACATTTTTTCCTTGCACCGTCCTGCTTATATACTTGTGGACTTGGGACCCATGACTTGATATGCAGGTGTGGAAGCAATCATTTTCTTATGGCTTATGGTGATGCTTTAATCAGATTGTCACTTATCTATATGCAAGGGTTTAAGAATCCATCAAGGCTCAAATTTATGGCTAATGGTCAAGCTTTAAGTCACTTATCTATTTGCAATGGTTTAAGAATCCCTCAGGGCTGAGATTTATAGATTATGTCATTGTTGATGAATTAAAAAAAAAGAGGCGAAATAAAATAAAAAAAGAGAATTTTTGAAGAGATGTATCTCTTCACAATTCCAATCCGACCCCACTGCATATAGTTTTATGCTCAAACGATTCAACCTTTCATCAGGATAACTATCTTCGGCAAGTCGGTCAATAAAAGAGACAAAAAATTGAAGAAGGGTACTCACGCTCATTGATCCTCCTCACACTTACGTTTTGTTTTGTCAATTTTCTTAAATCCTGCTCCAATCCTTACCCTTTAGTCCTATGTGCCCTCCACCCGACCTGCTTCCAGTCACGAGCCCCGTCTTCATTTGCAAACCTGCTTCCTAGTCATGAGCCCACCTTCTATTCCTGAGTCCACCTACCATCCGATGCCGCCCGACTCATGCGTGTCCAAGCGCGAGTGTTGCCTTCGCCTCTTGCGAAGATCGAACCCCGTCCGATTCACGTGAAACCGATGCTGGACGTTAGCTCTCATTTCTCGTGCTTCCAACCTGCCGATTTGGCCGAACACTGCAAATATCACTTGTAGCCTTCGCCTCTAGGGAGAATGGGTTGTTCTTCTGACCGCACACACAGTGTGATTCACCTCCAGCCCACTTGAACAAGCTTCTATCGATTGACCCTTTTCCGACACCCCATCCCGTCTGCTCATCGGATCCAAACCCCCAGATCCACCAATCTAGCTCCATCTATTATACCACAAACCCATATGCCTCTTGCTTTATTCTGAACTTTGGATGTGAGCTCTCCTTCTCAGTCGGATATGTAGATTAAGGAAATAATCTGCTTTGCCTGCATAACTAACAATTACAGTCGACATTTTAAATAATTAAAATATAAAATTCTATATAATTAAATCATGGTTTAAAATTGTGCAATAAGAGGCTCTCCTCAGCGCAATTTCGTTCTTTTAAGACTCAAATCCTACACAATGAGAGCAAGGAATGAGGTGTACGTCTCGCCTCAGGTTTTAGAGGCATCCGCCTCTTTAAATAAATAAAAAAAACAAAACCCTAACCTAATATTTATTTATTTGGTTCGACGCCCTGCACCCCCCTGCGTCTTCCATCATTTCCGAACCGAGGGTTTCTTCTCCCTTCTTCGAGCGACATTTTCCCCTCTTCGTTCCATTGGACCGACATCGATTTCCTTCCATCGAGAGTTGCTCTTCGCCTCTTGCTTGGAGTTCTCTTCTACTACTGCGAGTTGGGCTGGAGTCTCCTTCGATCGACCATTGAAAGCTCTTCTTCTTTGTGGTTGGAGTTTAGGGTTTATTGACAAAGGTGAAATAGTTTTACTTCCTCTTCTTCTTTATACTCAAATGTGATTTTATTTGTTATACCATCGCATTTATCTACATCTTGCTTTGGTTTTCATTCATTTTTGTCAAAATTTTTTCTTTTAAATTTTATGCAATCTTGCTTTGTTTTATACATACAATTTTCAATGTCATTTGATTGAATGGTTGGTATTGATAGTGTAAGAAAATGAAAATGATAGGACTTTTTTATTTATGTAATATTTAGATCTCTTTTTGTTAGATTTATGTTTATGTGGACATAAGAACTCATAACATGTTTTTCATCTGACTGTGAAATACATTGGATTACCTATAACCAAGTTATACAAAGAGGTGAAATCGTTTGTCGACATTAAGGATGAATTCGCTGGTGTACATTATGTACAATAGGAAACTCAAAGACAATAACTTAAAGAAAAAAGAATTAAATGATGATGAAGATCCTTTGCTTTACAAGGATATGACATCTGATGATAAGTCGTTTATAGATGATGAAATTGAAGTGATGCTATCTGAAATTACAAGATGAAGATTTAAATATTGCTTTTTTGATGGCCATAGAGCATCTACATCTGCCACAACTCAAGAACAAATAAAAAAGGTATATAAATAATATTGTTTTCTTAGACTTTTATGAATGTATTATATTATTATTCATTTTGATATTATTAAAAAAATATTTAGGGAAAAAGAAGATAACTGATATTGAGGAATGAGCTGATTGGGAGACATTGGACTCTATATGAAAGAAAAAAAAAAGGATACTGGTTCAAGAAAGAAAAGCAAGATACTAAAAACTAAACTACCGTACTAAAAAAAAGAACCACAATACTAAAAGAAAAGAACATAATACTGTAGTAAAAATACTAATATTGGGATAATAAAAATTTAAAACTAAGGTCTAAATTTTAAGCTAGCAAACAACTTCAAACTAAAGTACCTACGACTACAGTCCAATCTAACGTAAACAAACTCAACATGTTACTTCCAAAGTGAAGCGATAAGTCCTATAAATCCACAGAGAACTTCTAAAGAGAGTCGTAAGATCTGTCAACCAAAATTCAAACAATGGCCAGCCTTCTTATAAAGATAGGTTGTATGACCCATTTATAGGCAACTTCTAAAGGGAGTTGTAAGACCTATCCACCCAAACAAAACAAGCAGCCTTGCTATAAAGCTAGGTTGTATGACCCATCTATAGGCAACTTCTAAAGGAAGTCGTAAGACCTATCCATCCAAATGAAATGGGCAGCCTTGCTATAGAGCTGCGTTGTTAGACCCATCTATAAACAAATTCTAAAGGAAGTCGTAAGACCTAACCATTCAAACAGATCCATCCACCAAAACAAATGGGTAGCTTAACCTATATGGCTATACTGTAAGACCTGCTAACGGTCAACATGTAAGTGAAGTCGTAAGACCTCACATGTGGGAAAATTGTCAAATAAATTGCAAGATCCTAAAACCCAAACAAATAAAAGTAATGGATAGGTTAGATGATAGGGTTAGGTTGTAAGACCCACTAATTAGATACTTCTAATAGAAGCCGTAAGACCCATTTTACGGGTAATTTTTTATGAAAACTGTAAGTCCCAACTCAAATTCAAATATTTGGGCTACTTCTAATAAACGTTGTAAGACCCACTTCAATTCAAACTTCTTGGAAACTTCTAAATGAAGTTATAAATCCCAAACCAAACTAACATCTGGGTATTTTAATAGATATAAACCCCAAAATCCCAATAAAATTAACATATATATTTAACCATCTCAATCTACTCGGGATTTTTTAGAGGAGGTAACATATGACTACTAATCAGATTCCCTTAATACTACGATCAACAATCGTTACCGTTGGTAGACTAAAACCTGCAATATACCCGGGAAGACGGATCCATGGGATCTTGATCGGGTTTACTTACATTTTCCTCTACAATTGAGGCTAAAAACACAAAATTATTCATCATTAATCGAGAGTTTTCTCTTACGTGTTAAGTGGGGTAATTAATTATGAGTGCTTGCTTTCATGGGAAGTAATGACTTAGATCTAACTAAACCCTAATACTACCCTAAGAGAAAATTTGATTAACTGTAATATGACTTAAGGAAAATAGAATTCTGTGTCTGAAAAGCGGAATTCATGCCAACATGCTTTTTTTCTTGAGCCCCAACAGTCATGATGGTATTGTGTGCATTGGTATCGAAGAAGTTTGTCTTTGGCTTGAATTGAGAAATATTTTCTTTAAAGGTTTAGGACTTTCATTGTCTCTATTATTCCTACTTTTTTATGATTTCTGTATCTGGTGTTCTCAAAATATTGACCTTACGTTTTTAGTTGAGGTGTTGATTGTGCTGGACAAGAGAGTCATAAATAAGTGAGCTGCGGGCTTTTAATTATAAATGATATGATGAAAAAGATTTGTTCAATGCTCCTGTCCTCTTTTTTTTTATAAGCATAGAGATGCTAATCATATTTGGATATATTTACATTTTTTTGTATAAAGATTTTAAATGGCATTTTCTCTTGGTTATTTTGTTTCATTGAAAAGTTTTGTTAGTTTTCTTGTTAGTTAATATGGTTTTGGATAAGTTGATGATGACCTTTGTTTCAATTTATTATTGCCATTTGGGTGTTCTTGAGTTCGGTTTGTCACAATGGTCTGTGATTCCAAATATGGCGATCCTTGATAATGCCCCATGGAGCAGTTGCAAGATTACGAGTCGCTAGAGATGTTAAAACCCCTTTGTGCTGCAAAAGCAATAACCCCTAAAAGTGACTCTGAACAAGCATGGCTCTGCCCTCAAGTGGCCATGCATGGTCTTTAATATAGTGACGTGGAACCTCTCAAATAATTATGTTTTATTCAACCAATAAAATGAATGCCCTAAAGTAATAAATTTTTGGATTCAAGACTTAATCCCACATCATGTAGAGCTCCGTCATCTAGTATGTTCATTTTTTTTTTAAATTCTAAAAATCTTAACAGATGACAGTGTTGAAAAAAATTTATTTTTTTGGTGACACTTAATGTGGTATATTTAATAATATTGTATTCTCTTTTGCTCTTTTTCCTACATTTTTGCGGACCAAAGCTCACAAGGGTTTAGATATTATTCTCTTGCAGAGAAAGAGGTTCCCAGTATTATTTCATCACTATTTTGCTTGTAGACATTGATTATATTATGGTCGATATATGTCTTTCTTTGCATAATAAGAGGCATTATATATTACTTTATTCCTATTTCTTTAATTGGCACGGATTATAGCGAGACTCATATATATCTTTTTTGGTTTGGTAGAAGTCCTTTATTTCTTCTGGATGATGTTCTAGGTGTTTCATATGTGCCCTTTTTAGCACACTGGAAGGTATTTCTTGTTTAAATTATCTTTTTATATAAATTATACTAACCCTTAACAGGAAATTTAAATACATATCTACGCATATCTTGATGTGATGTCGAATTTGGATTTTGACTTAGTATGTGCCATATATATTTGCCTTTCTTAGAGTGATTAGTATATATAATATAAATTAGTTGTGATTGTCTCATGCACCACACCATTGACACCTTTTTTGATGGTTTGGGGTGGCCCGCATGCTTTTTGGTAGCTCCTTTTTGATGTAGGCAGGGGGGGGGGGGGGGTCAATTCTTCTTGTCCATGGGCTGCTTGTTGTTCTCAGTTTGGAGATGTTTGCTGCTCATGGATTGGGCCTTGGCTGCTTGATATTGAGCTCAAAATTCTGAATTTTACTTGATGTTAGCTCATTAATGTTTGAGCTGAAGCTTAGCTCAATGATTGGGGGGGAATAAATGCACTTCTTAGCTCATTAATTCAAAAAGGTATGCTATTATTTCAAGGAGTTTATTATGAAGTGGACTTGTGCCTCTTCCCCTCCATTTGCCTTTCTCGGTTTTCCCTTGTTGGCTGGTTTCCCATGACCTGCTGCCTTGTCTCCTGTGTTGGCTCTTCGGATCCCTTACTGGCTAGTTTCCTGTGAACTGTCTTGTCTCTTGTGCTGGCTCTTCGGGTCCCTTGCTGGGCTGTTTCCCTGTTTTCTGTGCAGAAAATCTGCTGCTGTTTTGCTGTCTTTTGACCTTTCATTTGGTGACTTTTGTCCTTTCATTTCCCCAATTCTAATTGGATTTGGTTGGAGGTGTTATGGCTATTTGTCTACCTTCTTTTGTCTATAAAATTAAGTTGTTTTGGTATGAAAAGAATGGATATGTGAGTTATTTTTGGGAACCTAAACTTGCGGGTTTCTTCGTGGAAAAGCTTGCGAGCTTGTTCCATTCCTCCCTTCTCCTAGGAAAGCTTGCGAGCTTGTCCTCCTCCTTCATCTCGGCTTTTAACCTCTTCTTCTATCCGCAAGTTCGACTACACCTGTATCATTCTTCTCAAGGAAAAGCAACTTTAGGTGTTTAAGTTGTCTTTATGTCGTCAAAGTTTGTAAGTCTTTTTATTATATAAAGTTGTGGTTTATCGTATTTGTGTCTTTTCGAGTATTTTCTATTACCTAGGAAAGGCTTTGTTTTTGCTTGCAAAAATTTGGGGCCCTTCCCAAATTTTTGCTCGCATCAATTTGGTATCAGAGCAAGTTGGTATATCCTAGGTCATTGAGTCAAGTTGTTGTGCGTGTCTTGGTGTCATATATGTGAGTGTCATGTAAGTTTTGTTTGTGAGTCATGTTAGTTTAATTATAAGTTTTATTGAGTCTTGGTTGTATCCATTAATTGGCCGATCTTGAAGATATATACGTACATGATCCTTCGCCTCATTAGAAAAAGTCTAAAACAACTTCATAAGGAGATGAGCTTTTTTAAGTGGGGGAGAATCTGATGTAGGCAAAGGGTGGGGGGGGGGGGGGGGGGTCAATTCTTCTTGTCCATGGGCTGCTTGTTCTCAGTTTGGAGATGTTTGCTGCTCACGGATTGGGCTTTGGCTGCTTGGTATCGAGCTCAAAATTCTGGATTTTACTTGATTTTAGATCATTAGTGTTTGAGCTGAAGCTTAGCTCAATGATTGGGGGAATAAATGCACTTCCTAGCTCATTAATTCAAAAAGATATGCTATTATTTCAAGGAGTTTATTATGGAGTGGATTTGTGCCTCTTCCCCTCCCTTTGCCTTCTCAGTTTTCCCTTGCTGGCTGGTTTCCCGTGACCTGCTGCCTTGCCTCTTGTGCTGGCTCTTCGGGTCCCTTGCTGGCTGGTTTCCCGTGAACTGTTGCCTTGTCTCCTGTGCTGGCTCTTTGGGTCCCTTGCTGACTGGTTTCCCGTGGCCTACTGGTGGGTTTTCCGTGGGTTGTTTCCCTGTTTTCTGTGCAAAAAATCTACTGTTGTTTTGCTGTCTTTTGGCCTTTCATTTGGTGACTTTTGGCCTTTCATTTCCCCAATTCTAATTGGATTTGGTTGGAGGTGTTATGGCTGTTTGTCTACCTTCTTTTGCTTATAAAATTGAGTTGTTTTGGTATGAAAAAGAATGGATATGTGAGTTATTTTTGGGAACCTAAACCTGCGGGTTTCTTCGTGGAAAAGCTTGCGAGCTTGTTCCATTCCTCCCTTCTCCTAGGAAAGCTTGCGAGCTTGTCCTCCTCCTTCGTCTCGGCTTTTAACCTCTTCTTCTATCTGCAAGTTCGACTTCACCTATATTCTTCTTCTCAAGGCAAAGCAACTTTAGGTGTTTAAGTTGTCTTTATGTCGTCAAAGTTTGTAAGTGTCTAAGTTTGTAAGTCCTTTTTATTATATAAAGTTGTGTTTTATCGTATTTGTCTTTTCGAGTATTTTCTATTACCTAGGAAAGGCTTTGTTTTTACTTGGAAAAATTTTGGGCCTTTCCCAAATTTTTGCTCGCATCACTTTTTAGGGTAATGCAGAGTATTAGCCATTATTTTTTAGTTACGGATAATTCTTCTGTATCACTAACACTTATAAGAGAAGCCAAGACCATATACTCACCTTTTCTTTTCATTGTTAGATTGATTGTCATGGTGTCTGTCATACATGACATATACCTTGGTGTGTGTATGATAGGCTTAAACATAGTTCATGATTGCTTCATGTACACCACACCATACACATTTTTCTTGATATTGTATGATGGTCCAATACTTCTCGCCATCCTTTTGTGGGGATGGCTTGGAAGTTGATATGCCGGCCCAAGGGCCAGCTTAGCTCGTGTACAGGAGGCGGAAGCAGTTTGCCTCCTAGTTTGTTTCGCCCAAAGGGGTAGGCCCCACTTGTCTAAGCAATTTCAAATTGAAAGGAGTGGGCGGCTAGGGCTTGGTAGGGAAATTAAATTAGGAAAACTTTTGTATTAAAGAGGATGAGAGGATTAGGGTAGATTATGTTTTGATTGATTGAAATTAGAGTTTCTTGGCGACTTGGGCTCTAGACTCTCTTGTCTAGAGATTTGGGAGAGACGATCCTCCTCTTGAATTGAGGATCTCTTGTACCTTTGCTTTGTTCTTATTTCTCTTTGTTTTCTATAAGATTTGCTATCGTTTGATTGTTCTTCCACCACGATTTTTTATTTTTCTTGCTGTTTTTACCAATTATTGTTAAGTTTGCTTGCGAACTCAAGTAGATCCGATAGGATTACTTGTGAACTCAAGTATTTCCTATCAAATTTGTATCAGAGCAAGTCTTGTGATCGATGGAGGTCTGTTTAAGGCAAATTCCAGCAGCAGTTTTTGGCCCAGAAAAGAGGGAAATTGCTGTTTTTTGAGTCTCAAATTCAGATTTTGTGAATCTACAAACTTCGGATTGTGATGATGGCCAAGAAGGTGGATGCTTTGGAAGAAAGACTTGAAGAGGAGATGAA
Source organism: Dendrobium huoshanense (assembly GCA_016618105.1). NCBI lineage: Eukaryota > Viridiplantae > Streptophyta > Magnoliopsida > Asparagales > Orchidaceae > Dendrobium > Dendrobium huoshanense. The sequence continues at coordinate 687 of JADPUM010001065.1, read as the reverse complement.
TCAAATTAAGAGAACGATGGAGGAAATGATTTCCTCCTTGGAAGGACATATAGTCGATCTCTAGGACATGATGAAGAAAATATTGAAAATTCAAAATCAGACGACGACTTCCGTGGCAAAAGGGGTGGAAGGGAAAAGCACGAATTCTGACAGTCGTATGGAGTAAGATGAGGTCGAAATCATGGAAGGAGAAAGAAGAAGACCTCATCTAGAGCCTGCCTAGAGGGAAGAAAGAGGGGGTGGATATGGGGAGCGCTAGGAGGGATACTATGGCCGTCGAGGTACTGATTTTGAAGAAAGAATGGGGGAATTCGAAGGGGGTTTGTGCTATGGAAGGGCAAGGGAAGACCGTGAGACATGGGGAGGGCCTAGCGCTTGGGAGAGGGGAAGCTATGGAAGAATAAGGGGGAATAGTGGCGATCAGAAGGTTAGGAAGCTGAAGATACCATATTTGAAGGGGAGGATACGTATGGGTGGATTTATAAAGTGGAGCGATACTTCGCCGTCAATGGGCTAATGAAGGAGGAGAAGCTGACTATGACAGGCTTGTGCTTGGAAGAAAAAAACTCTATCTTGGTATCAGTGGAGAGATCATAGGAGACCTATCAGGAACTTGAGGGAGTTCAAGGACTGCTTAATAGAACGTTTTCAAACTGACCGAGGAGGAAATTTCTATGAGTAGTTCTT
>JADPUM010001054.1:0-17125 GCA_016618105.1 Dendrobium huoshanense | reverse complement strand
TTGCCAATATGGGGTGGGTATAAATTTTTTTTTTCTTCTGATTGCCATTGCGTGATGTTAGCTCTCTGTTTGTCATGGCTTTCTACTGTTTGCTTCTACTTCCTTGATTAACAAATGTTTTTTTTAGGATGTTTAACAAACATCTATGAACAAAAAAAAAAGTTATATGAAAAGCCGTAAAACAACTTTCATAGTTGGTTGTTTAGGTAATTTGCCATAAAGCATATCTTATGGATTTTAGTTATCTTATGCAACTAATAAATTAATATGTACTAAATTAAGATTGGGAAATTATATTATAATTACATGAAATTTCTAATAATGTTATTTTAGTCATTCAACCACTTCATATCCGCGTGACAACAGCTTTTAACTAATTACGACAACTCTTAGAACACTTCAGAAAATAGTTTTAACATGATTTTACTAAGCAATTATCTGCTTTACCCGAAAGTATGGCACAGTACTGCAATGGAATTTAAACCATCACTGAGCATCAAGTTGATTTGGATTGCTTCATCACTAAACCACTTTTGAGTTTGAAGTTTTCAATTGTCATTTCAAAACCTTAGTTTCAATTTTTTTTTTCGTAGGTTTGGGTTGGGTGCTGGAGAGTTGTTTTCTTCAGTTGAATTGTGTTGTAGTGGGGTTTTGCTCATATTCTTTATTTGTTTAGTAGGGCTACTTTCTATATTTTAGGGGGGTGTTATCCTCTCTCTCTCTCTCTCTCTCTCTCTCTCTCTCTCTCTCTCTCTCTCTCTCTCTCTCTCTCTCTCTTTTTCTGATTTATTTATTAGTGGGATGGGGAGGTCTACTCTATTTTTGGGCTTCACATGGGGGGAGATTTTTTCTTTTCTCTACTTTTCTTGTGCTGGAATAGGGGTGGGAAAGTTTTATCTTCCTTAGAGATGGTTCTTTTACTCTTTATTTTTGTGTGTAGGAGTGGATGGGAATAAATAAACATTACTAGACCTTAATTGATTTTATCAACTACAAAATTAATTTACTATCATATTGCAGCTTCATATTAAGCAAAGGATTCCAGCCAACCAACAATTAATTTGACTTTTATTTTAAAATTGCTATTCATTTGCAAATGGAACATCATAACCTTTGAAACTATTTCTTGTTTTTGTTCCAAATTGGTAGAGCTGTGAATTTGATCGAAAGTTACTTAAAAGAGTAGATTGTTTTTTTGGCTCAAATCGAGCTCATGCTGAAGAGATGACTAATGAGCATACCTGATTTTCTTGAATTGACCTACCCTTGGATCAAATTTGGCTAGTTTAAGATCAAATCAAAATTTGTGCATATGTTTACATATATTCATATATGAAATTATATCTAAATTCATGATGTTGTATTTATAAATTTGTATATGTAGATGCCTGTATATATGACGTATTAAGAATTCATCTTAGAATATCAAAAATAGACTAGAAATTGGATTGAATTTATTGAGCCGTGAGCTTACTTAAAGATAGGTCTGACTCAGCTTTAGGTTGGACTAATGCTCATGTTGAAACACGGTTAAATTGGTTCAAGAGGATAGTTGACAGTCCTAGTAGTTGAATAAATCACTATGGTGTAGTTAGAGAAAAATGGCTACTTGCTGCTGAAAATTTCTTCTATTTAGCAAGTAAATCCTATTCCTATGATTGATCAAGAGATTTTTTAGCACTTCTCAGGAGAGCACTTTTTTGGAAGCATGTATTGAGAACCACACAAAGTCAAACCTTTATATGGATCAAGTTGAGTTCGAGCCAGCTCAAAATTGGAGTGCATCAATTTTGAAAGCTGATGATAACATCTCTAACAGCAATGCCCACGCAAGGTAGTTAAAATTTTTCCCTAATTGTTTCTAGCACGCTAGCTCAGCTATGCATCAACTATTGTTTCCTTTCAATAATTGAATTTAAAAAAAAAAGAACTTTTAACTCCTTTATTTATTTTGGCTTTACTTGGACAGTGAAATATTCAAGTTGCCTCTTCTTATAAGAGCTGGAGGAGGAATATTTAATTATCTCTATCAGTTAAAACAATCATCACAGGAGAGTGGACAAGTTAAGGTTGGTGGAAGCAATATTCTTGGTAAACTTCAGATCACTTGGCGCACAAATTTGGGGGAACCAGGACGCTTGCAAACCCAGCAAATTATTGGCACAGTAAGTAGATAGGAGTTCTTTGTCTCATGGTATAAAATGCTCTGATAACAAAAATGAGCCTTTTTGTTTCTTCAGAAAAGTGAAATTAGCAGTTTAGTACTTGAATGATTTAAGGGGTCTATTTTGGTTTATCCACTCTATGATCTGGATTTTGTCATTAACCTTGGTCATTGCTGATGATTTTGAAGATTTTAATGTAAATAGTAAGAATGCCTTGGTAATTGTGCTGAAGTTGTGATGGTTTTTAATGAGTCTAGATCAAGTCTAGTTCACCTGACTGAGGTCCATTAGGCGTAATAGTAGCATGGAATTATTTTCTTAAGGTTAAATGTTGTGATTTTGTATCCTATTGTTGTTACATTTTCAATTCATCCTTTGGCTACTTTAAGTTTATCTCTTATTTTTGAATTAACTTTACTACCTTGTACCCCTTATCATCTTATATCTGATTAACTTAACCTACCTTGTACCCCTTACCAACAACAACAACAACAATATCAAGCCTTTATCCCACTATGTGGGGTCGGCTACATGAATCCTTTTTCTCCATTGTGTCCTATTAAAAGTCAAATTCTCGTTTAAATCTAATAAAGAAAGGTCATTCCTAATATTTTCTAGCCAAGTCTTTTTAGGTCTACCCCTACCTTTCCTAACATAAGTCAAATCTAATACCTCTACTCTCATAACCGGGTCATCAGAAGGCCACCGTTTTATGTGACCAAACCATCTATGGCGACTCTCTCTAATCTTATCTTCTACTGGAGCTACTCCAACCTTTTCACGTATATGCTCATTTCGTATCTTATCTCTAAGGGTAAAGCCACTCATCCACCTGAGCATCCTCATCTCTGCCACACTTAACTTAGTATTATGCTTCTCTTTTAATGGCCAACATTCGGCACCATAAAGCATTGCAGGCCTCACTACCATCTTATAGAATTTTCCCTTAAGTTTGATGGGTACATTTCTATCACATAACAAGCCCGATGCATTCCTCCACTTCAACCATCCAACTTGAATTCTGCTGATAATATCCCCGTCTATTTCACCATCACTCTGAACAATAGATCCAAGATATCTAAAACGTGTACTCTTATTAATGACTTGATTGCCCAAAGTCACAATGACCTTGTACCCCTTACCATTTACATAAAATCATTTGGCTATGGCGTGCAAGAAGAATATTACTAGGTGCTAATTTCTTTGTAATGGAAGGTAAATGATTGCCTGCTTTCTTCTTTATATAAAGATAACTTGCGGTCCTTTGTCATTTGCTATGTCCTATTCCAGACTCCTGATGTTACTGATAACCTTTAATTTTTTCTACTATATATCCAATTATATATATATATATATATATATATATATATATATATATATATATATATATATATATATATATATATATATGTATTTATTAAGACATTTTCCTTCCAAAAATATTATCTTCATTCTACAGAAAATATATGATCATCTAAGAAAGCATGTTCTTCTTTTGGCAGCCTCTCATTCAGAAGGACATTGACTTAAAAGTTGTTGCAGTGCCATCTCCCATCATCCTTGAGAGGCCATTTATGGTAACATACTGAACTTCAACGGAGTTCATGTGTATTAAACCTTAAACTGTGGCTTAGTTGCTTGCAGCTTTGAAGTGATAAGTTGAATTTTAATTTTATGACGTTTTGTATTATAGATGTATAGGCTCTGATAACACACAATAATTCTTTCTGTAATTATGAGCAGCATGCATAAGGCTTACAATTTAATATTTGTATTTTTCTGAATAGTAGGTGCATGTTTGAATGTAATTTTTGAAGTTTCTCCAGAAGTCTTACTTACACATAGGTGGCATTGTTTCATCATTGGGGCATTCTAAACTTTTTAAATCTTTTCTTTATCATGATTATTCTTTATCATGTTTAGTACAAAGGGATTATAGAAAAGGATCAAAATAGTCCCTTAACTCTTTGTGAAGGACCAAAATGGTCCTTAACTCTTTTGAGTGACCAATTTGGTCCCATAACTCCTTAAAAAGGGGTCTTTTTGGTTAACATCAAATTTTTGATTAGTAGTGTTAAATCAAGGGTTATTTTAGTTATTTTTTAAATTAAATTATTTATTAAATATAATTATCAAATAATAATAAATTTTTTTAATTAAATATTTCTTTAATAAAAAAATTTATTAATAATTCTAGTTTTAATTTAAAAATTTATTAATAATTTTAAGTTTAATTTAGGATTATTATAGACTAGATGCGAGGAGATCAGGTATAGTGGATGGAAGGCTTTGTTGAGAACTTGTGAGGGGGAATTAGTGTTTAAGGTTTCATAGAGTAAAGGTTTGACAAGAGTTGGTGATGACTTGAGGCTTCTGGAAAAGGGAGTTATATATGGACTTAAAACTAATGTTCAATATTTGAGAGGGAAGGCCATTGGCTAAGATTGCTTTTAGGGTTTGGTATGGAATGTGAGGAGAAGGGTATATGTGGCTAGGAGTAGGGTTTTAGAGGATATAAGTGAGAATTTCTCATCTAAGGATTTCAGCCAAGGAAGAAACCACCAATCCTAATAAGAGGAGAGACTCAAATTTTTATTCAAGGAAAACAATTATTCCCATGTATTATTGTTGACCTTTGTATAAAGAAACAAAAAGAACAAAAAAATTCAGCTAACTTGTAGACCGTCAGATCCACGAAGTCGTGCCGAAATCCCGCTGCAAACGGCGCCGCTTCGGTCAATTTCCCGTGATTCCTGCAGAAATCTCGCGATCTCACCTCGGTCGTTGCTCGGATCGCGTCTATAAAATGAAGCAGAGCCCTGCATTCAGTCGCTGCTCTTTCACACGCTGAATCCCTGCCTCGCTCTACTCCCTCACTCCCGATCCCGTTTCCACTCATCCCGTCGCCACCTCCTGTGCCGACCCTAAGCCGAGAGAGAGAGAGAGAGAGAGAGAGAGAGAGAGAGAGAGAGAGAGAGAGAGAGAGAGAGAGAGAGAGAGAGAGAGAGGAGAGTGCATCCTTACCCGGCCTCCTCCCGTCCGTCCCCGAGCCAAGATCCCCATCCCGATCTTCTCCTCTCTGCTAGTGCCGAACGCCTTACCTCTCACCCGATCTTAACCGAGAAATCCACCCCACAGCCCCGATCTCCTCTGTCTCTGCCCTGATCCCGACCTCACGCAGCTCTTTCGATCCTCCCATACCCGTCGGCTGAGAGAGAGAAAGAGAAAGGGAGAGAAAACGAACTCTACCTGGCCGAACTCGCCGAACTCCTCCCTTGCTTCGGCCGACTCCGACTCCCTCCTTCCTATTCCGATCGGAAGTTAACATTTTGATTGGGAGCAACATAGGGAAATCACTAGTTGTGAAGGTAACTTTCCCTTTCACACGTTCGTTCGGCCAAATCCCATAAAATCCCAAACCGAGAGCGGTGAATGGGAGGGGAAGGGAAGTTTTATTATTATTATTATTATTATTTACTTTAATAATAATTAATTAGTATTAATCATAAATTAGTATTAATTAATTGAATTTAATTACAATTAATTATATTAATTATAATTAATTTTTGATCAATCATAATTAATTAAAGTTAATTATGATTAATCGAAATTAATTATGATTGTTAATTAATTAATTGTGAATTAATTTTAATTAATTAAAATTAATTATCTTTAAATAATAATTAATTATTATTCATCATTAATTAATCATAATTAATTTAATTTAATTATGTTTAATTATATTAATAATTAATTATTAATTAAAGCATATATTAATTAGAATTAATTAAACCTAATTTATTCTAATTAATTATTATTATTACTAAATAATTATGATAATAATAAAAGTAAAAAATAAAAATGCTATCCCCTCCACTCTTTTTCCTCAACGTTCGTGTCGGATCGGTAGACCGCCCCAAGCACGCCTTTATTGCGCGTGGTGGGATGGGACCCCGTTGCGACACCTACGATGAGGTAAGCGAGTGACCCCCCGATCCACGTGTCAACCACGACAACCCCGCGGAGGAATGAACTCTTCTAAACTTAAAACCTTGCTTCAATGTCTGTGGCAAACCGGAGAACCGCCCCATGCACGCCTTTATTGCGCGTGGTGGGATGAGACCCTGGTGCTGCACGTGCGGCGAAGCGGGGTCGCTCATAAGTACCCCTAGGCGGGGGGAAATCAAAAAACTGCTTTTTTCAAAAATGCTTTTTATAAAACCTCATGCACGCCTTTATTGCGCGTGGTGGGAGAAAACAAAAAATACAACCGCCGCAGTGTCTCACCAACACCAACCGTGCACGTCTTTATTGACGTGGCGGGTAGGCGGCCTCTTGGTTTTTCCCCTTAACGGGGGAGATGTTGGGAGGCTGCCGAAATTTTGTCTAAAAAAGACAAGAACTTGGACATTATTTGGACATCTGTGGGCTCATTTTGGACTCAAATGGACTTTAATAAAATAACATTGAACATATGACCTATGAATTTGAGCATAAATAAGTAATCAATAAAAATTTGAATTTAAATGAGTTAAGTGCAAAGCACTTTGACATGAATGAACGCAGAGGACTCCTTTTTGACTAGAACTTGAACTCATGTTGGGCTTGAGCACAAACAAATTTTAATGATAAATCCTGGACTTGATTTGAATAAGATTTGAACAATTGGAACTTGGATTACTCGGACTCCTATTCAAGAAAATGCAAAGGAGATTGTCATAATTTGAATCCAAGTGAACAAAAAGAGACTTAATATGGACTTCAATGAGTCATAAAGAATCTGACTTGTATGAATTATAAGAAACAAGCTCAAGGTTAAGGTGGAAGACCTGTCCAAATCTCATCCAAACAAAGGATTCGTGCACAAATTCACTACAAACTTTGGCATGAATTTTATTTGGGCAACCATATTCAACCCATAATAAATGTGAGTGAAGGGATTGGTATTAAACTCATCGTGTATCCTGTGAACTATCTTTGAAGACAAAAGTTTACAAGTAGGTTTGAACTACATTTGAAGACAAAGGATTTGCAGATAGAATTTGCGCAAAAACAACAAAAGACAGTGGGAGGAGATGTGATAGCCTACCTTTATGTCATCATGCAAGATTTAAATGAAGATGTCAAAAGTTATGATCATTCAAGTATAATCAAATACACTTTTCCACACATAAAGACAATAATCAACATGAATGAAGAAGTGGATGGTGAGAAATATGACTCAATCAATGATCATAATAATCAAAGATGTCACGGAGAACAAATACATTGAATTTCTATAAACAAGAGGAATCAACGTACAGTTAATACATGAGCTACATGCTGACGTTGACACTCTCTGCAATCATATGTAAGAAAGTTGAAATAGAGATGCACAGAAAAACATGATGAAATGTGCATAGGTGTTTCATACACTTGATGGTATAGTAGGGATACTGTAGCCATCCGGTATCAACATACGATGAACTAACAATGAAAGAGGTATTTGAGGATTTGAAGTAAATACCAACTTCATGCAATCAATTGTAGGGGGAATATACCATTCTCCTATAAGTAAAAATGTACGACATGTAGTAGATGCAAGTACCCACGGGCCTTTGTAGGAGACCGGTTGTGTACATGAAGTATCGTGGACAAAATGCCAGATGAATACAACGAATGCAAGATCCTACAACACAAAAAATACAGGAGATTCGTTGATGCACTACGATCCACCTGCAGAAAGCAACAAGTAGTGCACAACAGTCTACCTGTATGAAGCAGCGAACAATTCTATTCAGAAGTTGCTACGCCACGCCACCGGATCTGTAACCCTTGTACAAGCAGACAGAAGACGTCTATTCCAAGAATACCCCCGCACGTGCACTATAGTTTGTATACACATATGAACACTAAAAGGGGTAAATGTAATCAAGTACCCGCATGGGCCTCGACGAGCGTGTTATTGGTACACACGTGATGTCTAGGGATGCTGCGTGGGTTGACAAGTGAATTCAGATTCGAAACTGATCCTTCTATACGGGTCAATAGAAGTCGACAGGGTTCGAACCAACAAATAAATATACGGTTGTGGTGATTGTTATATTTGTCTTAATACATCCATATTAGGCCTTCAAGGCTTATAACAATGAAAATTCACTATCAAAGGGCATAAAGTCTACAAAACCCGATCCTCTGTCGACAGCCCGACAGAGTTGACAAGGTTCAATCAATAAAAGAGAAATGACCCCCAAACACCCCGATGATGATCGTGTTGAATGCAGATCTCAACCGGAGGGGTTCACAAACATTTTCAAATGCCTCCCAAAAGTCCATTTCAAATATTCCATAGCTCCACCCAGAAATACCCATAAATTCAAAAAAAATTCAAAAAGCTCTGCAAAAAGCTTAAATTCCATATATTTAAAAATGAAATCAATCCATCAACACACTTAAAGCAAAATTCATCCACCCTCCGCAACAGTCTGTCGGGGTGGACAAATTCAAATAAATTCTAGCTCACAAAGAGCCAAATGCCTAGTCGAAAATATCACTAGGATCCATTCTCAAACAATCTCTTGCCAGTAAGGACGTGGTACGTGTCCTCTAACCGGCAGTTTCACCGCTAAATGGCACTGCAGGTAAACGGTTATGACCCGGGGCCCTCTGAACCGAGTGGTTTTGCCTCCAAATGGCGCCACAGATAGCGGTTATGGCCAGAGCCAATACGCTCCTTAATGATGTTAAATCCTTGAGATATGAATCAATAGGATATGATTGATAGGGCACAAAGCCCTCTGTAAGCTAAGGTGGATTCAAATTTGTCCCCTTAGACAAACATTCAACCCAGGTCTACAAGGTCTCCTTGGATGAAGCAACCCATGGCTGCCGACAAGGATCCTTCTGTCAGGTTGGGTCGACTACCTCCTCTGACTAAGTAGACTAGGGACCATGATGGCCCGGGACGACGGAACCATGAGATCTTGATCGGGTCTATCATCCATTCCCCCACCATCCGCTTTAAGTACAAGATGGTGAAATTTCCAATTTTAAATATCAAACCCTTTCCAAATATCCAAATCCAATCAATTCTCAAATCCAAACCTATGCTGCTACTATATGCCAGATACACGTATTCTATACGTATCTGATTGACGACTAGCCTTAATCGAAAGTTCTCTCTCGTGATCGAGAGGGGTAATTAACTATAAGGGCTTGCGCCTATAGGAAACCAGAACTCAGATCATAAAGACCTCACAAAATGAGGGCGAAATCTCTGGGTAGTGTCTTATCTACAAACCCATCTGCCTTCCAAAATTTACCTCGGAACTTAGTTCGTTAAAACTCCCTCGCCGAATAAAAAAAACGAGTAGAGGCTGAGGCCGAATTTTCAGAGCCCACAGATTTCTGGCGACTCCACTGGGGATTGGTTTCTCTTTCCATCTTTGGCTAGTCGTCTCTGTGTTATAGTAGCAATTATTTCAACCCGTACTCAAGATTTTGAGTCTTTCAAAATGATCGTTTAATAATTAAAAACTATGAATTTTCTAAAATGATCGTTTGACAAGTTCATTTAGCATTCAATAGAGTTTTAAAATTATATTTATTGCAAGCTTATGCTAATCATTGTTGGTCTATTTTTATTTTTGCGTTCTTTGCAAGTCTCTGCATTTTGAAAGTGCGGGGTGATGTATCAGATTCTGATTACTAATCCTTGCATTTCATTTATGCAGATAGATCTACAGAACACGCCGATGACTGTCCAACTGTGACAAGGAGCCAGGATTCAGCTGGCGAATGCTGTTATTGAGACTGGAAATGACGGAGCTACCATCCAGTTTAGTAGCGTTGACTTCCCGGCGATTGCTGCAAGGAGTGCCGCCATTCCTGCGAATGGTAGGAATATTGAGAAGTCTGTCAGAAGACCCAATGCTGATAATGCTCCTGTCCGTCGTGTACATTTGCCAGTACAACGACCTACTGCCAAAAATTCTCGTGGGAGAATTTCTGTGTTCAAAAGGCTGTCACAACCTGAGGCCCTGACCGCCAGAAGAATTGTGAATGGTGGAAGAATTTCTGTGGTAGCTGCAAACACCACCACTCTGCCGACCAGGTTATCTGCACCTAGAAAATACGATGCTGAGGTCTCCTCATCTGGAGGAAGGCCTACTATGAGGCAGAGAAGGAAGATGAACGCTGAGCTCCGAGCTCAGCATCAACAACTCTCTGTCCATCCTTCAAATTTGTCGGCCCATGAGCCTGAAGCCAATGTTCCTACCCGAAATAAGTTTGCAGACTTAAAATGGGTTAAGAGGAATAGCTCTACTGGGGAGCTAAAGAAGTCATTCTGGGAACAACGACGTGAAGCTCCAATCCCTCTAAAAAGAAAAGAGCCTGAAACTCTGTCCGCTCGAGTATACAAAGTATTGAAGACGGTGAAGGATAAAGGTCTGAAAAAAAGTTCCAACGACCTTCAGTGATCGAGACCAGAAGAACCCCACCAAGGGAGCGTCTATCCTTTGCTGTAGAAAGAAGAGAAAGACATTATACCCCACGTGGTGAACATCGGGGTGTGACACCTGAACCATATGTTCAGGGATCCACCGCTGAAAGGTCCCGGTGGAAAGGAAAACAAGTCTGGAGGCCAAAGCCTCGAAGAAATGAGAAAGAAAGAAGAGAAAGAGGAACTGATCTGGGCGTGACATTTGGTGAGGCTTCCCGGAGATCCGCCCAAGTCTACAAACAACGTCAGAAGTGGGCTCCGAAAAGGACCCATAATGACATTCCTCCAGACGGTAGACACCTTGGAGAATCCTTCAGGGGATCCCGTCGCCCTCCATCCCCTCCAAAAGAAGAAACTAACTTTGACCGCAGTCCGCTGGTTGAAGAAGTCCCCGTGCCTAACCAAGAACCAGAAATCCAGTGGCGGCACCGCTCAGAGATCCGAGTACTAGAAGAGGAAGGAAATATGCAAGGGGGAGACAACATTGAAGAAGAGGAATTCCTTGAAGAGGATGAAAATATACAAGAATACTTTGAAGGAGACGAAAATATTGCAGAAAACATAGATGAATTTCTGGAGGAAAATCTAGAAGAAGAAATGCAAGAAATAAATAACACTCTGGACATGGAAGTTGTCTATATGGTGAGACACCAATGCTAATGAGGAAGCCTATTATGATGATGGTGAAGATGAAGATGATCAACAATCGTTGATTAGGCGAGTTTATCAACGTCGTCGTGAAGCTGGGTCCACCACTGGCAGAGGTGGTCATTCCCAAGCTGAAGAAGAAAGAGAGGAAGCCAAAGAGAATCCCTTCGCTGACGAGAATGTCACACTTGCAGACATGCAAAGACATATAAGGCGACAAATGAGAGCCAAAGATAGAGAAATCTCTCAGTTTAATGAGAAGATGACTGAGATGATGGTTCTAATGGGGGCAATGATGCAGATGATGCAGAAAACTGTTGCTGTTGGTGCCATGCCCAATCCTCCTCCGGATCCTCCAAACTTTCAAATGCCTCAAGTCTCAGGAGTACGGGGCACTCTTGAAGATGGCAACGAAGCTCATAATATCATCCGTCAGCCCACTCCATAAAATGTTGCAAGTACTTCTGAACCTGTGACCGCTGCACAGTTGGAAGGAATAATCACAGAAAGGATCAGGGCTATTATAGATGTTGACCAAGCAGAAAAGTTGGTGGGCAAGGGTCGTCCGTATCCTGCTGAATACGACCAAGTACCATACCCGAAAGGGTATTCGGTTCCAAAGTTCAACACTTTCAATGGTAATAACAACCCAAGGCAGCATCTGGTACAATTTAAAGCTACCTGCGGGAACACAGGAGGCAATGACGCCCTACTCTTCCGACAATTCGTTAGTAGTTTAACAGCGACTGCTTTCGAATGGTATGCTGAACTGCCGAATGATTCTGTGAAAATCTTCGCAGAATTGGAAAATATGTTCGTGAAGAGGTTTGCTAGTGCAAGTGAGAAGATCACGATCGCTGATCTCGCTCTAGATAAGAGAAAAAGAGAAGAATCAGTGACTAAATATATCACCCGCTGGCGAAATTTGAGCATGAAATGTGAGCAGCAGTTAGAAGAAGAGCATGCCGTATAGTTGTTAATGGGCAACATTGATGATAAGATGCAACCCTTCCTGTGCATGGCTACGATAAACACATTTCAAGACTTGCTTGATAGAGTGGCTAAGTTTGAAAAGCTGAATTTCTCCAGATCAGAAAATCACTCTGATAAGTCCAAGAAGGCTAAGGCCCCAGGTGCTAGAAGGGGTAAGGCCGACTCTACGTCTTTCTCTAGAGCTGATAGAGAAAAGCAGGTGATTTATAATGTAGACAAAGGCAAACAGCCGATACAGTACAAAGAAAAGCCCAAACAGGCCTACAACCCTCACCCCCAGCCAAAGTTGATACTAGGGGGAAATGATAAGCCACGAACTTATCAAGGTGGAGGAGAATGCCAGAGACAGATAATGGGAACTGGTGATAGAACGTTTCAATTCCTCAAAGATAAAATGAATAAAGAATATTCATTCAAGAGGGAGAGTGTCGCCAAATTATTTCGACAAGTGTTGAAATCGGGTTTAGAACTGCCTGAATGCAAGAGACCCGAAGAGTCGAAGCACACTGGTGACCCAAATTATTGCCCATATCATCGGGTATTCAGCCATCCTATTGAAGATTGCTATATCTTCAAATATTGGCTTGAAAGAAAATATCAAAAAGGGGAACTCACATTGTCTGACAATGTGTTGTCTCACCCTAGAAAGGAATCAGCTCGGGTAGTCACGTCCTCTTCCGTACCCCTGGTTGAAGAAAGAAGAAACAAAATGAAGCCAAGTCAAGAAGAACAGTGGGAGACTGCAGTCTCTAAGAAGACTGAAAATGTTGAAGCAGCTTGAAGGAGTTTCAGGTGTAAAGTGGAAGTCTCCTATTGAGCCAATGTTAGATTTGAAGGCACTGTTGGTGGTACGATCTTCTACTTCAAAACAATTTTCCAATGAAGTTGGTTCTTTAAAGACTGGAAAGAAGAAATCATCCAAGAAGAAGATTAAGTTAAAGAAGCCCAAGGAGAAGATGACCGCAACTCAGAGGGTTATCGACAGTTTGGATGAATACTACCAGACTGTGAGGCGACCTATCAAGCTTGCTGACTTCATGGCGGAGCTTAAAATTGATGAAGCTGAAGAAGATGATGAGAATTCTCTTCCAATAGAAGTATGTCGGGTCATTTCGGTGACATCGAGTACTTTAACAAAAGAGGAATACACAGAAGAAGTACCCTCTGAATCATGTATGATGGTTTTGCCAATGGATTACAGTTCGGAGGAGGATTTGTATTTTCCAGAGGGAGACAAATCAGACTCTAGCATAGCGTCTCGGATGGGACATGTAAACCTAGGTGGTGATTCTGAATCAACAGATGAGTCCCTAGATGCAACAATGGCTGATTCTGAAGAAAATGCTCCGTTAAATGACTCTGAACCGGAGGAGATTGCTCAAGTGCAGTTAAGAAGTGGCAAGATACTACCGCCTCCACCGAAGAAAGGGGTCTCCAACAAAGACAAGGAAAAAGAGATAATTATCAACGATGATATTATCCCTGAAGATCCTAAGAAAAAGAACACTTCAGCTAAGGGAATAGATTATAATATCTTATCCCATTTGAGAAAAATCCCAGCACAACTCAGCATATATGATGCTTTGGTGATGTCTAAAGACCTTCGGGAGACTCTGATTCAGGCTCTCAAAGATCCCGAAAGATACGAGGCGTATTTTGCTGAACGTAGTTTGATTGAGGTTCTGCAAGCTCGAAATGAGCCATTCATTACTTTCTCCGAAGAGGACATGATGCTTGGGACTGCAGACCATAATCATCCTCTATATGTTACTGCAGAGAGCGATAACCTGATCATCAGTCGAATCCTGATCGATCTCGGTTCCTCTATAAATCTGATAAGCTTGAAAGCACTGAGATCTGTCTGCCTTGATGTGGAACACCTCGGGCCAGATAAGTTGATGGTGCATGGTTTCAATGAAAAAGGGCAGAAGACCCTCGAATCATTTATGCTCTCTTGTATTTGGAGAGCTCCATACAGAAGCTAAATTCCATGTGATTGACGCGAATACTTCATTCAAGGCGCTATTAGGTCGTCCCTGGTTGCATGAATATGATATTGTCCCGTCAACACTACACCAGTGTATGAAGTATCTCAAAGATGGAGAAGAATTCAGGATCTCTGGTGACATTCAGCCTTTTACAATTCATGAAGCAACAGTTTATGAAGATGCACGGTACTTCATGCCAAAGAAGCAAAAGTCTTCGAGCTCCCTCAAAGCTAAAGCATCAAATTCGAAGGGTACAAAGCGACCTGAACTGGAGGGTAGGAAAAAGCAGGTGGGGAGAAAGAAGTCAGTGCCGACTCTTCCCAAAGCGCCGACCATTCCAAAAGAAAAGAAGCATGTACCTCATCTTGGGAGTGACACAGATGAAGATGATGTTACTCCTACTAAATCTTGAAGAGTATGTCAGTCCATAGATGAATGGAGTAGGCAGGTTGAATTTTCAAATGATGATTATGACTACGATTCTATTTATATGAACACGGTGCAGAATGTGTTCTCTAGAAGAATTGACAGCCTATCAATTTCAAATAGTGTACTCGTAGTCACGCGTGTTCCTTTACAACACTTCAAAGAAATCATTTCGCGTGAGGTGCATAAAGTTGAAGAACTCGCCACCCTCTATTTGCCTCCCCGTAAAAATGGGACTGTGCCAAAGAATGTGTTATATTCCACGGGAGGTCGCGAAGAGGAGAATCATGATTGGGATTGCATGATCCTTGATTCCAAAGAGTTATTTCTTACGAGGCTACCTAGGTTCAATACCAAAAATATTCAGAGAATGCTACGAAAACAAGTCAATATTCCTACCACCAAGCGACAACTTCGTACAAGTTTGGGCCTCTGGTATGGGAGGAGTCCGCGTCCGTTATAGCAGAAGGATACAGACGCATATAAAGGTATCGAATTCATCAAGCGAAAATTTCTCCAGAAAGAGACTCGTCGGGTAATCACATGTATGGAAATTGGATCCGATGATGGTGCTGCTGAAGAGACATACGAGGCTGATGATTATGATGAGCAGCCCGTAGAAGTCGAGCCTGCACCAGAAGAGCTTGAAGATGGTGGACATGCAGTTACTATGGATGAACTAAAAGAAGTCAACTTAGGGACTGAGGAGGATCCTCGCCCAACCTTCATTAGTTCTCTCCTACCCGAAGAACAAATAGAAGAAATAAAAGAACTCCTTTGTGAATTCAGGGACTGCTTTGCCTGGACATATGCTGAGATGCCCGGCTTATCCCCTGACGTAGCAGTTCACAGATTAGCAATCAAACCGGATGTAGCACCCGTCAAGCAAGCTCCAAGGAGAATGAGATTGGAGATTGAAGAACAAGTGATTGCTGAAACAAAGAAATTAATAGAGGCAGTCTTCATCCGAGAAGAAAAGTATGCCGATTGGATTGCCAATATTGTCCCAGTGAAGAAGAAGAATGGGCAAATTCGTGTCTGTGACTTTAGGGACCTCAACAAGGCGTGCCCAAAAGATGATTTTCCACTTCCTGTATCCGAACTCCTGGTGGATAATACGTCCAACTACGATATGTTCTCCTTCATGGATGGATCATCAGGCTACAATCAAATCAAGATGGTGCCCGAGGATGAAAAACATACATTGTTCAGAATGCCCATCGGAATTTTCTGATACACAGTCATGCCCTTTGGCCTGAAGAACGCTGGTGCCACCTACCAGCGGGCGATGACTCACATATTTGATAATTTGATACATCAGAAAGTCGAGTGTTATGTAGATGACCTTGTTGTTAAAAACCTTAGCCGAAATGATCACTTAAAAGATCTCAGAATCGTATTTGAGAGAATCAAAAAGTTTGATCTGAAGATGAATCCTCTCAAATGTGCTTTTGGAGTCTCCTCCGGCAAATTCTTGGGGTATGTTGTTCGTCATCGAGGCATAGAGATCGACCCCAACAAAATTAAGGCAATCACGGAGATGCCACCACCAAGGAACCTTCGACAGCTTCGCTCGCTGCAAGGACAACTGGCTTTCATTCGGAGATTTATATCAAATTTATCGGGTAGGTGCCAACCATTTTCAAAGCTGATGAAAAAAGACGTTCTTTTCAAATGAGATGCAGAATGTCAGGAGGCATTTGACAGCATCAAAAGATATTTGTTGAATTCACCCATTCTCGCAGCGCCAATTCCTGGGAAGCCTCTTTTTCTGTATACAGCTGCACTAGAAGAGTCCCTCGGAGCACTATTGGCCCAGAATAATGAAGAAGGCAAAGAAAACGCGCTCTACTACATCAGTCGAAGGTTGATTGGAGCAGAAAGCATTTATTCCCCAATTGAAAAGCATTGTCTGGCGCTGATTTTTGCGGTTCAGAAACTCCGCCACTATATGTTATCCCATAAAATCACACTGATATCAAAGATCGATCCGCTGAAGTTCTTGATGACAAGACCAACATTGACAGGTCGTCTGGCCAGGTGAGCAGTATTGTTATTGCAGTTTGAAATCATATGCATACCACAAAAGGCGGTGAAAGGACAGGCCTTGGCAGATTTCCTCGCTGCACACCCAATCCCGGCCGATTCTCCACTAAATGATGATTTGCCCGATGAGCAAATAATGCAGGTCGAGGAAAATGAAAAGCTACCATTTTGAGAGATGTACTTTGACGGGGCATCATCTATTAGACCTGTCAGACTTCCAAATATTGCAAGAGCCCGAGCCGGCATCGGTCTCATTTTCGTAGCACCCGAGGGAGGCATAATGAAGTTCTCATTCAATTTGACTGAACCTCGGACCAATAACGAAGCCGAGTACGAAGCTCTATTAGCAGGGTTGGAGATTGCGATCGATGTCAGAA
>JADPUM010001053.1:0-64302 GCA_016618105.1 Dendrobium huoshanense | reverse complement strand
TTGCCATCCTTGATGGAAGTATCAACTCAAGTAAAATATAAAGAAATCCACTTCTTCAATGAGAAGGGGAAGCTTGGTCTTTAACTTCACTCGAAGGTGTATAATGCCACACCTCAAAGATCTCATCTTTCTCCTCAAATATCTCATTTTTTATAATGAATATCTTTGAGCTCAACTTGCCTCAATCATGGTGCATATTTCCAAATTGTTGTAACAATATAAAGTTCGCTTAAAGCTAAATTCTCTACATGATAGAACTATAATGATTACTAATTATTGTAAATAATGTTATATTTTAGCACCACTAAGCAAAGGAGAGTTCCACATGGATGCCAGAACGCTCAATTGCTAACAGTAATGTAGTGCTATAATTATAACTATTCTTGACATGATCTGCTAGTAAAACAACTTGTTTATTAACTACACTACAGGAAAACAGCTCATTTCTAACAGAATTTCTGGCGAAAAAAAATTCGTCACAAATTCCAGCGGCTTTTCTAGCAGATTACCAATGAAATATTTCCAATTGATTTTCCGACATTTCTCCAGCAGATTTTTTGATTCATTTTCCGGCGAATTTATTTTCGATGGAATTTCTGACCAAAATTATTTTTTTCTAAAAAATAATTATAATTAATATTTATAATTAATTATAGTACTAAATTATGTTTAATAATTTAATAACTTATTATCAAATAAAATTTTTTAAATTAGATATTATTAATATAAATTAAATAAATAATAAATAATAATTCATTATTAAATTAAATAAAACTAAAAATTATTAACTTAAATTAATTAAATTAATTATTAATTATTAAATTAAATTAATAATTAATTATTTAATTAAATTAACAACTCATTATTAAAATAAATTTATATAAATAAATTAAATTGATTAAATTTATAAAAAGTTCTAATATAAATAATAAAAAAATGAAATGAACTCGATTTGCATTCATGGCTCATTGGTTCGGGGCTCGTTTGAGAGTGGACGGGGGTTCGAATCCCGCCAAAGGGCTGGGGGGGGCTTATTCGTGGTTCGGCGGGCTAGCTCGCATGGGTTTGGTTGAGCTCGCAAGTGGAGCCGGGCGTAGTGGCTCACATGGGCCATGTCAGGGCTGGTGCAACTGTGATTGAGGTGGGGGCCTGTCTGTTGTAGTCGCTTCTCCATTTGTTAAATTTTATTTTTCTTTTTTATTTATGGCATAAAATAATTCGCCGGAAATGGTACCGGTGGAATGGTTCCACTGTAAGTCCATCGAAAATTTTTTCGACGACTTATTTTGCACCGGTTTAATTTTTCTAACACGCGTGTTACCGATGAAAAAATATCCGATGGAAATCCATCGAAAATACTAATTTATGACTGATTATGGACATTTTTTGACGAATTTTGTCCGCCGGTAACACGAGATTTTCCTGTAGTGCTAAAAAGTAGGTCCATGTCAGCAAGCACCATAGTGGAGAATGTCCTTTGGCGCTGTGGCATTACTTCATTTTATGGGTGTCACGGTGCAAGTGTCTCGAGGGACACGGTGCCAAAATTCATTTCTATATTATTTCTATAAAAAGTCAATTTTTAATATTAGTAGAAGCTTTTATTCACTTAGTTCATTTCATTCTTCAAAGTGCTTCTCTGTAATTTTCTTAGGAGTGACAACTAAGGGAATTCAGGGAGCACAATATCCACTTCAAAAGAGAGATTGGACAATGTTTGTGGAAAACATTTTATAAGTTCAAAGTGCATCAGGGAGATCATTGAACCCATATGGTGATAACTTTTCTTTTATACTTTCTTTCTTTTGTGTTATTATTGAAAATGAGTTTGTTTCACTTGTTTTTCTTGTATGGCTAAATTCTTTAGTTTTGGATTGATGGTGTAAATAGAATATGAATGACTAATGAATTCTCTGCAGCAATAATTTAATTATATTTTTAATATATCAGGTCTTCATTTAATGCACATAGTGATCAGATGTATAGTTAGTATCATGTGTAATGTGGAGTCTATGAATAAAAAAGCAGGCATAATAATGTATATTTGATTGGTATATGCAAGCATAGGCATAGAGCTTGACCTATACGAAATTTATAGAGATAAATTGACATGAAGGGGTTTTAACAGTTCATGATTAACTTACTCTTCTAAGATTTGATAGGGTGACGCACTATGGGAGTTAGAGTGGTGTTGAGGTTGGAAAGGTTTATATATCCTTTATCTTCATGCTTGAATAAGCAATCAATAATGCATATGCTCTGAATAACATCATTTTAAAATAGAATCATTAGGAAACATATTATATTTGTATTCCATCATTCCCAAACATTTTATCCAAATAGTGTTTCATTTAAAGTTATTATTGAATTTTAACTAAGTGATTGAATCTCCACCAAAACTTATTTTTATTGAGTAGAATAATTAATGTTATTGTAGTAGACAATACTAGTATTTGCAAGTAAATATTATTCCTCGTGGGATCGATATTCTACTTCATCACTATATTACTTGATTTGGGATGCATACTTGTATATATTAAGTGAATTTTTTTATAATTTTTATAGCAAAGAAACCTATGCATTGTTTAGGATTGATAGAGTCCTTAATCATTTTCATAATTCCTTAGGTGACTCTACTGCCCCCATCAAAATTTTGGCGCCTTTACCATAAAAGATTTATTTTATTCATAATTTTACTATATTTTTGAATCAATATCATAATAAGTCCTAATATATTCTTTTATTCTATTAATTTATTTTACTGATTGCATAATTGTGGTTGCATGCTTAGAAGCCATAGAAGGAAAATATATAAAAATTTGAGAGAACCCTTGCTAAAATTAGAACCAACAAAATGATTTTGAAATGGCTGACCCTAATAAAGACATAAATTATTCTAGAACTCTTAAAGGTTTTGCAAACCCTATGGTAGTTGGAATTCATTAAAGCATAAATAGACCTTCCATGCTAACTAATAGTTTTGGATTAAAATGTTCAATCATTTAGATTATGCAGAGTTCTAAATTTGGGAGAACTCCAATTGATGATCTTAACATATATTTGGTGGGAAAAATTGTGTCTCACCACGTAGATTTTGATTTCTTCTATTTTATAATCAAATACTGCATTGAGAATAAAGTACAATCTCGAAAGATTGACACAATATTCAATAATGGATTCAATATCAAAATAGGGTTTTTAAAAATTGATATTTCTATAATCAAACACAGTTTAAAGAATAGAATATTATTTCGAAAAATAAACATGAAATTCTTAAAAATGTGTTTAAAAATAAAAATAACCTTTTTTTTTTAAATTCATTCTTTTATTTATATATAGCAAGGAGAATATTATATCATCTTGAAAGACGAACATAAAATTATTCAAGAACATCCAAAAGCAAAAATGAGTTTTATAAAATTCATCATTTCTAAAGTTGAATATATAAAGTAGGAAATTATATTATCTGAAAAGACAATAATAACATCCTACAAACATATTTAAGATTAGAAATGAAATTTTTAAAGATATCTGCATTCCCAAAGATTCTTCCCTTGTTTTATATGAATAAAACAAGGTTTATTTTAGTCTGGGGTTCTCAAATCCCTATAGGAGCAAGCTCCTATAGTTAATTACATCCTAGGAGGAATATTCTTAAGAAAACTCTCGATTAAAACAGTGATTTCATACCCTTTTGACTACAAAGTAGAAGGCAAGGAACAGAAGTAAGGATTTTCCAAGGAGAAAGCTCAATGTTGAACATTTATTAGCGAGTCAAAGGAGGAAAAGTAGGAGGAGCCGGATTCTGAGAAGCTTAGAGACAACCTCAGTCTATCATATGTTGCGCTTTACATTTTAAGAGAAAAATTTTATGTTTAAGTTAACATTTTATTAGAAATTTGAGATTATATTCCCAGAGGGCGAGGACTTAAGATCTAAAAGGAATCTACCTCAGAACCTAAATCTAATTTGGGTACTATAAAATAGTGACTCGAACCTAACTAATGGAGTGCAAATCTGGACATATCCCGGCCTGGATTGGCGAGCCCGCTAACTACCTAGGCGCTTTAAAACCATATTTCCAGTCTCTTATGAAAGATGGGTAGGGATATTATTTAAGTTTTAAGGAATTGAGGGCCGACATCTAAGACAGATCCTAATTGTCCTCTCAACTTATGTAGGGTGAATTATGCCTAAAAATATAATTAATATTTTAGACACTTTTTAATTTGTATCTAATATAATGCATGCTAATTGACTCGAATGCATAAAATGAATCTGAAGCAGTTTTAAAATTAGGCTTAGAAAATAGGTTTTTTCCTAGAGATTGCACAACTTCCCCTTGACAGAACTGTACCCTCATAGGTCAAGTGGTTTGCCAGAACCCGCAGGCGGGGAGGTGCCTAACAAAGAAGAGAAAGTAATAATATGCTTATGTTGACTGTCGGCGGTCCCGAGCTTACTTCTTAGATCGTTAGAGTTACTATGTGAGCCTAAAAATTTTTATTAAAATTTCAAGTAAAAGAATTTTGAGCGTACCCTTACGAAAAAATCACTCCGATTTGTATCCAGACTAAAACAAAACATGACATGCAAGAGTCCTAAAAAAAGCTACTGCACAAACAATATAAACAATCAAATTTAATAATCCAAATATAATGTCCAATGTCCAATGTCCATATAATTACATCTAGAATTTGCAGAAATGTAAAGTGATCGGGCACCACTGACAACAAACCCGAATTCTAATCCTAAGAATGACGCAAGTGATTTTTGAAATGGGATATATTCTTTCTTGAATCTTCATTTCTTCATCTTCTTTCTTCCATCTTCTCATTTCATCTTTTCTTCTTCTACGAACTCCTTGGATCCATCGGTTCTGGATATCCAAATGAAAAGAAACTCATCCCTAAAAGGGGTATTTTCTTTTCTATTTGGATACTAAAAGCATCCTAATTTTGCTTTCCAAATAAAAGAGAATAATCCTTTAAGGTATATTCTCCTTTCTTTGGCTTCCAAATTGGATGTGATATCCCACTTTCAAAATCACTTTCACATTTTTCAAACACATTTATATTACATTACATTTCATAGAAAGAAAAAGAAAATCTAAACCACCTGCAGGGTTATCCTAAGCAAAAATCATCCCAAGCAGTTATATATATGCATTTAAATTAAATCCACCAGCCACACTTGGCCACACTCTTTTTTATTTGGGGGCTAAGCAGCTGAAGCACCTGTAGCATTTATATGATTATTAATTAATTAACCCCCTTTTTACTGCCCTGCATGAGTGTGGCCATATACAGAAAATCTTATTAACAACCAGATCGCTTCTAACCTATGGGTAATCTAATCGTCAATCAAATCACATCACAGAGTGCAGTAAAAGTAAATAAACAAACACATCAATAGTTTTACATCCAGCATACAATAAAAGTCGAGAAAAAGCTCGTCACATAGTAATAAGAAAATAAATATCGGCCTAACCTAAAACTAGAGTCGGTGGTCCTAACAAACAAATCTAAGTGTGTGCAGTAGGCTGTGAGGTTTTAATATATCATAGATCAATTATTGGCTAAAGTTTTCTAATTGATTGAATTTTATTTAAAAAATATTCACTAATCCTAAGGTGAAGTGTCACTAAGTTTTCTATGTTATATATTTCTATCATAAAATATATATGCATCCTAAGTCTAAGTTTTCTAAGACTCGGTCCTTAATTATTATCCTTAAGTGTCACTAGTGTTGTATAGGATAAAAATATCTGTTATTACTAACCCTTAGGACTTTGCATGTGTATAAAAGGGTTTAAGTATCTAAAAATAAATAAAAGTAAACCTAATAAAATTGAAGTTACTACAGGGACCTAAAAGGGAAGGGTTTGCGCAAACCATATCAAGGGGCCCGTAAAGATTTTCTAAGTTTAGAAATACTCACAGTCACCAGGGGCTACGACCCGGTGGTTCCGCCCGTAGCACCTCTACCCAATTGGATAGAGGCGACTGATGTCATTAGCTCCTTGTACTTTTGTCTACTCGATCAGTACCGTTCCTCGTAGTTCATGCAAAAAAAGAAAAGAAAATAAGGAAAAATAGGGATTAGAAAATACATTTAATAATTAATAATAAAATAATTGAAATTTACTGAAAATAAAGACGTACCTTTCTTCGGGCTTGAACTCTAGCACTGTTGACTTTACTTTTTGAAACCTTTCTTTCTTTTGAAAACACACTTTATACTTTTCTAACAGTTATCCCGAGGCACAAGAAAGGGGAAGAGAAAGAGAGAAAGAAAGAGAGAGGGAACTTTTATTTTTTAATACTTTCATTTTCTAATAAACTCCAAACTAACTCACTTTCTAATACAAACCACTCTTCATCTTTCTTCCTAAAACATACATAAGCTCATCTTTCAAAATCACACATTTTTTTTACTTCTTAAACTGCATATACTATATCTTTTCAAGACACAAACAAATTCTACCTTTCAACATTTACAAATCTCAATCTTTTAAAATCCATACACTTTCTAATACATACTTCCCAAAATATCTCACTTTCCAAAACACACAATTTACTTCTCTTTCCATACACAAGTCATTATATCACTTCTTCCAAAACATACAAGTCACTCCTCCTTCCATACCCAAACACTTAGCTTTTTCACATGAAGACTCCATACACATCACCATTTACACAAACATACTTTCCAACAATCATACGCACATTTTCTCTATTTACATATATTTCAATCCGTTTTCACTTTTCAAACTAAACCCTAAACCCTAAACCCTAAACCCTAAACCCTTCGAACTTAAATACAAAATGCATTTCACTTTTCACCTTTCAAAATCTACAAAAATCACTTCTTAAACTATACACCTATTTTCACTATTTAACATACAAACATTTCATTTTCCACTTAAACATACACTTTAATAAACTTCTTCAGAGTATAACCACTTCTACACTTTTATTTTCACTTATTCACATGCTTACTTTAGCTTTTCAAAGCATTCATACTTTTCAAAATAAACACAAGTTCCACTTTTCCAAAACAAACAAAAATTTCACCTTCAACACACATAATTTTCACCTTTACACAAATTCCACATCTCCAACTTTCAAATCGACACTTATGCCAAATACAATTCAAAGAAAGAATTAAAACCAACTTCATTCTCTTTCAAAACCAATGAAGCTTTTCAACTACACCAAAAATACCATTGTATTGAATCTATGATTGCTTGCAATTAAAAATAACTACTGTCATATATTTTAAATGAATACAACTTTTCTAATTGGTGAAATTAAGCTCTAACGAGAAGATATATCACACACTGTTGTCATCATATTATATTCTTATTTTTGTTAACATCTCTAATTAAACAAAGATTGAAAAGTGACTAACATAACGGGAAAGAGAAATACAGTTAAATAAATAAATATATCCATTTGTTTACCAAAATGAATCTCATACGTTATTTACATTCCAACAAACATTCAAAATTTCTTTTACTGCCAATTTTATCATTTTCAAAAGATAGAAGAGAATTAAAATTTATTTCAGAATTTTCTCTAACTAATCATGGCAAAAGACAATTTCTATTAGGATTTATCAAACACTTTGAATAAAAAGAAATAAATTTCTGGATGAAAATAAATTAAATATACATTGTGCTCAAATCGATTGAAGTTTCCCTATGGATTTCATTGTTCAAATTTATTACAGTTTTAATGTCTTTGATCAAATCTCCATCTACAAAACATAAAAGGGAAACTGAAATATCTATTCTCAACTCTTTTATAACTGATATAATGAAGAAGAATGTTAGAATGGAAAAGAAGGAGATCAAGAAGATGAAGATTTACTCAAAGGTCGGCTAGGGCTAGCGTCGTCTAACTTGCGAATAAGGAGGGAGATCTGGCCCTGGCTTGGTGCGAAACAGAGAAGAATCCGACTGGAGGTCCTCTTGCGAAATGGTAAGAGATGGAGAGGGCCTTGGGTTTGAGAGCAGTTCACAAATTGCTCTAGGGGTGAACGGTTCCTAGTCTTCGTGCGAATGAGAGTGTGAGGGAGGCAGCGACGGTGAGGGAGTTTTGTTCTGTGCGAATCGGAGAGACAGAGAGCAGGAGTCGTGCGAACTGTCGAGAGAGAGAGATCGTGGGATTTGAGGGTTTCTATTTTTTGTGAACTGGAGAGGGGCGAACGGGCTCCTGACTTTCAGTGACTTAGAGAGGAGAGATGTCGGGGCAGTTCGGACCTGGGGGGTTTCGGAACTGAGGGGTTTCAGAACTGAGGGGAGATCGATCAGTTTGAATGAGTGGGAAGAGGCGAACAGGGAGTCTGTAGGTAGAAAGGGATCGTGAGAGAGGGAGTTCCGACCTAGGAGGCGGTTCTTCTCTGTGCGTGCGAATACAAAGGGAGAGGGCTTCATGCGGTTAGCGAACTACATAAGATGGACTGGGAGGTCTCGCCAATCATAGGGAGATGGGATTGTGGGTTTGATTTGCAAACTGCAGGGAGGAAATTGGGTGGTTTGAACAGTCCTAAACAAATCCAAAACTTTCTCTTAATTTTGTTAAAATAGTTGCAATTTGCATGCTTTACATTTTTGCAACTTGTATAGTTTTGATGATTCCAAACATTATTTTTCAAATGTGTAGTTATCTCCTAACAATTTTAAAAGATTTGTATTTGCTCTTGTGTGTACTAACATTTCAGGAAAATCAAACTCCAGACTACGAAAACTTCAAATCAAATTCAACATGAGATACTTTGTGAATTTGAAGCTTGTATTTTTCTTTGAATTAAATTTGAAAGTGAGTGATTGTAATTGAGTGAATAAAAACATACACACACACATAAGGAGATCATAAAAATTTTATGCTGATCGTACGGGATGAACAGACGTTCGTACGGGACGAACAGACGTTCGTACGGGACGAACAGACAATTATCTCCTATTGAGCACATATAACTAATAGGAACTATCTTGAAAAATTTTCTAAGTCCTATTCGTCCGGGACGAAATTAATTATCGTCCAGGATGATCTGGTCTCTATAAAATTTTCGTCCAGACAAAATTAATTATCGTCAAAAAATGATCTGCTCTCTATAAAAATTTAGTCCAGACGAAATTAATTATCGTCCAGGACGATCTGGTCTCTGTAAAATTTTTGTCCAGACAAAATTATTTATTGTCAGAAAATGATCTGCTCTCTGTAAAAATTTTGTCCAGACGATTAACCGACTTAGAACGGTTTTCAGCAGTTTTCTAGACCGACCTAGTATTAACCGTTCGTACCGGACGAACTTTGTTCATACGGGACGATCCGTGTGTACGAAGACATTTCGTACACATATACAAACAGGGTCGTTTCAAAGCGTTTAAGTAAAATCGTCCAGGACGATCCACGATCGTACGGGACGATCCACTGCGTACAGAATTAAAAATTTGCAGTTTTTGGGCAGTTTTTCTTGTCTTTTGTATATATAGTCCAAATTAGACTGCCACCCAATCTCTTTTTCTTTTGATCTTCGTGCCTCTTGAGAGAATAGCAAAGGATAGAGTGTGAGAGTGCATTCAAAGGAGGATTCCTACTACTGGAGCGTGAAGGCTTCACTTGGAGTTCAAAGGTAAGAATCTCTACTTGTGAATTAGGATTACTTCTCTCTTTTCTTTCTTCCTTCTAGATTTCTTGTGAGAAGATCTGTCAAGGAGATCCGGTTCGCTGCCGACACTTGGAGAGTGTGAATAGCCGACAGGATCGCTTCCTACACTTGAAGAGTGTGAACAGCTGTAGGGTTCTCTGCCCACACTAGGAGAGTGTGAAAGGACAGAAGGGTTCTCTGCCCACACTAGGAGAGTGTGAAAGGATGGACGGTTCTCTGCCAACACTGGGGATTGTGTAAAAGGACGACGGTTCTCTGCCGCACCGGGTAGTGGTGAAAAGAGTCTGTTGTAAAGGCTTCTCCGCCTTGCTGTGGGTGCAAAAGGAGAGTCACTTTGTGGTATTAGTGCAATACTCGGAGGGTGCCTCCGGGGAGTGGATGTAGGTCTGGTTGTAGACCGAACCACTATAAATCTGGTGTCATTTACTTTACAGTTTTTACGTTTCTGCATTTTATTTTTTAAGTCTTAAAAACTCTGTGGTTGAAAAACTCTTTTCTACAAAACTTAAAAGAAACAATTTTTATTTCGGTTCAACATAATTTTAAAATAGGGCTTAAAATTTTTAAACTACCAATTCACCCCCCTCTTGGTAGCCTTTGGGACATTAAATTAGGCTTAACAACTTAATTACTAGACTCAACAAATTTATATCCAATGGCTGAGATTAGTTCATGTTTTAAAAAGGGATTTAGGTGTTAGTTTATTATTCAAAATGATTTAGAGATTAATTTAGAAAATAATTGATAATTTAAAAATACATATTTTGAGTTAATTTTAAAATAGAAATAATAAAAAATACTAATTTTATCTCATTTATAACGATTTGAATTTGATTGAGTCGTGCGAACTGATTTAGGCCGAATTAAAAGATCGAGTCTGTGCTACGTCATTAGGTATCCACCTAAGAGAAATCCTGCGTGTGACGTCTATTCTAGGCTATGAGAACCTAGGTGCTAGAATTGAATTCGGGGAAATTGACCTCGAATAATGAGGTCAACAATATTTAGCAAATTTATTAAAGATTTATGTAATATTTAAGTATAATATTATTATTGATGAGGTTATTAGACTTAGATTGTTTCCATTTTTTTAAGAGACAAGGACAAACTCTGGTTAAATTATTTACCACCAAGCTCTATTAATACATGGAATGAGTTGGCCCACAAATTTTTAGGTAAGTATTTCTCGCCTTTTAAGAGTTCCAAACTTTGAAATAATATTACTTCTTTTACTCAGTTAGAGGGAGAATCTATTTATGAGAGTTGGGAGAGATTTAAGGAGATGCTTAGAAAGTGTCTTCACCTTACCATACTTAATCAGTTGATAATTTAAAATTTTATAAGGATTGGTAGGATTCATTATATCCATAATTGATGTTGTAGTTAGAGATTTTCTTATGTTAAAACCTTTTGAGGATGCTTATGAATTAATTGA
The DNA here is from genome assembly GCA_016618105.1 of Dendrobium huoshanense. NCBI lineage: Eukaryota > Viridiplantae > Streptophyta > Magnoliopsida > Asparagales > Orchidaceae > Dendrobium > Dendrobium huoshanense. The sequence continues at coordinate 53,189 of JADPUM010001053.1, read as the reverse complement.
AGAAATGATAAAAAAAATAATTTTTAGTGCCTTATTTATAGGTTAAATCCTAAGAGAGTGGTAGGAGTCTATGAAAATCATTCTTTATTCATTTTGACTGCACAAGTTGCATTAATATCAAAGAGGTTGAGCACTTTAGGCTTAAATTTAGATTCATCTTTGCATTTGGAAGATTGAACCTCAATAGATGAGAATGATATCCAAGAGATTAAAAATATAAATTTGATTGGAAGACGAAATAATCTCTATTCAAATACATATAATCCAGGTTACAGAAATCATCCCAATTTTAGTTGGTCAAATAATAATGTTAGAAATCAATAGAATAATGGTCAAAATAATTAAGGAGCAAATTCAAATAAATAAAATTAAGATAATAACAATCCCAAACCAGCTTATACTCCTGGATTTAATCAAGGTAATTAGTATGGAACCAGAATCACACTACTCGAAGATGTGGTCTTGTAATTGGGAACTCAATTATAAAACCAAGTTGCTTCAATTAAAAATGTATAAACTTAATTAAGTTAGCTTACAATTTCTATGAGTAACAAGCTCATAAGATCTTTACTTAGTAACACTGAAGTTAATCCTATGAAGAAGAAAAGTGATACTAATGGGACCCAATTAAAGAGTAGCTAACATTCGCCTTAGCCAAATGGAAAATCAAATCAAGTATGGATAAAGACTATAAACTTAACGCTGCTTGGGAGGCAAACCAACCTTAGGTCTAGTCAATTATCCAGTATGGCTGAAGACTCTAAACTTAGCTCTTCTAGGAGGTAGCCCATGTATGTGTTATGCTAGTACTCATTATGTTATGAATTTTAGGTCATATTTGTGTCCAACATATATTTTATGCACCTTTTATAATTCTTATAAAAACATATTTTTGTAGTGTTTTTTTATGTGTTTATTTACATATTAACAAATTCCCTTCATGTTTAAATTGTTATTGTCCTCCAATTACTTTTATATTTTAATTTTTTATTTAATCCTTATAAAAATAATAGATAAAAATAAAGTAAAATTAGGGTAACAATAAAACCCTAGATCCTAGTTTGAATGAACTTAATTTATACTTAATAGGTTGGAAAAACTTATACTTAACTCATTTATTCATTTAAGTTATTATCCTAATTTGAATTTATAAGCTATACCTTTATGAAATTAACTTTTGAAATTGAAAGATGAGTAATTAGTATTAAAAATTAGATATGAGTAAATTAAAAATGGAAATCATAGCTAACTTGAAGATGGAATTAGTAATCTCATCAAGTCCTTTATGAAGGTCTAAAATAGAAGCTAATATTCAAAATTATTAATTATGAACTCCATAAAAGAAAAAGAAAAAGAATTATAAAATAATTCTCAAAAGAAAAGAGAAAGAAAAAGATGAGTACATTCAAAAATTAGTATCAGTGAAGGTTATGATTGGAAATACAATCTTATGCATAAATGAAAAAGGATAAGTTGGGAGAGTTAATATAAGGCATGCTGAAGTAGTGAAAGTATAATTTTAATTTCCATCATATCTAATCATTAAAACTTAATTATTCACTTCAATAATTAAGAGTTAATGATTAAATGTATAACTTATAATTTCAAATTAAGTTGTAACTAGAATATTTAGTTAGTCTAACTATTAGTATTTTTTAAAACTAGAAGCATAGCCTTGTTCATTTTTACTAATTCTAGATAGTTATGTATTACATCCATTCCACCGAGCGGATTCTTGAGAGAGAAGCTCCCGCGTTAGATTCTAGAGAGAGAAAGTTTGAATCTTTATTTTTTTTTGCGGGTTTCTTGCCTCCGGCCATGGCGTCTTTCGGCAGTCCGCCATCGGATCCACCAGATCTCCAACCTCTAGCGGATCATCAGATTTCTTCTGATTGATCACGCTCTCCTTCTTTCGTGCATTCTTTCATTCCCTGTAAAGAAGATCATTCAACTTCAAGATTGGGTTTAAAAACTTTGACTATAAGAGAAGGGTCTGATTTTCTCGCTCATTAGATTAAACCTATTCCTACTTATGAAGGAAAGGGTAAGGATTTGATTGATTCTTCGGCCTCTGTCTTTGACAGTTTGGATCGAAGTTCCCCTGGTGTTGGCCCTGTTTCACTTGGGTTAACCTTTGGTTCTTTGGAACACGATGTTCTTGATTCTTCACATTCGTTGGCTATAGATAGTAAGAAGTTTGGCAACACCGATAAATCTAACAATCCTGCTTGCTCTTCTATTGATCCTAATAATACTATTTTATCGGGTGCCAAAATAGTTGATGTGTTTAGCAACCCGAAGGATTCCTTTCTCAATGCCTGGAAAAAACCTCATCATATCAAAATTAATTTTGATGTGAATTCCACCGTTATGTCATCTGACGGAGTGGCAGTTATGTTGAATACCGATCAAGAATTCAATAACTCTCAAATCCTCTCCAACTCTATTGTGCTGAAGGTCTTGGGTAAGAGTATCCCTTTTTTGATTTGCAGCACTGAGTTATGAAAGTAATGGAATAGATTTGGTAATTTTCACCTAACCTCTTTGGGATTGAATTGGATTCTTTACTCGTTTAGATCTTCCGCAACTATTGAGGAATTCCTTAGTGGAGGGCCATGTACATTGGTGGTCATATTGTCGGATTGGACAAATGGTCGCCTTCCTTTTCTCCTTCATCTTTAAAATGTTTAACTACACCAGTTTGGATTCGTTTCCCACAACTGCCCTTGCATTGTTGGGATGAGATAAATTTACTATGATTGCATCAAGAATTGGAACACCCATGTACTTCGACGGTAATTCCTTTAGCTTGAACATGAAGGAATTTGCGGGTATCTCTGTTCGCATTAATCTGGAATCCAAGCTTCCTTCGGGTGTCTGGGTTGATGGTTTGGGAGGTAGATTCTTCTAGAAAGTAGAATATGAGAAATTATCTTCATTCTGCTTTAACTATGCTTAAATCGGGCACTTGAAACTGGCTTGTCCAGAACAACGAAAGGCCAAGCCTAATGATCCTAGTCGTGAATTGAATGACATAGATATTCATGATGCTCCAGAACACCATGATAATTATGGGCCTTGGATGCATGTAAAATTCAAAAAGAGACCAAAGAAAACTAGGAGTCAATTGGATTCCTGGAAGAAGGAAATCAAAGAGCCAAAAACTCATTTTACTATTAGTGGTAACATTCCAGATAATTCTACTCAGAAATTGAATGATGTTACTTTGGTTGAGGATAAATCTTTAAACAACATTCAACATATGAAGGTTATTCGAGATGCAGAAATTATCTTGTCCAATAGCTTTGAAATTCTTGATAATGCCTCTAATCAATTGAAAGATGGTATTTCACCTAGAATCACCACTGGATCTGTGATGCTTATCGCCTACCCTAAGGTTAGTGCTACTATACCTGAGGAAACAACTACTGAGAAGTGTCCAACTGCCAATGTATGTTCTTATGTTCCTCCCAAAATTTTAGTTACTGACTCCAACACTTTTGATCCTACTGATCCTTCACTGGTTAATGGAAAATCAATTGAAATCTCTACTGATGCCATTCACAATGATTCTACTGCTTGTGCTAGTGACAAACAAGACTGTTCTAGTGGTAATCATCTTATTATATCAGATCTTCCTAATGATTTACCATTGGCATGTACAACTGATTTAAGTTCTGCCAAGCTTAAATCAAAGCCTCAATTAAAATTTTTGGGTCCAATTGAACCGTTGTCCAGAAAAAGGAAAGTTGAAGGTAAAGGCAAAAAAAAAAAAAAAAAAAAGGGTGGGGAATTCTCCCCTTCAGTTAATTAATGTCTTCATTAGTTTTCAGGAATTGTAGAGGGGTCAAGAAGAAGGAGACCTCCCTCAACCTCAATGAAGTAGTTAAAGATAACTCTATTTTATTTTGTGGGCCATGCTGAGACTAAGTTGGCCTCTATCAATAAGATTGATGTCAATTGAATTATTGGCAGCAATTGAGATTATTTTCATCAGCCTGCGGCAGGCACTACTGGAGGTATTTTGGTAATGTGGAATTGTAATTTGGCAACCTTCACCGTGATTTATCATTCCCCTAAATTTGTTTTTGGAACTTTGATCTGTCCCAATAAAGGTCTTTGGAATTTGGCCATGGTCTATGGCCATATGGAACCTCGAATAAGGAGAGAGCTTTGGAGCCGCCTTGATAATCTTGTGAAGGATGATGTTCCTACAATCGTGGGAGGAGACTTTAATTGTCTTCTTTCCAAAGATGATAAGAGAGGTGGCAAGCGGTTTCATTTGACCAAAGGATGTAAGGAGATGAGGTTATTTATGGCTAACCACGATCTTCATGATTTAGGAGTAATTGGTCCTAAATATACTTGGTGCAACAACAAACAAGGAAACGCTAGAAATTGGGAACGTTTAGATCGCTGCTTGCTGAATTCTTCGGCTCTTCAGCTTGTTCCATCAGCTTCGATTAGGCACCTTGCTAGGATTGCCTCTGACCATTGTCCTATTGCTTTTAAGATTGACGATTTTAGGCATTCTCAATCCAAAGTCTTCAGATTTGAGGATACCTGGAAATCCTATTCAGCTACGTGGAGAATTGTAGCTAATGCCTGGAATTAGCATGATTACGGTGATGAGGCTGAAGTTCTTAACAGAAAGATCAAGAAAACATTGAAAGCACTTTTTTCTGGCAGAAGAATAAATGCAAAAATTTGATTTTACTGAAGGAGGAGCTGAAGAATGACATTTAAAATTACATTTGCAAGAAGAAGCAGATGGTGGTCTCAGTGATACTAATCTTAATCTAATGCGAAGTAAGGTAAGGGAACTTAATGTTACCTTACTTAGACTATCAATGTGGTGGAATCAACGTGCTAAGGCGAACTGGAATGAAGAGGGGGACACCAACTCAAGGTTTTATCATGTCTATGCTATGGCTAGGAAGAACGGAAAATTGATTAGACAAATCAAGGATGAGAATGATAAAGTTGTAGATGAAACTGACAAAATTGAGTCAGTTTTCTTAAAGTTTTTTGGAGACAAATGGAAATTTCGTAATTGTAATAAATTGAATTGGCCTTTTGTTGATCAAAATCAGTTGCTTAATGCAGCTGACAGAGCATTAGTCGATGCAGAATTTATCGAATTAGAATTTTCTAATGCTGTCTTCCAGCAAGGGTCTAACAAATCTCCGGGCTTAGATGGTTCTACATCATCATTCTTCAAATTCTATTGGCACATAGTCAAAGATGCTACTTGGAATGTTATCAAAAAGTTTTTCACTATTGGAAGTATGAATGGAAATTGGAAAGATACCTTGATTGTTCTCATCCCTAAGATCAACACTCCGGTAACTCCTTCCAATTTTTGTCCAATTAGTCTTTGTCAAACTATTTACAAAATTGCAACTACTATTCTTGTTAACAGACTTAAGAGTTGTATTCCAAAGCTTATCTCTGAGGAGCAAGTAGCATACGTTCCAGGTAGATCTATGTCTGATCATTGCCTCCTTGCTTTAGAAATCTTTAACAAATTCAGAATTTCAAAAAATAAAAAGGGTCTTATGGCTGTCAAGCTTGACGTGACCCAAGCCTTTGATAGCATGTGCTGGGAGACATTGGAACATGTTCTTGCTTGATTTGGGTTCCTCGAGAAGTTCTCATTCCTATTTTTGGAATGTGTCACCAATGTGCGATTCTCTATACTGCTGAATGGAAAAGGTTCTAGATGGATTGAAGCCAAGAGTGGCTATAGGCAAGGCTGTCCTATGTCTCCATACCTTTTTTTTTCTTGTGCTCACAGCTTCTTTCCAACATCATTAAGCAAAGAGGTCATCAATTAGGCATCCAAACTTCTTCTAGAGCTACTAGAATTTCTCACTTACTCTATGCTGATGATGTGTAACTGTTTGGATCAGCTTCCTCCTTTCAACTTTGTGGAATGAGGAATTTAATTAAGGATTATTGCGGATGGACAGGGCAATGTTTAAATCAGGCCAAGTCTCAAATTATCTTTGGTAAATCTGTTAAACCTTCTACTAAACGGAGAATTGGAACTAAATATGGCTTCAAAATTGTCAATGAGTTTCAATATTTGGGCACCAAAATTGCATTGAGGAGGTTGGTTAAGAACGACTTTCAATTCGTGATTGATCACGCCTTGGAGAAGCTCAATGCTTGGGGTACTAGATTTTTATCACTTGCGGGCATATTGATACTTGCTAAGACTTCATTGCTTTCTTTGCCAACATTCATTACAGATCATTCATTGATCCCTAAGAGGATTCTCTACGTGTTAGATCGAATTTGTAGAGACTTTATCTGGCATCAGAATTTTGGCAATAAAGGTCTTCATTACAATGCTTGGGAAGATTTATGCTTACCAAGAGATAGTGGTGGATTGGGTATGTATTCAACAGTAAAAAGAGTTTGTCCTCTCAGAGCTCGGCTAGCCTGGAGGCTGATCCAAAATCCCTCCTCATTACTTTATAGATGTCTAGCTGCCAGGAATGGTTCTGCCATTTGGAGAGGCAAGTTCAAGCAAGGTCAATCTTCTGCTCGGTACATCATTTCTGATGGCGTGGTTTTTCTTAAACCTATTGTTAAGTGGAAAATTATGAATGGAGCTAATATTAGTGTCATGAGTGACATTTGGTTACTTGATAGATGCTTTAACAAGTGGCCTTTGCTGGCCGATTGCATTGGTCTTGAAAACCTGAAGTTACAGAACTTCATTCACGAAGATGGCAACTGGAACTTATTGGAACTCAACCGTTATTTCAACATGGATTTGGTTAATCTAATTGTTCAACAATGTGTTATACAAGAGGGTGATGAAGATCAAATGGAGCTTCTTTATCAACATTCTGGGAAATAAAATACCTTTTTAGCTTATGCAGAAACTATCAAAAATTGTAAATCTTTTGATAACTCGAGGTTTGATAACTGGCTTCGGAAGCTGAAGCTAAAACCAAGAGTTGAGCTCTTTTGGTGGAGATTAAGTAGGTTTGCCATTCCTACTAATGAGTTTTTGAAATTTAGAAAGCTAGGCAATAATGACCTCTGTGCTAGTGGTTGTCTAGTTGTTGAGAATTGTGCTCATGTTATAGTGCATTGCAAGTCCCTCATTTAGATTATAGGTATGTTGAGAACTTGGGGTTTTAACATTCCCTTGTTCAGTTCTCTTATGGAATATTTTCAGCAGGTTAGACTTCTTTTTATTGCTAAGTTGGACATTGTCAAGATCTATTTCACTGCTATTTTTTTCTCCTGAAATCGTAGAAATGATGTGAAGCACGGTAATCTCAAACTTCAAATTTCGATAATTGCTGCCAACATTTTAATCACTGCTACCAATAAGTATCCAATGCAAGTTATTTGGGATGCTGTTTGTTGAGTCCAGAAATTAGGTTGTTAAGCCTAAGTAAATGTCCCACGGCTACCAAGAGGGGGGTGAATTGGTAGTTTTAAAAATTTTAAACCCTCTTTAAAAATAAAGTTAAACCGAAATAAAATTTTCTTTTAAAGTTAGTAGAAAAATGTTTTTCAACCACAGAGTTGTTAAAACTGAAATTCAAAGTGCGGAAACGTAAAAGCAATAAAGTAAAAGACACCAGATTTATAGTGGTTCGGTCTATAACCAGACCTACATCCACTCCTCAGAGGCACCCTCTGAGTATTGCACTAATACTACAAAGTGACTCTCCTTTAGCACCCACAGCAAGGCGGAGAAGCCTGTATAAAACCCTCTTTTCACCACTACCCGGTGCGGCAGAGAACCGTCGTCCTTTTACACAATCCACAGTGCTGGCAGAGAACCGTCGTCCTTTCACACTCTCCTAGTGTGGGCAGAGAACCGTCGTCCTTTCACACTCTCCTAGTGTGGGCAGAGAACTGTCGTCCTTTCACACTCTCCTAGTGTGGGCAGAGAACCCTACGGCTGTTCACACTCTCCAAGTGTAGGCAGAGAACCTTCTTCCTTTTACACTCTCCTAGTGTGGGCAGAGAACCCTACGGCTGTTCACACTCTCCAAGTGTAGGCAGAGAACCTTCTTCCTTTTACACTCTCCTAGTGTAGGCAGAGAACCGACGTCTGTTCACACTCTCCAAGTGTCGGCAGAGAACCAGACCTTCTTGAATGATCTTCTCACAAGAATCTAGAAGGAAGAAAGAAAAAAGTGAAGAAATCCAATTTCACAAGTAGAGATTCTTACCTTAGCAATCCAAGTGAAGCCTTCTCGCTCCAATGGTAGGAATCCTCCTTTGAAAGCTCTCTTCCACTCTCTCCTTGCCAATTCTCTCAATAGGCACGAAGATCAAATGACAAAAAGATTGGGTGGCAGTCTAATTTGGACCTTTTATACAAAAGACATGAAAAACCGCCCAAAAACTGCAAATTTCCAATTTTGTACGCAGTGGATCGTCCCGTACGATCCTGGATCGTCCTGGACGATTTTACTTAAACGATCTGAAACGACCCAATTTGTATATGTGTACGAAATGACTTCGTACAGCTGATCGTCCTGTACGAACTAGGTTCGTCCAGTACGAATGGTTATTACAAGGTCGGTTCTGGAAACTGCTGAAAACTGTTATAAGTCGGTTTATCGTTTGGACGAAAATGTGTTCGTCTGGATGAAAATTTTCCAGAGAGCCGATCGTCCTGGACGATTATTTATTTCGTCTGGACGAAAATTTTCCAGAGCACCCATCGCCGCGGACGATAATTTGCTTTCGTCTGGACGAAATTTTTCAGAGAGCTGATCGTCCGGTACGATAATTATTTTCGTCTGGACGAAAATTTTCCAGAGCACTGGTCGCCTCGTACGATGGTAAAATTCATCTGGACGAAAATTTTACAGAGAACACATCGTCCGGGACGATATTAAAATTCGTCCTGGACGAATAGGACTTAGAAAAATTTTTCCAAGCAAGTTCCTATTCGTTCCAAGTGCTCTATAGGAGATAATTGACAGATCGTCCAGTACGATAAATATCGTCCTGTACGATCAGTATAGAATTTCACGATCTCCTAATTTTGTGTGTGTGAGATTTTATTCACTCAATTACAATCACTCCCTTTCAAAATTAATTCAAAGAAAAGACAAACTTCAAATAAACAAAATATCATATGTTGAATTTGATTTGAAGTTTTCGTAGTCTGGAGTCTGATTTTCCTGAAATGTTAGTACACACAAGAGCAAGTGCAAATCTTCTAAAATTGTTAGGAGATAACTATACATCTGAACAATAATGTTTGGAATCATCAAAACTACATAAGTTGCACAAATATAAATCATTCAAATAGCAACTATTCAAACAATCTCCCCCTTTTTGATGATGGCAAAACAATTATTATTTGTAAGGTTTCAAGTTAAAACAATTCTCTTATCTCCTAAACTCCCCCTGAATTTATGAGTACATTAAAATAAAGAGGCATTAAAGAACAATATTTTTATTTTTCAAAAATTTTAACACACAAAAAAACTTGCAAACAGAACAATTAAAAAAGAAAACACAAGCCACAAACATAATAATTTCTCCCCCTTTTTGACAGCAATAAAAACTGAAGAAGAAAAAGACAAGAAATGTAAATAATAATATGAAATTCATTGTTAAAATTTAATCTAAATTGTGATTTGACATAGGGTATGCAATTTTAAACTAAAGATATTAGGTCAATCATAGAAATTCATAAAATTTATGAAATGATATAACATTGTAAGTAAGAAGAATTTATCAAAGACATGATTCAATTTAGACATTTTGATTATTGAAAATCATTACAAGTGAGATGTAAAAAAAAATTCTATATTTCAAAGTTCAATAGCATATAAATGAACATTAGATCAACTTGAATTAAGAGATTAAACGAATTTGGAAAGAAGAGAATTACCTCATGTGGTGCTTTGCACATCTTTTCAAAGTTTTGGAGCACATTTTTGTGCATTTTTCTTTGGTTGGGCTTATTTTGTGCCTCTTTTTCACTTTGCAAATTTTTGCGAATCCCTTTTGATTTTTGTACATTTGTACAATGTTCAAGAGTAATTTGACCAATTCTTTCCAAAATCTATAATCTAAGATTTCAAATATTTCTAGGTGCATAAATATCATTTGAGCATAGAAATACAAAATAAGAAAACATCAAAATTGCAATAACAATATTAACTTTTATGTAGTCTAAATGAATAGACATGAATTTAAAAATTCTAATTACAACAAGTTATAAACAAATTATAAATTTAGAAAGTCTAGATTTTCTAATATAGATAATCTCACATTACAATCGAATTTAAGCACAATGTAGATTAAAAACAATATTAATGAAATTCATAAAGATTAGCCACATTTCAAAACAAATCTAAAACAAACAAACTTTCATTGATTTTAAAGAAAGGATTACACAACAACAACAACAAAAAAAAATTGAACTAAGAAACATAAAAGCAAACAAAAACAAAACAAACAACAACAAAGAAAATACAACAGACACACAAAAAAAATCTACTGTTCTGGAGGAGGAGGAGGAGGAATGCCGCCAAAGAGGTTGAAGTAGGAGGCCATCAACATTACATTGGTATTTATTTCATGAACTTCATCTCTAATATTACCAATGTCATGTTGCTGCTGAGTAAGTTGAGCATCAAATTGATCAAATCTTTGATCAACGTGAGTCTCTAGTCTATCAAATCTCTCAATCAGATTCTGGTAATCTGATTGAGAAGCAGAACCTTGCACTCCTTCTTCTTCTTCTTCTTCTGAAGCACTGCCATGTGCTTTTCCTTTTTCTTTTTCCTCCTTGAAGAGCAGTCTGAATGATGCATCGTTATAGTAAACTGGCTCTTCATATTCTTCATCAGGATGCACTATATTATACTTCTTCTCCAAAATATAAGTAATCAAGTGCCCTAAAGAAATGTTCTTCTTCCTCTTCTGATCAGGATGTCCTAATTCTGAAAGCCCATAGATATGATCTAAGATGAGTTGGGCTTCATCAATAGGATGTCTTTTCATGATTAAAAAAGTTAGATAAGAAAGGAGAGGAGTAATGTTAATCCTATCACCAGCTTTAGGAATAATTGAGGATCTAAGGATATGCTGGATGATTCGGGCATCTTGGGTCATACCGGCCACTCTAGCAACATGATTGTCAATCGCATTTTCTCTAATTACCGTATTGATTTGAAACCATTTGAAGGAGGTTTCTGACATTAGGGTGTGGGCTCTATATCCTTCAGTTCTTAGGTTTAAAAATGCACCAAGGTCGTGCTTGGTGATCTCAACTTTTTTCTTAAAAACAAAAGAACTAATGATAGAGTGGTCAGAATTGAAACTCATGTTGGCTAGGAAGTAATGGTAGGTTTGCTTATTGTAGAGGTGGACAAGAGAAAGAATGAACTGAAATTGGGTTGAGGCGAAGAGGTGTAATACCCGAAATTTCAACTCTGTTTGGATAAGAATGCGAGACGGAGTGATTTTTGCAGATGCAAAACGAGGAAAAGATTCCTCATTTGCCTTGGAAAGAAAGTTGTCTGGGGCATTCCTGTTAGGTTTCTTCACCAAAACTTTTTGTCTTTTGCTAGAGGAGGCCATAGTTGATTTGATGTAGAAAGGGATTGAAAAAGATGTTTTGAAAGTGTGATTGTCAAGTTTGAAAGCCTTCATATTTAAAGAAAAACGATACGTTCGTCCTGGACGAAAATATTCGTCCTGGACGAAAAATTATCGTTCGTCTGGACGAAGTAATTTTGTACAGACGATCCAATTCGTCCAAAATGTAACGGCTTTTCGTATTCAACACAACTTACGATGCGTCCCTTCGTACAGGCTTTTTGACTTGACCGATCATACATACGAAAAAATTTCGTACAGACGATCGAAAAGTGTTTCGTTTTAATGACTCTTGAAAACCGTCCCCTACAATGAACCGACACATGTTCGTACAGACGAAAAAATTTCGTACAGACGAAGTTCGTATTAAAAACTGTCTTATCCACTCAACCGCTGCATTCAATCGTCCCGACGTTTGAGAAAAAGAAAAAATTCGTACTGGACGATCACAGATCGTACAGACGATCCAATAAAAAACTGCTCTCAAAACGGTTTAAATTCGCGCAAACTGCTTCTTTACACATCGTCCCGTACGAACATATTTCGTCCTGGACGATTTCCTCCAAAAAATATTTTAATTTTGAAATTTTTTAAATTAACAAAATCAACAAAAACAATCAAAAACACAGAAAACATAAAACAAAATCATAAAACCAAAAACAATTCATTAAAACACACAAAATTCACAAAATTACAAAAACAAAACACAACAAGTATCAATGTTGCAAAGACATTTTAGTTAAGCATTCAAATCAATAACACCAAGCCTTGTTCTTAAAGTACTGAAGGTATCAAAGGCTAAAGGTTTTGTAAAAATGTCTGCAAGTTGATTTTCAGTTGAAACATGTATGAGTTCAATTTCTCCTTTGGATACATGATCCCTTATGAAATGATGCCTTATATCAATGTGTTTGGTTCTAGAATGTTGAATAGGATTTTTGGAAATGCAAATAGCACTAGTATTGTCACAATAAATTGGAATAGTGCCTATAGTTAATCCTAAGTCAATCAACTGTTGTTTTAACCAAAGTACTTGTGCCACACAACTTCCTAATGCAATGTATTCTGCTTCTGCAGTAGATAGTGCCACTGAATTTTGTTTTCTACTAGACCATGAAACTAATGAATTTCCAATGAATTGACATGTTCCAGAAGTGCTTTTCCTATCCACTCTACAGCCTGCAAAGTCAGAATCTGAGTAACCAATAATTTCAAATGAAGAGCTAAACTTAGGATACCAAATTCCTAAGTTTTGAGTTCCTAGTAGATATCTTAAAATCCTTTTCACTGCTGTCAAATGTGATTCTTTTGGATCTGATTGAAATCTAGCACATAGGCAAACACTAAACATAATATCTGGTCGGCTAGCAGTCAAGTAAAGTAAAGATCCAATTATCCCTCTAAATTTCTTTTGATCAACAGATTTTCCCTTAAGGTCTTTATCCAACTGAACTGAAGAACTCATTGGTGTACTAACAGGTTTAGCATTGTCCATTTCATATTTTTTGAGGATGTCCTTAATATATTTGGTTTGACTAAGAAAAGTACCTTCCTCAAGTTGCTTAATGCTAAATCCTAGAAAGTAATTTAAATCTCCCATTAGACTCATTTCAAATTCACTACTCATTGTTTTAGAAAAATCATCACAAAGATGTTTATTTGAAGATCCAAAGATGATGTCATCCACATAAATTTGAACAATAAGTATATCCTTTCCAATTTTCCTTAAAAAAAGAGTTGTATCCACACTTCCTTTTTCAAAAGATCTTTCAAGTAGGAAGGTGCTTAACCTCTCATACCAAGCCCTAGGTGCCTGTTTCAATCCATATAATGCCTTTTTTAATTTGAAAACATGATTTGGAAATTTAGAATTTTCAAAACCTGGAGGTTGTTCTACAAAAACATCTTCTTCAATTACTCCATTTAAAAAGGCACTTTTAACATCCATTTGAAACAATTTAAAACCTTTAAAACAGGCAAAGGCTAGTAAAACCCTAATTGCTTCAAGTCTAGCTACAGGGGCAAAAGTTTCCTCAAAATCAATTCCTTCAATTTGATTATACCCCTTAGCTACTAATCTAGCCTTATTTCTAATGACTACTCCTGAGTCATTCATTTTATTTTTGAACACCCACTTGGTTCCAACAACACTTTGATCTTTTGGCCTTGTAGTTAGTTCCCAAACTTTATTTCTTACAAATTGATTCAACTCTTCTTGCATGGCCAATATCCAAAATTCATCTGAAAGTGCTTGATCAATGTTAGTGGGTTCAACAGTTGAAATAAAGGCTGAATGATTGACTTCCTTGTTTAATCCACGCCTAGTTCTAACACCCTCACTTGGTTCACCTATGATTAATTCCTTTGGGTGGTTTTTAGAAAATCTCAAATCTCTAGGCAAAGGGTCTTCTCTTTCTAAATTTTCTTCCACATTTTCTTCCAAATTTAATCTATCAATCTTTTGGGAGTTTTCTTCAATTTCTTCTTCAACAACTTTTGGCTCTTCCATGTTTCCATTTTCATCAAAAACAACATGTGTGGTTTCTTCAATGACTAAAGTTCTTTTGTTGAATACTCTATAAGATTTTCCAACACTTGAATATCCAACAAAAATTCCTTCATCTGATTTTGGATCAAATTTTCCTAAGGCAGATTTTCCATTATTATGTATGAACACCTTGCAACCAAATACATGCAAATGAGACAAATTTGGTGTTCTTCCTTTTAGCAACTCATAGGGTGTTTTATTCAAATTTGATCTCACATTCACCCTATTCAGAACATAGCATGCAGTGCTAACCGCCTCAGCCCAAAAATATCTAGGAAGTGAGTATTCTGCTAACATTGCTCGGGCGGCTTCTATTAATGTTCTGTTCTTTCTTTCAACTACTCCATTTTGTTGAGGAGTTCTAGGTGCAGAAAAATTGTGATCAATCCCCTTTTCTTTACAGAAATCTTCAAATCTTTCATTTTCAAATTCTCCTCCATGATCACTTTGTATAGAAATTATTTCACATCCTAGTTTTCTTTGTATCCAAGTTGAAAAATTTCTGAATTCCTCAAATGATTCACTCTTATGAAAAAGAAATTTAACCCAGGTGAATCTTGAAAAATCATCTACTATAACAAATCCATATACCTTTCCTCCTAGACTAACAGTGCTTACTGGTCCAAAAAGATCCATGTGTAGAATTTCTAAAGGTTTACTGGTCCTAAGATCTTTAATGGACTTAAAAGAGGACTTCACTTGTTTTCCTAATTGACATGCATCACACAGATGGTCCTTAGTAAAGTCTAGTTTAGGTATTCCTCTCACCAAATTCTTTTGGGTAATTTTTCTAAGATTTTTCATACTAGAATGACAAAGTCTCCTATGCCAAAGCCATGATTCATCAGAAACAGTTTTCAAAAAAAAAAAGCAGTAGGAGATTGAATACAATTTAAATCTAGCATGTAAACATTGTTCACCCTTTTTCCATTTAAAACAATTTTCCCATTTAGGCTAATTATGCAGCTAGTAGGTAAAAATTTTACATTATAGCCCTTATCACATAGCTGACTTATGCTAAGCAAATTATGTTTTAAGCCTTCAACTAATAAAACATTGTCTATGAAAAAGTTTTTCAAATTTCCAATCATACCTGATCCAACCACTTTCTTTGTGGTATTATCTCCAAGTGTAACCTTGCCTCCACTCCTGGCTTCCAGCGTTATGAATTGAGCAGTATCTCCAGTCATGTGCTTAGAACATCCGCTGTCCAGGTACCATATACTCTCACGAGGTCTTGTGTGAGAGTATACCTGCAAAATTCTCAAATGTTAGACCTGGGAACCCAAACTAGTTTGGGTTCACCTTTATGAAATTTATAATCAGATGCATGTGTGATATGTCTAGGTTTATGCATCTTAGTTCTCCACACCAAATTAGGTTTCATCTTTAAAGTGCAGGTGTGAGATATATGTCCCAAAAATCCACAATTGTTACATTTAATATTAGGAAAAATATTCCTATGTTTTCTCTCATATGATTGTCTTCTAAGGGATTTCATGAATTTAGGATAATACTTAGGATTTGTAAAATCTTCAAGTTTAGGGGGGTTCCTATTATCCTCGAGAGCTCTTATAGTAAGTTTGTAAAATGAATTCATTTCCTCCAAGATTCGATTTGTATAATTGACTCTATATGTCTTGTGCTCAGATTCATCCTTAAATTTCTCAAATTCTTTTTCAAGTTCAGCATAGGATGATTTTAAATTCTCAAAATTTTTATTCAAGTCATCATATTCATCAAGTAGTTTCATGTGGTTGCTATCAATTAAAGCATGATCTTTCCTAAGGATTTCGTGTTCCTTATTAAGCTCTTCCAATTCTAATACTAAACTAGCATGCATCTTTTTCGTTTTCCTATATGCATCATGCATGTGTTCAGAAACTTCAAACAATTCATTATAAGTTAAATCACATACCTCTTCTTGATTTGATTGTTCAGCTTTATCTGCCATCAAGCAAAGGTTGGTGACTTCTTCTTCTTTTTCAGTCTCAGATGAGTCTGAAGCTGAGTCCGCCCAAAAAGCCTTTTGAAACTTCTTCTTGCCCTTCTTTACCATTGGTTTCTCCTCTACCTTCTCCTTGCTAGGAGTGGCTTTGAGTTTTGGACAATCAGTCTTTATATGACCTGGTTTCCTGCATTCATAACAAATCACTTCATTAGAAACCTTGCCATTTCTGTTATACTTACCTCTATTCCATTGCTGGCGTCTCTTCTGCTTCCTCTTTAAAAAGCTTTTGAATTGTCTAGTCATCAGTGCTATATCATCTTCATTCTCAGGTTGTGAGTGTTCACTTTCTGACTCTTCCACATTTAGTGCAATATTCTTGTCCTTTCTTGGTTCACCTGCATCAATCTTTCTTTGACTTACTCCTTGCTCGTAAGCAATGAGTGAACCAAGAAGATTGTCAATAGAATAAATGTTTAGATCTTTTGACTCTGTAATTGCAGTAATTTTAGCATCGTATGCAGTAGGTAAACAACGAAGAATCTTATTAACCATTTCAGCATTAGTTAATTCCCTACCAAGTGCATGCAAAGAGGTGACAATTTGAGTGAATCTTGTGTACATGTCAGATATAGATTCATTAGGTTTCATGCGAAATAATTCGTAGTCATGTAACAAGATATTGAGTCTTGATTACTTAACCTCATTTGTCCCTTCATAAGTAATACAAAGTCTATCCCATATGTCTTTTCCGCTTTTACAAGTGGAAACTCGCATGTAGTCTTCAGATTTTAAAGCACAAAAGAAACTATTTAAACATTTCGCATTTAATTGTGCTAAGTCACGTTCTTCTATAGTCCAATCTGCATAGGGTATATCTACCCTAATTCCATCAACTAATCTAGTTGGTTTTGTGTAACCTTCCTGGACTAACATCCACATGCGATAATCAAGTGACTGTAAGAAAGTAGACATGCGTGTTTTCCAAAAATCAAAAGGAATATTGTCAAACAGTGGAGGTCTAGTGATAGAGTAACCCTCAGGTGTGTTTCAGTTTCCAAATGTAGCCATCTACGTTAATCAAAAAGTAGTTCAAACTTATGATTTTGAAACAATGCTCTGATACCACTTGTTGAGTCCAGTAATTAGGTTTTTAAGCCTAAGTAAATGTCCCACGGCTACCAAGAGGGGGGTGAATTGGTAGTTTTAAAAATTTTAAACCCTCTTTAAAAATAAAGTTAAACCGAAATAAAATTTTCTTTTAAAGTTAGTAGAAAAATGTTTTTCAACCACAGAGTTGTTAAAACTGAAATTCAAAGTGCGGAAACGTAAAAGCAATAAAGTAAAAGACACCAGATTTATAGTGGTTCGGTCTATAACCAGACCTACATCCACTCCTCAGAGGCACCCTCTGAGTATTTCACTAATACCACAAAGTGACTCTCCTTTAGCACCCACAGCAAGGCGGAGAAGCCTTTACAAAACCCTCTTTTCACCACTACCCGGTGCGGCAGAGAACCGTCATCCTTTTACACAATCCACAGTGCTGGCAGAGAACTATCGTCCTTTCACACTCTCCTAGTGTGGGCAGAGAACCGTCGTCCTTTCACACTCTCCTAGTGTGGGCAGAGAACCGTCGTCCTTTCACACTCTCCTAGTGTGGGCAGAGAACCCTACGGCTGTTCACACTCTCCAAGTGTAGGCAGAGAACCTTCTTCCTTTTACACTCTCCTAGTGTGGGCAGAGAACCCTACGGCTGTTCACACTCTCCAAGTGTAGGCAGAGAACCTTCTTCCTTTTACACTCTCCTAGTGTAGGCAGAGAACCGACGTCTGTTCACACTCTCCAAGTGTCGGCAGAGAACCGGACCTTCTTGAATGATCTTCTCACAAGAATCTAGAAGGAAGAAAGAAAAAAGTGAAGAAATCCAATTTCACAAGTAGAGATTCTTACCTTAGCAATCCAAGTGAAGCCTTCTCGCTCCAATGGTAGGAATCCTCCTTTGAAAGCTCTCTTCCATTCTCTCCTTGGCTATTCTCTCAATAGGCACGAAGATCAAATGACAAAAAGATTGGGTGGCAGTCTAATTTGGACCTTTTATACAAAAGACATGAAAAACCGCCCAAAAACTGCAAATTTCCAATTCTGTACGCAGTGGATCGTCCCGTACGATCCTGGATCGTCCTGGATGATTTTACTTAAACGATCTGAAACGACCCAATTTGTATATGTGTACAAAATGACTTCGTACAGCTGATCGTCCTGTACGAACTAGGTTCGTCCAGTACGAACGGTTATTACAAGGTCGGTTCTGGAAACTGCTGAAAACTGTTCTAAGTCGGTTTATCATTTGGACGAAAATGTGTTCGTCTGGACGAAAATTTTCCAGAGAGCCGATCGTCCTGGACGATTATTTATTTCGTCTGGACAAAAATTTTCCAGAGCACCCATCGCCGCGGACGATAATTTGCTTTCGTCTGGACGAAATTTTTCAGAGAGCTGATCGTCCGGTACGATAATTATTTTCGTCTGGACGAAAATTTTCCAGAGCACTGGTCGCCTCGTACGATGGTAAAATTCGTCTGGACGAAAATTTTACAGAGAACACATCGTCCGGGACGATATTAAAATTCGTCCTGGACGAATAGGACTTAGAAAAATTTTTCCAAGCAAGTTCCTATTCGTTCCAAGTGCTCTATAGGAGATAACTGACAGATCATCCAGTACGATAAATATCGTCCTGTACGATCAGTATAGAATTTCACGATCTCCTAATTTTGTGTGTGTGAGATTTTATTCACTCAATTACAATCACTCCCTTTCAAAATTAATTCAAAGAAAAGACAAACTTCAAATAAACAAAATATCATATGTTGAATTTGATTTGAAGTTTTCGTAGTCTGGAGTCTGATTTTCCTGAAATGTTAGTACACACAAGAGCAAGTGCAAATCTTCTAAAATTGTTAGGAGATAACTATACATCTGAACAATAATGTTTGGAATCATCAAAACTACATAAGTTGCACAAATATAAATCATTCAAATAGCAACTATTCAAACACTGTTCTCCTTAGGGAGTCTGAAACTTCATGGCATCCCCCACCACTGGGTTGGATAAAAATCAGCATTGATGCATCATTATTGGATTCTAATTCAGCGAGTATTGGGGGTGTGGTTCGTGACTCTAAGGGCAGTTTACTTCTAGCTTTTGGTAGGCAAACTCTCCATTGGGATATCAACCAACTTGAGTTAGAAGCAGTTTATTCTTTAAAAGACTTCATCCATGATTGGATGTTTGATTGTAAAGGGTTAATAATAGAGGGAGATAACTGCAATGTTATCAAGAATCTACATGACTCCGTGACGAAATCATAGGTTATAAACCAAATTTTTGAGAAGATTTCTTTCCTCCAAGACTTCAATAAGGTCATCTTCCTTCATACCTCTAGGAATTGTAACAGAGTTACTGATTTGTGTGCGACTCTTATTCTGAACAATAGTTTTTGTTTTGATTCCATTTCTTCCCATGATATTCCTCCTTCATTATGCTGTCTTTTGAAGAAGGAATATGAGGATTGCATTTTATGATTAGTTTGTAATAATTTCTTTCTTTTCAGCTCTTAATGCAAATCTGCACTTCTTCAAAAAAAAAAAAAAGATAGTTACGTATTGCCCTATATTTTAGTAATTTTATATTATAACTTTTTTAGTTGATTATTTAATTAGAATTAAAAAAAAAATTATTTACATGAGGACAAGAATGAGTTTAAGCTAAGGTGGATTTAATGAGTCTAAATAATATTATGTTTTATACACTAAGTTTCTATTAAAACTATTTTATTTTACTTGTGTTTGTGTAGGAAAATGCACGAAAAATGCAAAAAATTTTAAGCATGGTACACAACATTAGACACTACATTACCAAAAATCCATCATTATCAACGCCAGAGTGCCCAATATGGGCATGATGATGCTAAATCTCTAATTAATAGCACCGTAGCTTCTAAGGACTCAGCTCTATAAAGCCCAATTTCTATTTGCATAGCATTGCAACACTAATTTCTAGTATTGCCAAGCTAACGGGTGTGTTAAATGGATGCCGCAGTGATCAACCATTAGAAGTTCAACATCACTACAGTTGTAACCATTTAGGACATGATTGCCAGTGAAGAGATGAATTTATTCACTAAACAGTGGGTCCATATCAGCCAGCACTACAGTGGAGGAAATCCTTTAGTGTTGTATTGTTAGTTCATTTTATGGGTGCCATGATGCAAGTGTCTCGAGCACTGTGGTGCTAGATTCCATTTTTTTGTGTTTTTTTTTTTTAAATATTTCATTTGCAATGTTAGTAGGAGAGTTCAATTACTTAGTTAATTTTAGTCTTCATAACATTCTATGTAATTTCCTTAGGAGTGTCAATAAAGGGAATTCAATGAGCAGTAGATTGACTTCATAAGTGTTTGGTCAATGTTTTTGGAAGTAATTCGGTAAGTTCAAGGAGGAATATAGAGGAGATCATTGAACTTATCCGGTGATATCTTTTCTTATGTACTTTCTTTCATTTATGCAATTAATGGAAATAATTTTGCTCAACTTATTGTTCATGTTTGACTAAATTCTCTAGTTTTTGGTTGATGGTGTAAATGGAATGTGATATACTAATGAATTCTCTTCATTAATAATTTAATAATATTTTTAATAGACTAGGTCTTTCTTTAATGCACATTGTGGCTTAATGTGTCATTAATATCAGGTGTAATGTGGAACATAGGAATAGGAAATAATGCACAACTAGGTATATTGGATTAGTATAATGCAAGCATAGGCATATCTATTGACATATACCAAATTTATAGAGATGCATTATAATGAGGTGGTTTTAACATTACATGCTTTACTTACTCTTTTAAGATTTCATAGATTGACATACTGTGGGAGTTTAGAGTGGTATTAATGTTGGAAGGGTTTAATATGTCCTTTTTCTCTTCACACTTGTCTAAGCAGTCGATGATGCATATGCTCTAAAAAATATCAATTTAAAAGAGATTTATTAGAAAACATATTGTACTTATATTCCATCAATCCAAAACATTTTATCAAAATAGTGCTTCATTTATATATGTTTTTTTATTAATTTTAAACTAATTATTTGAATATCTATAAAAACTTATTTTTATTGAGTAGGATAATGATTGAACATGTAGTAAATAGTGCTAGTATTTGCAAGTAAATATTCTTCCTCATAGGATGGGTACTTTACTTTATCACTATATTACTTTATTCGACATGTATACTTGCATATACTAAGTGGGGTTTTTAAAATTTTTATATCAAAGAAAAGCTAAGCATTATTTCAGGATTGATAGAGCCCAAATCATTTTCATAATTTTGTAGGTTATTCTACCACCCCATTAATTATTCTTTTGAGGTTGGGAATCGGGAATGGCTATTTTGATGTGTTTTCTAAGCCAATTTAACTAAATTTCTTCTCTTATTATGGAATATGCCCAAACCACAACAATTATTTTGGCATGGATTACTACTAATATCATTATGAATTTGATTAGTTCTAATGCTATTCAATTTGGATTAGAAAATAATTTTAAAAATTAAGTGTTTAAAGATATGGGCAAATAATCAGAATGTATGCACGCTAAAAATATATATATTTATTGTAATTATTTAAATGGACAATAAAATATATATTTATTATAATGTATATTTTTATGTATGTATTTACATTTTAATGTAAGTATGTTTGATGTTCCTTGGTTGGTTTTGAGGTGCTTTTTTGTCTTGAAGTTAGATCAGTTTGTTGCAATGATAGATTATTGCAGTTTTGTTTGATGATGGCATTTTTGTCCTTGGTTGGTTTAGTCCTTGAAGTTAGATCAGTTTGTTGCAATGATATATTTTTATGTAGGATACTAGTTTTGATAAGTGATGCGTCGGCTTCGGCTCAGACGGAATCTCCATGGCCTCCTGGCAATGTCCTATGTAAGGAAACTAGGTTTTCCAATCGAGAACAAAAATAGGGTTTTGGAGGGTGGCAGAGCAAATGGGGTTGAACACCCCTCAGCCGCCAAGCAGCAGTTCGGGCTAAGAAAGCAGGGGCGACCAGGGGGAGCTTAGTTTCTTAAAAATATAATGAAAAAAATTAAATAAAATTAAAAATAATAATAACGAGCATGAGCTAAGATCTTTCCACACCCTCAGCACGCTCGTGTCGCTAAAGTTAAGCTCTTTCCAAACCCTCAGCGAGCTCATGTCGGTGTAGGCGTGTAGCTTAGCCCTTTCGTCTCTCGCTCAGCCCTCCCTGTGTGTTTACCACACAAGTATTTTGTTAACTTTCCTATCAGAAATTTTCAATTTTTTTGGTAACAGAAAAAAGAATAATAAAATATAAATTATATATAACTAAAAATAGAGTTATCGATGATAACCAAAATTCAAAAAATATATCTACTATTTCTTCAATTGAAAAAATATATCTAAAAATTTCATCCTAATTAAAACACTCCTAAAATTCAAATAGATACTCTATTTTTTGTAAGCGATCATTTGTGCAAAAAATTAATCAATCATTTTTATTCTCGGCAACTTCTTCTCATCTGCTAATTCATAATCACAATTGATATACATACGACAATGTTTCAATGAACCAAGGGTAATTATGGTCCAATTGATGGCAATCTCTTGAACATTTTAATCTCCAAGTAATAAAAAACTCACCAAAGAGTTATCTACAAACATTATTTGAATAATTTTAACACCAATATTGATATTTAGTATCACTAAAATCAACAACAAACGTTGATATCAAGTTGAAATTTAAAGTCCATAAATTGAACTTCTGCTTGGCGGCTGAGGGGTGTTCAACCCCATTTGCTCTGCCACCCTCCAAAACCCTATTTTTGTTCTCGATTGGAAAACCTAGTTTCCTTACATAGGACGTTGCCAGGAGGCCATGGAGATTTTGGGTGCTTTAAATTTATCAAAAGTAGTTTCTTCTTCTTTATTTGAGACAATTGTTTGTATCATTGGTTGCAAGTGTTCAAGAAATGATTTCATTATACTTAAATCTCTATCTTTTTTCGGTCACCATGTTGTCTAGCACAAGTATGTGGTGACTTGTTCTATCTCTTTTCAGGAGATTGTTTTGCTATTATCTTATTTTTATCAATTTCTCGTTTAAGTTTGCTTATATATATGTGTATATGGAAGAGGCGTATATGGAATATAATGTGTAGGAAGCAAATGTAAGTTAATGTGCTAAGCAAAGCCCAAATTAAGAACAGAAAAGGGTCATTAGTCTTTAGATAGAAAATCTGTATATAAATAAGTTTTTTTTTTTAATTTGTTATTTTTTTGGAAAAGTGAAATTTCATTTCATCTAAAAAATAGGTACAAAATCCTTAGAATGGACCAAAATTTGCTAATGCTCAAAGAGCTACATAAAAATAAATAAAATAAACCTAGTGAGTAATTATCCCATACTAGATTACAATTAAAAGAAAAATCAAAAGGCTTACTATTGGTTAGACCCAAAAAATGAATTGATAATCTATTAGCTTGAGGGAAAACATCCCGCAAAATTGAATACAATTGAGGAAACATAAAGGAAAGGCTTAGAGGCCAAATAGCAATACGTAGCAAATTAATCCATGAAGGAAAAACAATAATCAAAAGAAATTCGACAACAGTATAACACTGCTATGAATGGCAGATAAGAAATTACAAAGGAAGTCAAAATGAAAAACAAGTAATCCGAAAATAAAAATAATCCAATTTAGAAGCCTCCAAAATTAGGAAGTGGAATATGACAGCCATCAATCACAACTTGGATACCTCACATAATCAAGAGAACATAAAAAAAAGATTTATAAAGCATGCATATGCTAATAAAAAACCATAACTAAAGCCTATAAATATAACCCCATGTCACATAGAACATGAAACTAAAATAGGATAAGAAAAGTGAAGAAAATTAACCACAAAAGCACTTAACCAAATAAGTAGTAATGGAAATAAAATTTTGGAACTAATATGGGTAAACATAGAGATATCGTAATGAGATATCAATTGCACCACTTATAAAATCATCCCAACTAACAAAATAGGAGAATAAAAGAACATGCAGAGGAGATACATTAAGAACTAAATCAATGCATACAATCCATATATAATATTAAAGTAGAAAAAACCCACTCAAATAAGAATGCTCACAAAATCAAAAAAAATATAATCAAGAGTGACTACAAAAAATAAAATAAAATAAGGAGAAAATATAGAGAAGAAACCAACCTATACAAATTGATAAATATAAAGAGAGAAATTGTAAATGAAACTACAAAGATTAGTATGAAAAACATTTTAATTCCTAGAAATAGGAACAACGAAAGAAAATAGGACATAAAAAATTAAAGTCCATCCTAAATAGCTGGGCTTATAGTCCAAATTTGAACTAAGAGAAAGCTAATTAGGTGTTGATCAACTAATCTTTCACATTTGCATGTTTTTTGATGTAAGGTGTTCATTCATAATAATGGTAAAACTCCTTTTGGAAAATTTGATTCAAAATCTGATGAAGGAATTTTTCATGAATATTCTAATGTCAGAAAATTCTATAGGGTTTTTAAAAAGAGAACTTTGGTAGATGCGGAGACCACACATATAGCTTTTAATGAATCTGGTATTTTGAAAGAGCCATGGTTGGAGGAAGAACATATTAAAGATATCTCCCAAAGAATTGAAAAGACAAATTTGGAAGAGAATGTCAGAACATAAATCACTTCGCCTAGAGAACAGAATATTTCTTAGAGTCACCCTAAATAAATAATTTTAAGTGAACCAAGTGAGGGTGTTAGAACAAGATATAGTCTTAGAAATGAAGTGAACCATTCTTCCTTTATATCAATAATTAAACCCACTAATATAAATCAAGCACTTTCTGACAAATTTTGGGTTTTGACAATGTAAGAAGAATTGAATCAATTTGTTAGAAATGTTATTTGGGAATTGATTCTTAAAGATTATATAATATGTAAGCACAAAAGGTAAAGAAGAATTAGAATGGACTCTGCACTATCCATAGCTTCGAGAGAGGCAGTATTCATCAAGTTCAATGAGAGTCTTCTTTTTAGTGAATAAAAGATCGATTCTTTCTCAATCCTCAGAAACGAAGTGGATTTCGATGAGATTTGTTGAATTCTATTTGGCTTTCTGAGGAGGTGTGCGTGCTCCCCCCCCCCCCCCCCCAATTTCGGTGCTAGGGCGGTGAAAGTCTTGCTGAATTGATTCGATGTCGACGACGATGGGAGGATCGTAGGTGGATCGCGGAAGGTGTATGTGCTGCTCCCCGATTCTTAAATGAGATTTGCCGCACGATCCACCAGCGGTCCGACCATCGCCATCGTCAACGAATCAATTCGGTAAGACTTCCAATGCCCTAGCATCGAATCATTGGGGGGGGGGGGGGAGGGGGAGCACGCACACCTCCAGAGAAACCTTAAAAGAATCTGAAAAATCTCACTAGAACCCACTTTGTTTCCTTGGATCGAGAAAGAATCGATCTTTTATTCACTGGAAAGAAGTCTCTTGTTGAACTTGCCAAATACAGCCTCTCTCACGACTGTGGTTAGTCCATTGTCCATTATAATTCTTCTTTACCTTTTGTTCTTACATATTATATAATCTTTAAGAATCAATTCCTAAATATCATTTCTTTATTATTGTTGTTTTTTTGTATGTTATTTAAAATAAAGAAATCACAGTTCTTTTTCTCACAATTGATTTTCATCTGAAGTGGAGTTTAGTGGAAAGCAATTTCTTAAAAATCCAAAAATAATAATATTTATCATCATAAAAAAGGGGGAGATTATTGCAAACCCGATTCAAATACTATGATTTTGATGATAATAAATATTATTATATCTGTTACTACTTTCTCTTATTTCTATGATATTTTTATTTTGTGTTTGTATGTACTAACATTTGAAGAAATCAGTCAATCATTCACTTATAATTCTTATTAACTCAAGACTGGTAGATTATGGTTAGAGTCAGTTTTCATTTTATTTTGTATTTCTTCTTTCCTCAGTCTTGTCATGTAATTGGGTGGATATCATTACTGGGTAACATTACACACATATAGGGGGAGAGGTAAAAATGTTTTTGAGAGAGTATTTAGGTAATTGATACTATACAATCTTGCTTTTATACTGTACAAAGTAATTTGTACTATCCGATTTTAAATCTTACTGTTCAAAGAGTTGTGCTCTGTTAAAACCCTTATCACTAGAGGTTAAGAAAGATACTAATTTTGTACTATTTATACAGTACGATTAAGTTCATTATGTTTGCCATAATTAAAATCTTTCTTAATTAATCACATGATATCAGCTAATTAAATCATGGACAATTATTGTGATTTATTTTACTATATGATATAGTTTATACTGTAAGATTACCCGTGTATGAAATTGGTTGTTCTACAGATCGTACTAAATGAAATCCATAATTTTTATACTGATCATACCATATGATGTCCACAATATTGGACGATCACCCATGTACAAAGTTGATCATCTCAAAGATCATCCCAAATGAATAGAAGGAATTTATATAGATTATTTATATCGTACAATGTTTGGATCGCACTGTATGATGTCTTATAAAAGTTAAACAATTCATCTGATCGATATTGGTCTTCACAAAGCTATATTTTTCATTATTATCAAGCAATACCGAGCAATACCTAGCAATACCGAGCAATACCTAGAGCAATACCGACCAGTACGTGAACATAGATATCCCGGGTCAAGTCGTTGGGCTGCGCGGTAAAAAGTAAGAGCACGTGGCAACATGTTATTGGCATTCGAACGTAGAGCTACATCAGGTCACTTGACCTAATAATTGTTCCCTCTTTTGGGTGTCTATGGAGAAAATGCATAAAATGAACTAACACACACATATATATATATATATATATATATATATATATATATATATATATATATATATATATATATATATATATATATATATATATAAATAATTATACATGATAACAATGAGAGCGGTCTCGCATTGGATAGCTTTATTATGGTAATTTAAACTAACAAAAAATAATATAAATCCCTATGAAAGCATATTTTCTCCTATAATAAAGATTGTTGACCTTGATAGTTGCTCCGAGGGTTAACCCAAGCAAGCATGGTGAAGTGATGAACGAATAGCCTGACGTTGCAAAAAATTAGTCTGAAACATATCAATATAAAATTCAAAATCACGCAAATGATGTTTGTTAGCAAAACATATAACTTTGACACGTTCAAGACAACTAAAATAGCTGAAATTGACACGCATATTAGGAGAGTTCTTCATGCACAAAAATTGAAAATTTTCACACGTGCGAGGTGATGAAATGATGTAAGTTTACCTGAACAGCAATATTTAACAAAATATATATTTAAAAAAATAAATAATAATATATGAAAAATAAATAATAATTTAATTTTAATTAAATAAAATAAAACAACAACAAAATATATAACAATTTTTACGATGTTGAAACCATTCGATTTCAATTTTGAAATGACTAAGGAATTTAGATTAGTTGTGGGGATTACGGTTCTGGAACTTGGGTATCAGAGAGACATTTTGGTGTTTCACCAGGAATTCAGACGGGCTTTGCTTCTCTGTGTCGGTTCTGGATTCAATTGAACTTGATTTTCTTATCATGTTTTTTCCTATTTGAGTTACAACATTTCTGTCTTTTCTACTTTTCTTCTTACTTAACCGTGCAGGCAAATAACAATTCTGGGAAAAATGTTGTTTCTATTTTCTTCTTTTTTTTTTGCTGCAAATTTTTTAGTAAACTGATGAAGATTATTAAGTTTTTGATCAATTTGTCTTTCTTTCTATTCATTTTATATAATGGATAAATCTCAATTTATGTCATCCACTTATTCTTCTACTATTAGCCTGAATGCTAAGATACATCCATGATATAAAATTAATAGAAAGACAGATAAATAGATCATAAACTGAATAATCTACATTAATTTACTCAAAAATTTAGAGCAAAAAAAAAAAAAAAAGAAAAAGAAAGAAACGACATTTTTTCCCAGAATTGTTATTTCCCAGAAGAAAAGTAGAAAAAATAAAAATGCTGTAAGTTACAAAGAGGTAAAAACATGATAAAATAAGATTCTCCATAATCATCACACTAAGATCACCCTCATATAACACATCAAATGCTAAACAAATAATCAACATCAAGAATTCATAAGAATTAAAAAATCAAATAACCTAAATTGTGACCCATACAATACAATCAAATAATAATGAAAAGATCAAGCTCAATTGAATCCATAACCGACAAAGAGTAGCAAAGCCCACCCGAATAATTGGTAAAAAATCCATAACATGCATACATATGGGGGTAATTCTAACTCTTATTGCTTAAAAACTGAGGCTGGTAATCGAGAATCATATATAAAAAAGCTTCAATAATTGGTAAAAAATTTGTTTTTTATAAAAAGATATTTTTAAGAAAGCTTCACATCCAATCAGGTTGTGCAAATAATTTTTGGCATTTTAAAGGATAATTTATAAGAAGGAACATGTTTTAAACAAAATTAAGTGTAAGAAGAAGAAAAACAAAATAATTAAAACATGAGCAAATATGGAGAACCAAAATACCCATTAGACAGAATGCAGAAAATGAAATCATGAAATGTAAACTGCAGAAAATCGGATTCCTTATTCAATAGAATGCGGAAAATGATCTTCTGTATACATAGAATGTGGAAGAAAACTATTGAATACAGAATTCGATGTTCTACATTCAACCTTATTATTTTTTTTATTGGTTTTTGTATAAACCATTTTTTAATGGTATTAAGGTTACTTAGGAATTTGATAAAACATTTTTTAACAAAACAATTAACTCTAGAAAAAATATTTATTTAAATTAAATATATATAGTATATTACATATAAATTATATTTATTTTTTTTTTAGTAAGTAGTAATAATATTATTTGTACATATGCTTTTATTATAAAATGTTTAAATTTCACTTATTATTATTTTATTTATGTAAATTAGATTTTAATGTTATGTGTACATTTATATTGTTAATAAAATATTCAAATAATATGTATAATTGTTTTAGTCATTTATATATAAATCTTTAAATAATTATTTAACTATATATTGAACATTTAATTATGTACATTTATTATTTTGACTTATTATTCTTCAATATGATATTGTAGCGTGCAACAACCTATCCTATCAGATGATCTGAAAAGTTGTCAGGTCCAATCGAATAATATGGTAATTTTAAGTTACATGTGACGGTGGGATATATTTAATATTTACTATTTAAATGATACATGGACATATGAAGTAGAGTTATAAAAATTTTAGTTGAGGCATTCAAAATATATTGGCTATGTATGCAAAGGATTCGAGGCATCCCCGATAAAAATGTTCAGTGATGTAAGCCAAATAATGCATGCTTGTATAGCACGGGCTGATGATAGTCTATTGAACCAAAATATGAATGCAGATAAGATATTTAGGTGTTGCATTCATGAATGGTCAGAATATGAGGATGATGCCCTTTGAAGTGTGCATGCTTAGGTGATGACATTAAAGTTTTATAGGACAAGAGATTTTCTAAATGCTGCTATTTGGAAATATCTTCAGATGAGGTTCTTAGAAGATAATGGTATCCTCGTCAGTCCTCATTTATTGCAAATTCAATATTATGAGATGAAATTCAAGAGAGAGGGTGGTTATTTAATAGATGTTGACTACAACAATCTTGATATTGAGCATGTGATTTTATATCATCATTGGTATTCAACTTTTGATAAGTTTATTTTAGATTTCTATAATAATTGGATGAAGGTGATACCATTAGATAAGAATAAAAAGTTCTTGAATGGTGAGAATTGGAAAGACCTTTAGTATGAGTTTGAGTTTCATATCAGATGCTGTCCAACTCAAATCCAACTCCAAGCACTTTTATGTATGCTTCTTAGGAAAAAGTAAAGCTACGTAGTTGTATGAATGTTAACTTTGTTTGTCTTTTCTTCGCCATGTTTCTTATATTTAATATTTAGTGTGTTTATGTGTTTTATTATGATATGTAGTCGGCTGCATGTATTTCTTCATAAAAGATAAAGATCTTCATGAGAATAATACTTATGAATATGTACTTTAGTTTAAATGAATACATGTCAGCATCTCTTATGATGACCCTAGACCCTCCATCATGGTATAAAATCCCACAACAAAATGTGATAGCACAGTGTACTCTCTGACCCCACTTACTTTGATTGTCTTGGTGGTTCATATCTCACTCTTTCCTGACTACTCTCTCTCATCATCTTTATGGGAGAGCATCTAACTTAGACCACCTTAACCTCTGAGCTTCATCACTACCTTTATTGGACTGTTATCTCCCATGTTACTTAGTGGAATCAAGTGAGTTAAAGCAAATGAACTAAGATGTCTCCATCATGGAATAGAACTCATTAACATCATTAAGTGCTTACTATATCAAACTTACATTTTCCCCATGATGATAGGCAAATGAGGTGTGTAATATGTCTACTACATCTGAAATAATTAGCGTATTTTTAGACATTGAAATATTATATTAAAATATGAGTAATGAAATAACTTGAAATTCAAGTGCAAAAATATAAACAACTATACTTACCATCTTTCACTAGCCTAGAGACCTGGGGTAGAACATCTTTAGAGGTTATTGGGGATTATTCAATATATATAGGAAAGCCCACAACTAGTACCATCTCATATATACAGCTAAATCTTCCCTTCTATTTCCCTCTGGTGGAATAATTTGTATGATGGTGTGTGCCTACTATTCCATAGAGTTATGTGATTCAAGTAATACCATTTGTAGTCAACATCAGCTCTTCCATGCCCATCAACTGAATTTTAATGTGATAAAATTATGTGTGCTTTTAAGTTATTAATGTTCTACTACCTAGCTCTAGTAGAGACTATAAAGCTTATCCCAATAAGTTAGTAAGTTCCATGTTGGAAGCTCACACAAATGGCCCTCAACTTACCTATACATAACATGATGTTTAATAGTTTGAAATGAATCATGAATAAAATGTGATTTATGTAAATTTTATGGTAACTCCACCTTTAACCAAGAAGTTTCTTTATGGTAATATCTAGGAATGCAGGTACACTAAGTGTCGGCCTACCAACTTGTAGTCGCTCCTACTACCAAACTTATAGTAGTGTCAAGTATTAAATAATATGCAATCTGGCCGGCTTCATAGCCAAACATAGCTCCATGTATAAGTTTGTAAGGATCAAATTACCCAATGAAATTTGACTAAATACCATTAAATCTTCCATAAGTGGGAGGTCAAGTAATTATATAATTGAGCTTGAGCAATCTGGCATGGGGTAGAAACTAAGTATATATAAAATATATGCTCTAATGTGTTTTATGAATACATGAGGGTCCAAATCATTGTAGGACTATCTATAGAAGTTCTTTAGCAACCATCATAGTGGCATCATTGAGTTGATATGTGAAGTCCACATAGAAAAATAAGTATACACATTTTCATATACATGGTGAATTTACACTATGTCAAGATCTTGGTGTCTACTAAGCAACTCGTCACAACATTCATGCTAACTCTTTGATCAAAAACCAACTCCCATAATAGGGGGCTTGACTATGGCATATCTATCCACCCTAACACTTACTAAAGTCTACACATCTTGTAGTGTGATAGCAATTTCCCCTACAGGAAAATGATATATGTTCGTCGAAGGGCACCATCATTCGATAAGCATAATAATCAAGTAATAGTCTAGTTTTACAAAA
Source organism: Dendrobium huoshanense (assembly GCA_016618105.1). Taxonomy (NCBI): domain Eukaryota; kingdom Viridiplantae; phylum Streptophyta; class Magnoliopsida; order Asparagales; family Orchidaceae; genus Dendrobium; species Dendrobium huoshanense. The sequence goes on along the minus strand of JADPUM010001053.1, from coordinate 21,189 downwards.
TGAATTTTTTGATCAGATCCAATCGAATGTAGTATAGTCCATAAATGTATCATCAGTAAACAACTAACTACTCATTTTCCATGTGTAGGTATGCAGCCCCCATTAATAGTGAAGCATATGAATTTAGATGAATTTGTTATAGATGTATAATTTATAATTAATAAAATGCTTACTTAAAACATATGAATGTTCAACTCATTGGGAGTAGTTGCCCATATGGGAATCTTCTACTGCAGCGATGCTTGGAATGTAAGTATCCTCTGCTTCCTCAACCTAGGGCTGAGCTGCTTGATAGTATGAGCTCTTCCCCCCTAATTTGTCATATATACAAGGAGTGGTCCATATTAATGTTACATCATTTAAGTGTATCATAACATTTACCACATAGTTCTTGTTAATTAAAATGAATCTAATAAAGAAATACTAATAGAAGTTCCATTTCCTTAAAAACCTTTTTAAGTTTCAATGAAATTATAAATGCTTTAGATGCAATAACAAGTACATATCATATTAGTACAATATTGAGGGTGTCAGATCATCATAACACATTTGATTATGAGTACTAAGACTTATGTCACATCTTCATAGTTGAATAATTTGAACATCAATTATGAAAACATGCCTTTGAGCTAAAATAATTATTAGCTCACAAACCTCATCATTTGTGACTTGAATTGTTATGCAACCTTCGTTATTTTGAAGATAACATACAAGTTCAACACTGCATGTCTCGTAATCATAGTGTAATGCTCAAAAAATTCTTATATTTATCCTTCATTTTGTTGTCGAAGTTGTTGAACTAAATTGAGATTGATTCTCTTGTAGTGACTCTCTCAATTTACCTTAGTTATCCATGGATGATACCATTAGATTTAGCAATCTCAGGTGACATTTTCAAATCTTTTGAAAGTAGTCAGGAATGATATTGTGAATAGAGGTAAGGATTTTTTTTATTTTTTATTTTCTCTTTTATTAACTCTCTCTATTAGAGCTACTTTACCACATATGGAACTTACAGTTCTTATTTCCATTATTAAGCACAACTGCAAATTCCTACACAAATTCAGAAATCACATTATCAGCTTTTTACCATGATTAAATCTCAATCATTTTTTTAACAACTTGATTGGTATTTATGTAATTTTATCTTCCTGCTTCAGCTAATATATATGTAACTACAACTGGACTATTAGTTATATACACTAAAGCTTTGAACATGATTTTATTTTCATTTCTTCTCTATTATACAACCTACAATTTCTCCTATGTTAGGTTTGTATTTGATGCATTATAGGTTTTTTATAATGGTATTAGAGCCCTATACATAACTGTAATGGATTCTCCCCAACATTCCTCTATAAATATGCTTCCCTCCCCACAGTTTATATTTGCTGAACCCTTAATACCCGCCTCCTTAAAGTTTTTGGTATCAAATATCAAGAATGTTGTCAACATTGAACTTCTTTTGGGACACTCAAGTGCGAAAACCTTTTCTTGACAATGGCTTCAAGGGGTACCTTGATGGAACCAGCGTATTCCCACCCCAACATGTTACCTCAAGCTCTGGCTAACTCATCGTAAACTATTTTTATTCCCACTAGTTTCTTATTGGATAAATCATATATGTTTCCCTCTATTACATGATTTTCCCTTCTTTACTTTCCTACATAATCAACTTAACCTCTTATCACTCTATCTAGACAACCCTTGAGTGCCACTTGTTCTCCACAAATCATTTGAGAGTTATCCGGTTAAAGAATGAGCTATATAAATTCACCATGTGAAGCCAATCCATGATAGATTAGCTTTCTATAATTAAATTTTTGGTGGACTATATTTCCTTTTCTTGTGGCCTCATTGATATAAAATAAATCATTATTTATATTTTTAATGGACTTCTTATGAATTATCAAGCCTATAAGATAGCCATTCACTCCTGGATGAACTTTATTCCATGTTATACATCAACGAAGAGAACCTCTCAATAGATGTCACAAAAGAACTTACCGTATCTGACTCATCTACTCTTTTAGATGCTCCATTTTCTCTTGCTTCTAACAGAAGAGTGGAAGAGGCTACCAATCTTTTCAATTTTTTTGATGCAGACGGTGCTCTCAAACTACTTTTACTCCTTTTGTTACATTTAGAGGTGATAAACCTAATAATTTTTTAGACTGTCAAATTTGTGGTAAGAGAGGTCACTTCACATTTTCTTATTGGCACTGTACAAATCTATAGTACACTCTGGCAACCAATCATTTTAGCATCGTTGAATCATCATCTTTGGTTGCTTTCCCATGGTACCTCAATAGTGGTGCAACTGCTCACTTGATCACTAAACTTTACTCACGATAGAAAGAAGCCACTTATCAAGGATCTTGCCAGGTTATGATTAGTAGAGGGATAGCTCCTCCGATTGCTCATTATATGAAAGGGCTTCCTCCCACTCCCACGTGTATGCTTTCCTTATCCTCTCTTCTTCACATTCCACATTTATCTCATAAACTACTATCCATTTTTAAACTTGCTTACGACAACAACTTCTACATCTCTTTTGACACTTCTTATTATTTTATAAAGGACCATAAGACACATCAAATTCTTCACCAAGGTCCCTACCTTTACAGTTTCTACCCAGTCTCAACAAGCTCCACCTTTTGGACTACTTCACCAAGTGCTTTCCTCATTGTCTCTACCACTTTGACTTTTTGGCATTATTGTTAGGGTCATACCAATTCTGCTATAATGTCTGTTATCTCTAAGTATACTCCCAGTTTATGTATCTCTTCTTTTTCTTCTATTTGTAGGTTTTGTGCTTTGCCTAAAATCCACAAATTATCCTTTAATTAATCCAATAATTTATCTATTATGCCTCTCCAATTACTTCTTGTTGATGTTTGGGGTCCTTCCCCTGCTATTTCTACAAATAGTTTTCATTTTTATTTACTTCTAGTTGATGATTACTCTCGCTATAGATGGACATTTCCAATGAAATCAAAATAAGTTACTAAACAAAATTTCATTCACTTTAAACATTTCATTGAAAAACATTTACATAAACCTATTTATACTCTTCATATCGATGGTGGAGGTGAATTTCTTAATAATACTCTTCTTAACTTTCTCACTAAATGGCATCCATCATCAATATATATGCTCTCACACTCCATAAAAAAATGCCCTCTATGGGCTTAAACAAGCCCCACGCCATTGGTTTGCTGCCCTCTCCTCCTATCTAAATCTACAAGATTTTTATTTGAGCACGAAAGATTCCTCTCTCATGATTTACAAATCCAATATTATCATAGTTTACATCCTCTTCTATGTTGATGACATTTTGATTACTAGAAAAAAATTAATGCTTCATCCTAGATCTACTACAATAACTCACCCTATGTTTCAACATGCGAAACCATGATAAGTTGTCCTTTCTTGGCAATAATAATAATAATAATAATAATAATAATAATAATAATAATAATAATAATAATAATAATAATAATATTAATAATAATAATAATAATAATAATAATAGTAATAGTAATAATAATAATAATAATAATAATAATAATAATAATAATAATAATAATAATAATAATTCATATCATCTCACTTAACATTCCTCAATAATGGATCTTCTACACAAAGCTAGGATGACAAACTGTAATCAAATCTTGAAATTACTTCCATCCAAGTCGCCTTCAGCAATCAAACCGTAACAACCATCGGCCCACCCCCCCGTTTTGGCAGTTGGTTGGTTCATTATAATAACTTACTTTAACCTGCACAGATATAGACTTTGTAGTTAATAAAGTCTTTTAGCACATGCATACACCGCTTGACCATCACTTTCATTTATCATTTACTCAAACACATCCTAACATATTTAAAAGGAACATCATCTTATGAACCTCTGCTTCAATGAGGACCTCTTCAACTTCAAGCCCTATTAGATTCTGATTAGGCTGGTTTCCTTTAAACCATCAAAGCCACCAGTTTATTCAGACAAGTATCCCTTGAACCCAAATCATTTGTCGAAGAAGGAATAACAACGTGAATGTTGAGAAAGATGATATAATCCTTCAGTAGAAGCGAAGCCGCTAGCAAAAGGTGATAAGAAAAAGGTAGAGGAGAGAGAGAGAGAGAGAGAGAGAGAGAGAGAGAGAGAGAGAGAGAGAGAGAGAGAGAGAGAGAGAGAGAGAGAGAGAGAGAGAGAGAGAGAGAGAGAGAGAGAGAGAGAGAGTTATGAATACATAAAGTATAAAGAAGAAACTCCATTGCTTCTATTCACAAAATCATTTCCCCATAATTATAAAAGATTAAATATTGCTATCGTGCGAGATTCCTAAATCTAATGGTAGCCTACCGAGATTGGATAACTGAGGGGGATTGAGAAATTAAGTAGGTAGAATAAAATGAATCTACTTTCAGTACATAATCCCTACAGACTTCTTCCCCACCTTTTTGAATTTCCCGACTTCCACCTCGGCTCTCTCACAGGCTCTGCGCTGGCTTGAACTAAAAGTTTGCTTCAGGATCCATTTTTGGAGAGATTATTGCATGTAGAGTCCGGACATCTAGATTTTTTGAGGGTACATAACAAATACATAGTAAATACACAGTATTTGTAAACATTGTGTATTTACTGTGTACCCTAAAAAATCTAGACTATCCAAGCTCCACGCGTATAATCTCTCTCATTTTAAGAGTTGCAAAGATATATTTAGTTGCCAATTAGGAGAAGCTAACAAAGGGTCACGTCGATTTGAATGAATAAAATTAGGTATATATATATATAATTTAATAATAGTAATAATGATAATAATAATTAATAAAATACTAATTTCCGTTAGATTTTGGGCATTTTTAGACGAATTTTGTCCGCCGGTAACACGCGATTTTCCTGTAGTGCTAAAAAGTAGGTCCATGTCAGCATGCACCGTAGTGGAGATTGTCTTTTGGCGCTGTGGCATTACTTCATTTTATGGGTGTCACGGTGCAAGTGTCTCGAGGGCCACGGTGCCAAAATTCATTTCTATATTATTTCTATAAATAGTCCATTTTTAATATTAGTAGAAACTTTTATTCACTTAGTTCATTTTAAAATTTTATAAGTTCAAAGTGCATCGGGGAGATCATTGAACCCATCTGGTGATAACTTTTCTTCTATACTCTCTTTCTTTTGTGTTATTACTGAAAATGAGTTTGTTTCACTTGTTTTTCTTGTATGGCTAAATTCTTTAGTTTTGGATTGATGGTGTAAATAGAATATGGATGACTAATGAATTCTCTATAGCAATAATTTAATTATGTTTTTAATATATCAAGTCTTCATTTAATGCACATAGTGATCATATGTATAGTTAGTATCATGTGTAATGTGGAGTCTATGAATAAAAAAACAGGTATAATAAGGTATACTTGATTGGTATATGCAAGCATAGGCATAGTGCTTGACCTATACGAAATTTATAGAGATAAATTTTAATGAAGGGGTTTTAACAGTTCATGATTAACTTACTCTTCTAAGATTTCATAGGGTGACGCACTATGGGAGTTTAGAGTGGTATTGAGGTTGGAAAGGTTTATATGTCCTTTATCTTCATGCTTGAATAAGCAATCAATAATGCATATGCTTTGAATAACATCAATTTAAAAGAGATTCATTAGGAAACAAATTATATTTATATTCCATCATTCCCAAACATTTTATCCAAATAATGTTTCATTTAAAATTATTATTGAATTTTAACTAAGTGATTGAACTCCACCAAAACTTATTTTTATTGAGTAGAATAATTAATGTTATTGTAGTAGACAATACTAGTATTTACAAGTAAATATTATTCCTCGTTGGATCGATATTATACTCCATCACTATATTACTTGATTTGGGATGCATACCTGTATATATTAAGTGATTTTTTTTATAATTTTTATAGAAAAGAAACTAATGCATTGTTTAGGATTGATAGAGTCCTTAATCATTTTCATAATTCCTTAGGTGACTCTACAACCCCCATCAAATTTTTGGAGCCTTTATTAGAAAAGATTTATTTTATTTATAATTTTACTATATTTTTTAATCAATAGCATAATAAGTCCTAATATATTCTTTTATTATTTTAATTTATTTTACTGATTGCATAATTGTGGTTGCATGCTTAGAAGCCATAGAAGGGAAATATATAAAAATTTGAGAGAACCCTTTCTAAAATTAGAACCAACAAAATGATTTTGAAATGGCTGACCCTAATAAAGACATAAATTATTCTAGAACTCTTAAAGATTTTGCAAACCTTATGGTAGTTGGAATTCATTAAAGAATAAATAGACCTTCCATGCTAGCTAATAGTTTTGGATTAAAATGTTCAATCATTTAGATTGTGTAGAGTTCTCAATTTGGGAGAACTCCAATTGATGATCCTAACATATATTTAACAAATTTATTAAAGATTTGTGTAATATTTAAGTATAATATTATTAGTGATGATGTTATTAGACTTAGATTGTTTCCATTTTTTTAAGAGACAAGGAAAAACTCTGGTTAAATTATTTACCGCCATGCTATATTAATACATGGAATGAGTTGGCTGACAAATTTTAAGGTAAGTATTTCTCACCTTTTAAGCATTCCAAACTTTGAAATAATATTACTTTTTTTACTCAGTTAGAGGGAGAATCTATTTATGAGAGTTGGGAGAGATTTAAGGAGATGCTTAGAAAGTGTCTTCACCATACCATGCTTGATCAGTTGATAATTTAAAATTTTATAAGGATTGGTAGGATTCATTATATCCATAATTGATGTTGTAGTTAGAGATTTTCTTATGTCAAAACCTTTTGAGGATGCTTATGAGTTAATTGAAGAAATGATAAAAAAATAATTTTTAGTGCCTTATTGATAGGTTGAATCCTAAGAGAGTGGTAGGAGTCTATGAAAATCATTCTTTATTCATTTTGACTGCACAAGTTGCATTAATATAAAAGAGGTTGAGCACTTTAGGCTTTAATTCAGATTCATCTTTGCATTTGGAAGATAGAACCTCAATGGATGAGAATGATATCCAAGGGATTAAAAATATAAATTTGATTGGAAGATAAAATAATCTCTATTCAAATACATATAATCCAAGTTAGAGAAATCTTCCCAATTTTAGTTGGTCAAACAATAATGTTAGAAATCAATAGAATGCTGGTCAAAATAATTAAGGAGCAAATTCAAATAATTAAAATTAAGATAATAACAATCCCAAACCAGCTTATACTCCTGGATTTAATCAAGGTAATTAGTATGGAACCATAATCACAGTACTAGAAGACGTGGTCTTGTAATTGGGAACTCAATTATAAAACCAAGTTGCTTCAATTAAAAATATATAAACTTAATTAAGTAAGTTTACAATTTCTATGAGTAACAAGCCCATAAGATCTTTACTTAGTAACACTGAAGTTAATCCTATGAAGAAGGAAAGAGATACTAATGGGACCCAATTAAAGAGTAGCAAACATTTGCCTTAGCCAAATGGAAAATCAAATCAAGTATGGATAAAGACTATAAACTTAATGCTGCTTGGGAGGCAAACCAACCTTAGGTCTAGTTAATTATCCAGTATGGCTAAAGACTCTAAACTTAGCTCTTCTAGGAGGTAGCCCATGTATGTGTTATGCTGGTACTCATTATGTTATGAATGTTAGGTCATATTTGTGTCCAACATATATTTTATGCACCTTTTATAATTCTTATAAAAGCATATTTTTGTAGTGTTTTTTTTATGTGTTTATTTACATATTAACAAATTCCCTTCATGTTTAAATTGTTATTGTCCTCCAATTACTTTTATATTTTGATTTTTTTATTTAACCCTTATAAAAATAATAGATAAAAATAAAATAAATTTAGGGTAACAATAAAACCCTAGATCCTAGTTTGAATGAACTTTATTTATACTTCATAGGTTAGAAAAACTTATACTTAACTCATTTATTCATTTAATTTATTAACCTAATTTGAATTTATAAGCTATACCTTTATGATATTAACTTTTGAAAGTGAAAGATGAGTAATTAGTATTAAAAATTAGATATGAGTAAATTAAAAATGGAAATCATAGCTAACTTGAAGATGGAATTAGTAATCTCATCAAGTCCTTACAATAAAATTATTAAGATTATATGAAGGTCTAAAATAGAAGTTAATATTCAAAATTATTAATTATGAACTCCATAAAAGAAAAAGAAAAAGAATTATAAAATTTTTCTAAAAAGTAAAGAGAAAGAAAAAAATGAGTACATTCAAAAATTAGTATCAGTGAAAGATTATGATTGGAAATACAATCTTATACATAAATGAAAAAGGATAAGTTGGGAAAGTTAATACAAGTCATGCTGAAGTAGTGAAAGTATAATTTTAATTACCATCATATCTAATCATTAAAACTTAATTATTCACTTCAATAATTAAAAGTTAATGATTAAATGTATAACTTATAATTTCAAATTAAGTTGTAACTAGAATGATTAGTTAGTCTAACTATTAGTATTTTTAAAACTAGAAGTATAGCCTTGTTCATTTTTACTAATTCTAGATAGTTATGTATTACATCCATTCCACCGAGCAGATTCTAGAGAGAGAAGCTCCCACATTGGATTCTAGAGAGAGAAAGTTTGAATCTTTATTTTTTCGTGGGTTTCATGCCATCGGCCATGGCAGCTTCCAGCAGTCCGCCGTCGGATCCACTAGATCTCCAACCTCTAGCGGATCATCAGATTTCTTCTGATCGATCGCGCTCTCCTTCTTTTGTGCAGTCTTTCATTCCCCGGAAAGAAGAACATTCAACTTCAAGATTGGGTTTAAAACCTTTGACTATAAGGGAAGGCTCTAATTCTCTCACTCATTAGATTAAACCTATTCCTACTTCTGAAGGAAAGGGTAAGGATTTGATTGATTCTTCAGCCTCTGTCTTTGGTAGTTTGGGTCAAAGTTCCCCTGGTGTTGGCCCAATTTTTCTTGGGTTAACTTTTGGTTCTTTGAAACATGATGTTCTTGATTCTTTACATTCGTTGGCTACAGATAGTAAGAAGTTTGGCAACACCGATGAATCTAACGATCCTTCTTGCTCTTCTATTGATCCTAATAATACTATTTTATCGGGTGCCAAAATAGTTGATGTGTTTAGCAACCCGAAGGATTCCTTTCTCAATGCCTGGAAAAAACCTCATCATATCAAAATTAATTTTGATGTGAATTCCACCGTTATGTCCTCTAACGGAGTGGCAGTTAAGCTGAACACCGATCAAGAAATTAATAACTCTCAAATCCTCTCCAACTCTATTGTGCTGAAGGTCTTGGGTAAGAGTATCCCTTTTGCGATATGCAGCACTGAGTTATGCAAGCAATGAAATAGATTCGGTAAATTTCACCTAACCTCTTTGGGACTGAATTGGATTCTTTACTCGTTTAAGTCTTCCGCAACTATATAGGAATTCCTTAGTGGAGGGCCATGGTACATTGGTGGTCATGTTGTCGGATTGGACAAATGGTTTAACTGCACCAGTTTGAATTCGTTTCCCACAACTGCCCTTGAATTATTGGGAATAGATCAACATTGCTATGATTGCATTAAGAATTAGAACACCCATATACTTTAACGGTAATTCCTTTAGCTGGAGTAGGAAGGAATTTACGCGAATCTGTGTTCACATTAATCTGGAATCCAAGCTTCCTTCGGGTGTTTGGGTTGATGGTTTGGGAGGTAGATTCTTCCAGAAAGTAGAATATGAGAAATTATCTTCATTCTGCTTTAACTATGATAAAATCGGGCACCTGAAACCGGCTTGTCCAAAACTACGAAAGGCCAAGCCTAATGATCCCAGTCGTGAATTGAATGATAGAGATATTCATGATGCTCCAGAACACCATGATAATTTCTGGCCTTGGATGCATGTGAAATTCAAAAAGAGACCAAAGCAAACTAGGAGTCAATTGGATTCTTGGAAGAAGGAAATCAAAGAGCTAGAAACTCATTTTACTGTTAGTGGTAACATTCCAGATAGTTCTACTCAGAAATCGAATGATGTTACTTTGGTTGAGTATAAATCTTTAAACAACATTCAACATATGAAGGTTATTTGAGATGCAGAAATTATCTTGTCTAATAGCTTTGAAATTCTTGATAATGCCTCTAATCTGTTGAAAGATGGTATTTCACTTGGAATCACCACTAGATTTGTGATGCTTATCGTCTCCCCTAAGGTTAGTGCTACTATACCTGTGGAAACAATTACTGAGAAGTGTCCAACTGCCAATGTATGTTCTTATGTTCCTCCCAAAATTTTAGTTATTGACTCCAACACTTATGATCCTTCTGATCCTTCACTGGTTAATGGAGAATCAATTGAAATCTTTATTGATGACATTAACAATGATTTTACTGCTTGTGCTGGTGACAAACAAGACTGTTATATTTGTAATCATCTTGTTATATCAGATTTTCCTATTGATTTACCATTGACAGGTACAACTGATTTAAGTTCTGGCAAGCTTAAATCAAAACTTCAATTAAAATTTTTGGGTCCAATTGAACCGTTGTCCAGAAAAAGGAAAGTTGAAGGTAAAGGAAAAAAAAAGGCGGGGAATTATCCCCTTCAGTTAATTAATGTCTTTGTTAGCTTTCTGGAATTGTAGAGGGATCAAGAAGAAGGAGACCTCCCTCTAACTCAAGGAAGTATTTAAAGATAACTCTATTTTTTTTGTGGGAATTGCTGAGACTAAGTTGGCCTCTATCAATAAGATTGATGTTAATAGAATTATTGGCAGTAATTGGGATTATTTTCATCAGCTTGCGGTAGGCACTGCTGGAAGAATTTTGGTAATGTGGAATTGCAATTTGGCAACCTTCACCGTGATTGATCATTCCGCTCAATTTGTTTTTGGAACTTTGATCACTCCCAATAAAGGTCTTTGGAACGTGGCCATGGTTTATGGCCATATGGAACTTCGAATCAGGAGAGAGCTTTGGAGCCGCCTTAAAAATCTTGTGAAGGACGATGTTCCTACAATCGTGGGAGGAGATTTTAATTTTCTTCTTTGCAAAGATGATAAGAGAGGTGGCAAGCGGTCTCATTTGACCAAAGGATCTAAGGAGATGAGGTTATTTATGGCTAACCAAGATCTTCATGATTTAGGAGTAATTGGTCCTAAATATACTTGGTGCAACAACAAACAAGGAAATGCTAGAATTTGGGAATGTTTAGATCGCTGCTTGCTGAATTCTTCGGCTCTTCAGCTTGTCCCGTCAGCTTCGGTTAGGCACCTTGCTAGGATTGCCTCTGACCATTGTCCTATTGCTTTTAAGCTTGACGATTCTAGGCATTCTCAATCCAAAGTCTTCAGATTTGAGGATACCTGAAAATCCTATTCAGCTATGTGGAGAATTATAGCTAATGCTTGGAATAAGCATGATTACGGTGATGAGGCTGAAGTTCTTAACAGAAAGATCAAGAGAACATTGAAAGCACTTTTTTTTTCTGGCAGAAGAATAAATGCAAAAATCTGATTTTACTGAAGGAGGAGCTGAAGAATGACATTCTTAAATTACAATTGCAAGAAGAAGCAGATGGTGGTCTCAGTGATATTGATCTTAATCTGCTGCGAAGTAAGGTAAGGGAACTCATTGTTACCTTACTTAGACTATCAATGTGGTGGAATCAATGTGCTAAGGAGAATTGGAATGAAGAGTGGGACACCAACTTAAGGTTTTATCATGCCTATGCTACGGCTAGGAAGTACGACAAATTGATTAGACAAATCAAGGATGAGAATGATAAAGTTGTAAATGAAACTGACAAAATTGAGTCAGTTTTCTTAAAGTTTTTTGAAGACAAATGGAAATTCTGGAATTGTAATAAATTGAATTGGCCTTCTGTTGATCAAAATCAGTTGCTTAATGCAGCTAACAGAGCATTACTTGATGCAGAATTTACCGAATTAGAATTTTCTGATGCTGTCTTCCAGCAAGGGTCTAACAAATCTCCAGGCTTAGATTGTTCTACATCTTCATTCTTCAAATTCTATTGGGACATAGTCAAAGATGCTACTTGGAATTCTATCAAAAAGTTTTTCACTATTGGACGTATGAATGGCAATTGGAAAGATACCTTGATTGTTCTCATCCCTAAGATCAACACTATGGTAACTCCTTCCAAATTTTGTCCAATTAGTCTTTGTCAAACTATTTGCAAAATTGCAACTACTATGCTTGTTAACATACTTAAGAGTTGATTTCCAAAGCTTATATCCGAGGAGCAAGTAGCATACGCTCTAGGTAGATCTATGTCTGATCATTGCCTCCTTGCTTTAGAAATCTTTAACAAATTTAGAATTTCAAAAAATAAAAAGTGTCTTATGTCTTTCAAGCTTGACATGGCCCAAGCCTTTGATAGCATGTGCTGGGACACATTGGAACATGTTCTTGCTTGGTTTGGGTTCCCCGAGAAGTTCTCATTCCTAATTTTGGAATGTGTCACCAATGTGTGATTCTCTATACTGTTGAATGGAAAAGGTGCTAGATGGATTGAAGCCAAGAGTGGCTTAAGGCAAGGCTGTCCTATGTCGCCATACCTTTTTATCTTATGCTCACAGCTTCTTTCCAACGTCACTAAGCAAAGAGGGCATCAATTAGGAATCCAAACTTCTTCTAGAACTCCTAGAATTACTCACTTACTCTAAGCTGACGATGTGTTACTGTTTGGATCAGCTTCCTCCTCTCAACTTCGTGGAATGATGAATTTAATTTAGGATTATTGCAGATGGACAGGGCAATGTTTAAACCAGACCAAGTCTCAAATTATCTTTGGTAAATCTATTTGACCTTCTACTAAACGGAGAATTGGAACTAAATATGGCTTCAAAATTGTCAATGAGTTTCAATATTTGGGCACCAAAATTGCATTGAGGAAGTTGGTTAAGAACAACTTTCAATTCGTGATTGATCACGCCTTGGAGAAGCTCAATGCTTGGGGTACTAGATTCTTATCACTTGCGGGCAGATTGATACTTACTAAGACTTCATTGCTTTCTCTGCCAACATTCATTTCAGCTCATTCATTGATCCCTAAGAGGATTCTATACGAGTTATAACGAATTTGTAGAGACTTTATTTTGCATCAGAATTTTGGTAATAAAGGTCTTCATTACATTGCCTGGGAAGATTTATGCTTACCAAGAGATAGTGGTGGATTGGGTATTTATTCAATAGTCAAAAGAGTTGGTCCCATCAGAGCTCAGCTAGCCTGGCGGCTGCTCCAGAATCCCTACTCATTACTTTATAGATGTCTAGCTGCCAGGAATGGTTATGCCATTTGGAGAGGCATGTTTAAGCAAGGTCAATCTTATGCTCGGTACATCATTTCTGATGGCGTGGCTTGTCTTAAACCTATTGTTAAGTGGAAAATTATGAATGGAGCTAATATTAGTGTCATGAGTGACATTTGGTTACTTGATAGATGCTTTAATAAATTGCCTATGATGGCCGATTGCATTGGTCTTAAAAACCTGAAGTCACAGAACTTCATTCATGAAGATGGCAACTGGAACTTATTGGAACTCAACCGTTATTTCAACATGGATTCGGTTAATCTAATTGTTCAACAATGTGTTATACAAGAGGGTGATGAAGATCAAATGGAGCTTCTTTATCAACATTTTGGGAAATTAATTACTTCTTTATCTTATGCAGAGACTATCAAAAGTTGTAAATCTTTTGATAACTCGGGGTTTGATAAATGGCTTCGGAAGCTGAAGCTAAAACCAAGAGTTGAGCTCTTTTGGTGGAGATTAAGTAGGTTTGCCATTTCTACTAACGAGTTTTTGAAATTTAGAAAGCTGGGCAATAATTACCTCTGTGCTAGTGGTTGTCTAGTTGTTGAGAATTGTGCTCATGTTATAGTGCATTGCAAGTCCCTCATTGAGATTATAGGTATGTTGAGAACTTGGGGTTTTAACATTCCTTTGTTCAGTTCTCTAACGGAATGTCTTCAGCAGCTCAGACTTCTTTCTATTGCTAAGATGGACATTGTCAAGATCTATTAAACTGCTATGTTTTTCTCCTAGAACCATAGAAATGATGTGAAGCACGGTAATCCCATACTTCCAATTTTGGTAATTACTGCATACATTTTAATCACTTCTACCAATAAGTATCCAATGCTAGTTAACTAGGATGCTGTTCTCCTTAGGGAGTCTGAAACTTCATGGCATCCCCCACCACTGGGTTGGATAAAAATCAACGTTGATGCATCATTATTGTATTTTAATTCAGCGAGCATTGGGGGTGTGGTCCGTGACTCTATAGGCAATTTACTTCTAGCTTTTGGTAAGCAAAATCTCCATTGGGATATCAACCAACTTGAGTTAAAAGCAGTTTTTTCTTTGAAAGATTTCATCCATGATTGGATGTTTGATTGTAAAGGGTTAATAATAGAGGGAGATAACTACAATGTTATCAAGCATCTCCATGTCTCCGTGATGAAATCAAAGGTTATAAACCAGATTTCGGAGAAGATTTCTTTCCCCCAATACTTCAATAAGGTCATCTTCCATCATACCTCTAGGAATTGTAACAGAGTTACTAATTTGTGTGCAACTCTTTCTCTGAACAATAGTTTTTATTTTTGATTCTATTTCTTCCCCTGATATTCCTCCTTCATTATGCTATCTTCTGAAGAAGGAATATGAGGATTGCATTTTATGATTAGTTTGTAATAGTTTATCAAATCTGCACTTCTTAAAAAAAAAAATTATATTTATGTATTGCCCTATATTTTAGTAATTTTATATTATAACTTCTTTAGTTGATTATTTAAATAGAATTAAAAAAAATTATTTACTTGAGGACAAGAAAAAGTTCATGCTTAGGAGGATTTAATGAGTATGAATAATATTATGTTTTATACACTAAGTTGCTATTAATACTATTATATTTTAGTTGTGTTTGTGTCAAAAAATGCACAAAATTTGCAAAAATTTTAAGCATGGTACATAACATTGGACACTACACTACCACAACTCCATCATTATCATCACCAGAGCACCCAATATGGACATGATGATGCTCAATCTCTAATTAATAGCACTGTAGCTTCGAAGGAGTCAGCGCTATAAATCCCAATTTCTATTTGCATAGCATTGCGACACTAATTTCTAGTACTTCCAAGCTAAAGGGAGAGTCACATGGATGGCACAGTGCTCAACCATTAGAAGTTCCACATCACTACAGTTGTAACCATTTAGGACCTGATTGCCAGTGAAAAGATGAATTTATTCACTAAACAGTGGGTCCATATCAGCCAGCACTGCAGTGGAGGAAATCCTTTAGTGTTTTATTGTTAGTTCATTTTATGGGTGCCATGATGCAAGTGTCACGAGCACTGTGGTGCTAGATTCAATTTTTGTGTTTTTTTTTTTTAAATATTTCATTTGTAATGTTATTAGGAGAGTTCAATTACTTAGTTAAATTTAGTCTTCATAACATTTTATGTAATATCCTTAGGAGTGTCAATAAAGAAAATTCAGCGAGCAGTAGATCCACTTCATAAGTGTTTGGTCAATGTTTTTGGAAGTAATTCTGTAAGTTCAAGGAGGAATATAGAGGAGATCTTTGAACTTATCCGGTGATATCTTTTCTTATGTACTTTATTTCATTTATGCAATTAATGGAAATAAATTTGCTCAATTTATTGTTCATGTTTGGCTAAATTCTCTAGTTTTGGGTTGATGGTGTAAATGGAATGTGATATACTAATGAATTCTCTTCATTAATAATTTGATAATATTTTTAGTATACTTGGTCTTCCTTTATTGCACATTGTGCCTAAATGGGTCGTTAATATCAGGTGTAATGTGGAACATAGGAATAGGAAATAATGCACAGCTAGGTATATTGGATTAGTATAATGCAAGCATAGGCATATCTATTGACATATACCAAATTTGTAGAGATGAATTATAATGAGGTGGTTTTAACATTACATGCATTACTTACTCTTTTAAGATTTCATAGATTGACATACTGTGGGAGTTTAGAGTGGTATTAATGTTGGAACGGTTTAATCTGTCCTTTTTCTCTTCACACTTGACTAAGCAGTCGGTGATGCATATGCTCTGAAAAATATCAATTTAAAAGATATTATTAGAAAACATATTGTACTTATATTCCATCAATCCAAAACATTTTATCAAAATAGTGCTTCATTTATATATGTTTTTTATTAATTTTAAACTAATTATTTGAATATCTATAAAAACTTATTTTTATTGAGTAGGATAATGATTGAAATTGTAGTAAATAGTGCTAGTATTTTCAAGTAAATATTCTTCCTCATAGGATGGGTACTTTACTTTATCATTATATTACTTTATTAGACATGTATACTTGCATATACTAAGTGGGGTTTTAAAATTTTTATATCAAAGAAAAGCTAAGCATTATTTCAGAATTGATAGATCCCAAATAAATTTCATAATTTTTAAGGTTATTCTACCACCCCATTAATTATTCTTTTGAGGTTGGGAATAGGGAATGACTATTTTGATGTGTTTTCTAAGCCAATTTAACTAAATTTCTTCTCTTATTATGGCATATGCCCAAACCACAACAATTATTTTGGCATGGATTACTACTAATATCATTATGAATATGATTAGTTCTAATGCTATTCAATTTGGATTAGAAAATAATTTTAAAAATTAAGTGTTTAAAGATATGGGCAAATAATCAGAATGTATGCACGCTAAAATATATATATTTTTTGTAATTATTTAAATGGCCAATAAAATATATATTTATTATAATGTATATTTTTATGTATGTATTTATATTTTAATGTAAGTATGTTTGTTGTTCCTTGGTTGGTTTTGAGGTGCTTTTTTTTCCTTGAAGTTAGATCAGTTTGTTGCAATGATAGATTATTGCAGTTTTGTTTGATGATGGCTTATATATTTTGATCTCTTGCTTGAGCAATAGGATACAGGTGGTGCTTTAAATTTATCAGTAGTAGTTTATTCTTCTTTATTTGAGACAATTGTTTGTATCATTGGTTGCAAGTGTTGAAGAAATGATTTCATTATAATTAAATCTCTAGCTTTTTTTCGGTCACCATGTTGTCTAGCACAAGTATGCGGTGACTTGTTCTATCTCTTTTCAGGTGATTGTTTTGCTATTCTCTTATTTTTATCAATTGCTCGTTTAAGTTTGCTTATATATATGTGTATGTGGAAGAGGCATATATGGAATATAATGTGTAGGAAGCAAATGTAAGTTAATGTGCTAAGCAAAGCCCAGATTAAGAACAGAAAAGGGTCATTAGTCTTTAGATAGAAAATCTATATATAAATAAGTTTTTTTTTTTTAATTTGTTATTTTTTTGGAAAAGTGAAATTTCATTTATCAAAAGAAAAGGTGCAAAATCCTTAGAATGGACCAAAATTTGCTAATGCTCAAAGAGCTACATAAAAATAAATAAAATAAACCTAGTGAGTAATTATCCCATACTAGATTACAATTAAAAGAAAAATCAAAAGGCTTACTAGTGTTCAGACCCAAAAAATGAATTGATAATCTATTAGCTTGAGGGAAAACATCCCGCAAAATTGAAAACAAATGAGGAAACATAAAGGAATGGCTTAGAGGCCAAATAGCAAGACATAGCAAATTAATCCATGAAGGAAAAACAATAATCAAAAGAAATTCGACAACAGCCTAACAACTTCTATGAATGGCAGATAAGAGATTACAAAGGAAGCCAAAATGAAAAACAAGTAATCCCAAGATAAAAATAATCCAATTTAGAAGCCTCCAAAATTAGGAAGTGGAAAATGATAGCCATCAATCACAACTTGGATACCTCACATAATCAAGAGAACATAAATAAAAATTTTTATAAAGCATGCATATGCTAATAAAAAACCATAACTAAAGCCTATAAATATAACCCCAGGTCACATAGAACATGAAATTAAAATAGTATAAGAAACGTGAAGAAATTTAACCACAAAAGCACTTAACCAAATAAGTAGTAATGGAAATAAAATTTTGGAACTAATATGGGTAAACATAGAGATCTCCTAATGAGATATCAATTGCACCACTTATAAAATCATCCCAACTAACAAAATAGGAGAATAAAAGAACATGCAGAAGAGATACATTAAGAAGTACATCAATGCATACAATCCATATATAATATTAAAGAAGAAAAAACCAACCCAAATAAGAATGCTCACAAAATCAAAACAAATCAAGAGTGACCACAAAAAAAAAAATTAAAATAAGGAGAAAATATAGAGAAGAAACCAACCTATTCAAATTGATAAATATAAAGAGAGAAAATGTAAATGAAACTACAAAGATTAGTATGAAAAACGTTTTAATTCCTAGAAATAGGAACAAGGAAAGAAAATAGGACAAAAATAATTAAAGAACATCCTAAATAGTTGAGCATATAGTCCAAATTTAAACTAAGAGAAAGCTAATTACGGAATACAAAAAAAAAGAATAATATAGAAATAAATGAAAAAAAGACAGAGAAGAAAAGAAACATATAATTATAAGACATAAACCACATAAGAAATGCTAAAGATAGAAAATAATTGAATTTTTGAAGAAATTTATTTTTTGATATAAACAATAGCTATAGCATCTAATCTCATCATCCCATTTAGCATTTTAAAAGAAGAATTCTTGATAAAGTATTCTACAATTAAAAGAGTCATTCCTCTCGTAACAACCAATTAACACAAAATTTCTTCTCTCTAAATATTAATATTGTTATAATTAACCTATGCTAAAGTAGCCATAGTTTTATTAATTAGGTGAAAATGTATTCATTAAAATATTAATTGGAATATATTAAAGAAGTAATCACTTTAGAATCCATTTCAATCCAAATACTCGACATGTTTTTGGAGATGCACAAATTAATGCCTAAATATAAAGCAGAGAATTCAACAAAAAAGGCATTGCATTTATGAAGATGAGATGAAAAAGCATATCATAGTGCTCCTTTGAAATCATTGAATAAACCACCATAATTAGAAATAAGTTAATTAGTAGAACCATTAATGTTAAGTTTAGCCTGATCAATAGCAGCTTTAATATAATCTTGTAGGAAGGATCAAATATAGAATGATAAATTAAAAATAATATTAAGTAAGAATATCATAAAATATTTCCTTAAAAAATGCTTATGATGAAGCATCTTAACAATGACGAGATGATGAATCTGATTTTTGAGATAGATAATAATTCTACTAGAGCTTATTTTCAAACTATTGCATTTGCAGTTATTCCTTTCATGTGAAAAAAGTTAAAAAATAATCTTAGGAATAATAGTGAAAATATGACCTTTTTATCTATTATTAAATAAAATAGATGAATAAGAAAGGCATTTATTATAGTTATTTCTAAAACACACAAGTAAATCATTCTCTAAAATACCCCACACTCTAGAGGTAGTAGGCCTATTTAAAAAACATGGTTTAAAGTTTTAATATGAAAACAACATTGACATTTAGACACCTTGAAAATACCCTTGCTAAATAATATGTTAAACATAGGGATAAAGCCTTTAAAAATCTTCCAAGTAAATAAGGAAATTTATTAGGGGTGAGAGTTCCAAATTTTACTAAAACTTTTATTATCTTATCGTTGTGATCTGAAAGAATTCCAAGCCCATTAGAAATTGAAATAACCATTCATAAAAAAATTAAAAAATATGGAGATCATTAACACTATGATTTATAGGAATATCACAAATTCTATTTACAAGGTTGTGAGGAAGTTGTTCAGTAAGATGATTAGAACACCACCTTTAGAGACTTTAATATAAGTAATAGAATGTGTGTTAAAAAATTTGAGTTAAGGGAATCAAAACCAGTCCAATCATCTTGCCAAAATAAAAGGGAAGACCTGTTCCTAATCCCCAGACAATAGACCTCTCTCTTTGACATTTAATATTAAGTATTCTTTTCCAAATAGAAGATTGCCCCTTCTTTAAGAAGCTTATATTAGGATACATATGTTTGTAATACTTTAGGTTCATGAAATTAGCCCATAATAAGTTGTTAACTCTAAATTTTTACAATAGTTTATATGAAAAATGCTTGAACCATATTCAAAAAAGATTTTTATCCCAGACTGCCTTCATTAATAGGGAAGCTGTAATAATTTTAAAAATATTAATTAATTTTTGTTGAAGTATTAGTAGAACCCCCCAAAAAATTATTGATGAGCTTATCCAATCTCAGGCAAACTTCTGAAGTAGGACTGATAGTCTATAACAAATAAACTGGTACGGAGCATAAAATACTTTTAATAAAAATTAACCTAGTTTCCAAGGATAAGAATGTGAATTCCCAAGCAGATAATTTCTTAAGAATATTAGCAAATTTTTTGCCAAAGATGAAAATTCTTTTATGACCTTTGGGAAGAGGGATCCCAGGATATTAAAGAGGCAATGATTGATTTTGGTAAACAATGATAAAATTAATGCAATTGATCTTATCCCTTGTAATACCCTTTCCACAATAAAAGTACTCTTACTATTACTGAAGACCACTTTCCTTTCCAAAAGCATTAAGAAAATCTTTGATTCTATTAACATAATTTTTGGAGCCATTATACAATAAAATGATATCATTTGCAAAACATAACTTAGATATATTAAGGCAACATTAAATCTTTAAAGGCTAAGCCTTTATAAATAGTAAAAATAAATTTCAAACCTTTGGATAAATATTAAATTGTTATAATAAAGGGTAGGGGAAAGAGGTAACCCCTTCCTAATTCCATTGTTGTATTTGAAGAAGCCATAAGACTTACCATTAATAAGACAAGAAAATCAAATATTTTCAACAATATTCTTAAGGAGTATCAAGCTATTATTATGAAAACAAAAGAGGTACATGATACTAAACATAAAATACTATGATATATTATCATAAGCCTTAGTAGTATCCAATTTAAGAATTAGATTGTGGCTAATTAGTTTTAGAATGTCATAGTAAGTTCTTAAGATAGCAAAACTTTGTCCGAAATATCTATACCTTTAACAAAACTAGTCTAATTCAGAGAGATTACTTTAGAAGGAATAGAAGACATTCTAGTAGCTAGGATCTTTGAAATTATTATA